>NKZX01000791.1:0-259340 GCA_002374535.1 Metschnikowia kamakouana
CTTGCAGTTTTAAAGGCGTTGGTCAAGTGCTCACGCCTCCCGAGAACTTACAATGTGACGCTTCTGCTCCTGCTCCTGATTCTGCTCCTGCCAATGCTCCTGCTTCTCCTGAAACTACTGGTGTTCTGTCGGGTGCCTGTGCTTCTATGGAGGCCAGCCTTAATTGTACCACTAAGTCTGGTTCCAATGAAATAGCTGTCTTGAATGCCCGTATATGGGCCTGCACTCAGATCAACTGTGCTGCCATTGACGAAGGCGGCATGTACTATTCCTGTTCGCCCGAACAAAAGGCGGGCTACGCTTTCAACACTTACGCCAATGCCCATAACAATACAGAAGGCACTTGCTTCTTCGGAGGTGTTGCCCAAAAGGTCAAGTCGTCTACACAAAACACCACTAACCTCAGTGGTGTCGGTCCTGACATTAATGACGAAAAGAGCTCAAACTCCAAATCCTCTGGTTCTTCTGGCTCTAAAAATGAAAAGTCTGAAGACAATTCTGCCAGTGCTAAAAATGAAAAGTCTGAAGACAATTCCACTGGCTCTAACAATGAAAAGTCTGAAGACAATTCCACTGGCTCTAAAAATGAAAAGTCTGAAGACAATTCTGCCAATGCTAAAAATGAAAGCCCTGAAGACAATTCTACTGGCTCTAAAAATGAAAAGCTTACTGACAATTCTACTGGCTCTAAAAATGACAAGTCTGAAGACAATTCTACTGGCTCTAAAAATGAAAAGCTTACTGACAATTCTGCCAATGCTAAATTTGAAAAGCTTACTGACAATTCTGCCAATGCTAAAAATGAAAAGCTTACTGACAATTCTGTCTGTGCTAAAAAGAAAAAGCTTGCTGACAATTCTGCTGGCTCTAAAAATAAAAAGCCTGAAGACAATTCTGTCAGTGCTAACAATGAAAAGCTTGATGACAATTTTGCCGGTGCTAACCATGAAGTTCTGAAAATCTCTTCTGATACTTCTCCTAAGATCTCAAACAAATTAGGCAAGAGAGTCGTTACCAGAGCTCTACTTGTTAACAGAGATGTGGAGGCCTCCGGTCGTCCTGCGACTGTGGTGTACGAATCGTCAAGTACCAAGTTGTCTGTTGGCTTTGCCTCGTTGTTGGCCTTGGCCAGTTTCCTTTTCATTTCTGCCTAAGCATCGAGCTTAATGTTGCAGATGGAACGAGCCTTGAAATTTCGAACCCGGCAGTTCCATCTGATTTTTTGGGTGTGATTATATAACTCAATCATACATACTTTTCCAGTCTATAATACATAGTATACGCCAGTCACAGTAACAGAGTATTAACTCAGTATTAACACATTGAAACAGTAAACTCAGTATTAACACATTGAAACAGTAAACTCAGTAGTAACATACTGAAACAGTAAACACAGCATGAACTCAATTCAACTCAATTCAACTCGGTTCAACTCGGTTCATCCTGTTCATCCTGTTCATCCTGTTCATCCTGTTCATCCTGTTCATCCTGTTCATCCTGTTCATCCTGTTCATCCTGTTCATCCTGTTCAACGTGTTCATCCTGTTCAACGTAGAAATAACTCAGTCATAACAAAGCTTCAACAATATCAATGACCATCTTCTCTCTCTCGTCTTTCCTCACCCATCATTAATGTTATCGTCAATGACCATTTTCCGAATGTCCCAGAAATAATCCAGATCAAATGGAGAGGTGGAGAGGTGATAGGTTTCGTCTGCTCCAAACCAGTTGTGCGTTTTCTTCCTAATCTTCTCCTCCTCCTTTTCAAAGCGGGCCATGGCCTTGCGACTAAGATGGAACTCGTCACCTGCATATGCCCCCGGCTTGCCTGAATTGGTCGACTCCATCAGTACCGTTCTCTGCGTAAATGTGCTGACTCCCCGGGGTCCCACGTTGGGCCTGTTTTGGTGCCCACTTCGCGCATACTGTGGAATATCATCAGGTACCAAATCCGATACATCATGGAACACGTTCTCGGCCTCCTCATCAAGAGGATCCATGTTGACCCATCGAAGGTTGGCAGCATCGTAGCGCATGTTACCTTTTTGGCTTTGAGGCTGCCGGAACTGGTCGCTGGTTATGAGCCCAGGTTGCTTCTGTTTCTTTGGCAGCCCCATTGCTTCATCAAACCGCAACAAATCGTGTTCGTTTCCCTCCCACGTCTTTGCCGATGCATTGTACTTCATCTTGCGGTTATCCACCACTGGTGCATATGATTGGTCATTGAGAAACTTGACTAGCCCAATGTTGCGTCGAGGTCCGTCCGCTGTCTCCGCCACTTTTTTCCGTTTGGGGCTGCTTCGTAGCTGCATCTGTTTTTCTGTGATCTCCATGTACTTTTCAAGCAACTGTTTCTTGTGTAGTTCCATATTGTAGTCGATATCTTCATTGGAAAGCGGTCTCCCTCGGTCATCGCTCTCGTTTCCCTCGTCAATTCCCATTCTTTCGATTTTCCGGGACTCCCTTCTTCCGGCTTGGTTCCTGTCCTTTTCAGTATGAAACGACGGCATGCGGTCCAACTTCTTGATGAGCTTATTATTGTGGTTAAAAAACGGATGCTCCTTTGGACTCCCCATTTGCCCATTCAAGTCCATGGTAGATTTGCTCTTTGCCGGTTTAAACGTCTTAAGAGACCGAGGAAAGGCAGGCATGCTTGTCTTGTGGAGGAGCGTGGAACTGGGGGTCCGGAACTGCAGGAGCCGGTCGGCTTTGATGTTGGGCGATGGGTCGCCTAGAAACCCATCCTCTATGCTCTCGAAATCATCCTTGGTGTACTCGTAGTTGAACGTATGGTCTGTGTCAGCGAAATCCCTGAGCTTGAGTGTCTGCACCTCGTCCCGGGCCTGGAGCTTTTCTTTCTGTTGGTCTTTTTGCTTGAGGGTGTTAACATCGTTTTGGCTTTGGTATCTGGAATAAAGCTCCTTATCCTCGAGTTCTGCCTCCTTCTGGAGCTGTTGTTTGCGCTGGTTCAATATGTCCCCTGCCCTACCAGCAGACCCCTGTTTCGTAGCCCCCTGTTTTTTGGTGGTCTGGTAGATCCCGCTCTCCTCCTTTCCAAAAATATCATCGATCTCCTCGAAATCGTCGTCGTCCATCTCCGTGATATCCGTATCGGTATCTTCACTATACGAACTGAGAGATCTGCGGTTGGACGGAGAAGGCAACGATACCGTGGCCGGCAGCACCCAGTCCTTGAGCCTAGCCTGATCCTTGGCGGAGAACTCAAACCCTTCACCAAAAGAAACGTCATCGTTGTGTTTTTCCGTGTACTCAAGGAACACCCTGGGGGAAAGCGTGGCCCGGGTAGAAGTATCTCTTATATGGGGGCTTCTTCCACGGGAAAAAGCAGGTTTGAGTGCTTGATTGACATCCGTTTCACCCGAGAGTCGGAGTGTGTTAATGTCGTCCGAAAGGTTGCTGAGTCCGAAAGGGGGGGGATTGTCTTGTAGAAAGTTGCTGTGGAGGTCTGTGTCGAGGTCAGAGTCGCTGAGATCTCGGAGAAAATCGGTATCTTTGTCTCCCCACTTCTTGAGCTGCTCGCCTTTAGCATCACTGGATATTCGGGAGAGCATTGGGCGATTGGCGTGGCGTAGGGTGTAGTGACTTATTCTTGTGGGTTATTATGGTGAGGTGAGAGTACCCACCGCGCACCCGTACACCACACCCTTCAATCTTCCATTTCCAACGCTCTACAGTCTCCAAACACCTCTTAGTTGGAGTAAATACCATTGTATGATTTGGGTTACTCGTGTTGAGTTATATCAGTTTGAGCCTGGTTTGCACCCGTACACCCAAGCGTGCTCTGGATGTGGGGGAAGTTTGTTTCCTGCATATAAACACTCCTCAAGTATACAGCGATTTACCACGACGTTATTTCTATAGGTAAGTGTTTTTAAAACATCAGAATTTAAAGGAGATATCAAATAACTCTCTTGGAAATTAATATATGTAATATTCATGATGTTACACCAACCGTGCTCATATTTACTCGTGGCCTTTTTACCACTTCTAGTGACTGTATAGTATTAAGAATAGGTGGAGTGTTCGTGGCTTCACTGACTCTTAGAGAGTCTAATACTTGGATCATAGTAGCCAATGCTCCTATTAATAGCCCTATGTTAATTATTCACCAGATACAGTCTTGAGTACGTCCTGCATGTAACCCACTCTTGCCAAGGGTTACGTCACCAGATCTGCAGATAAACAGCGAAATATATCTTGGAGGTATTGTCCAATTATCCATGTAACCTTCAATCTTCCATACTGATCTATAACCTAAGTAGGCAGTCTGTGGGTGTAGTCTGTATAGTGTTCTTGGACCTGTATAGTACTCTTGGACCTGTATAGTAGACCAGTTGGAGAGACTTGGAAAATCCCAATGTTTGAGTCCTTGACGGACCTGAACTCAGGACTTGATGCTGGTGGAGTCATGGACTGAACCACCTAATAAAGCATGTTCAATTCTGGCCCAATTTGGCTTAAGACTCCAATTGTCCATATGCTCCTCATCCTTTACACAGACTAAGCAGACAGTACCGATTGTCTGATGTGACAAAGAGTGTCTAGTCCGACTACGGACTGACTCATTTGAAAATCACACTGAATACCTCTATACCACACAAAAGAGACTGAGAAGGAAATAATTTCAAGAATGGCAGATGGTAGAAAAGGGCTGTATACCAGATATATCTTTAGGTGGTGGACTCATAGATATGTGGGCATAGGGGTTATATTTATAGTCGAGGGACCATTCGTATATTTTGGTTTTGTAAACGTATTTTGGTTTTGTAAACGTATTTTGGTTTTGTAAACATATTTTTTTGAATTGCTTTTTAAGGTTAGATATAAAGCCCCCGGTTTTTCCGACTCGTTATTTTTTTTTGCCCCTTGAGCATCTCAATTTACAGCTTCACGAGCACTAAACGTACCCTCACCAAACCCCCAAACCCCCCAAATCTGACCCCAAATGTGACCAAAAAAATGCAAAAAAAATGGAAAAAACACTGAAATCCTGTTTAACTCACTATACCTTTTTTTGTCCATCCCTTCCATTTTCCCACCTCCCTACACCCAAAATAGAATACCCCATAGCATGGACTGCATACAGCGCGCTACCCAAGCAAATGTGCAGCCTTTTATCATACACCTTCTTGTTGAACAGGCGAGATGTATAACATCTAGCATGGTTAATATGCAATTTCCAGATGAAACAATAAGATCCAAGGAGGTATTGGTCCAAGGAGGTTTAGAGGGAAAAACAGAACTTCTGAACACCAGTTGAAACTAGACTTTTTTTTTTATTGTATACTGCTACAACTACAAAAAAGTGAAGAGTCTGTATACTTTAATATTTATCGGTTGACATATCCAAAGTACATGAATCTCGGGGTATACATATCATATAAACTATGGGGGATGTTCATATTGTATATACCTCTATATTATTAGAGGATGATGAGTCCTTTGCTTAAACCCGTACATTCCCCTTGTTAACCATGTGATACTGGCAACCTCCAAAATTATCACCTCCAAAATTGTCACCTCCAAAATAGTCAACAATTGTCCATAGATCCAGTTGATCAGTTGTTCAAAGCTCGTTAATGTTCACTATTTCTGGTCACGTGCGCGAGGCAGAAAGTACATCGTCAGATCTATCCTTAGAGGTCTTTGGAGATTTTAAGGAGTAACTACGTTATGGTCAGAAAGGGAAATTACGTATATAAGGAGATCCTGCTCCTTGAGTCTAAGCCTTGAGTCTAAGCCTTGAGTCTAAGGGGAAGGAATTGGCTCAATCAAAAGGGAAACTTCCTGGTCTTAGTTTGGCAGCCACAACTACAAAGAACTAAGACTATATCTCTTGAATTCCAGATTTAATGATCTCTTGAATTACAAGATTTTATGGAAGAGTATTACACCTGGGACCAGTCTATGAAAGGATTAAGAACCACGCCCAACAGTCCTCATGGTACACTAGAGGATAAGCGCCACTGTGTGCAGGACGGCCGATGTTCTTGGTGACACTACTCAAAAAAGGGCCAGGCAAATTGCTTCAGTACAAGTATAACTAGCTGAAAGAATAAGTCTTATGATTTGCAGTTATGGCGGGTGGGTGGTGAACAGGTGGAGTCACGTGACGCACCTTCTCAGAGTACCACATCTCGTCCAGTCCCCACACTTCAACTTCCCGCAAACACGGATCCAGATGCCAAAATGGGAATCATCACTCTATGCCGCTTTTCTCTTTCGGTAACTATAGCTCTCTGTGACACTTTCTGCTTGTGACTCTTTCTGGTTAATACTTATACCTGAATCCATGGTTTTCCTGCACACAGACCCCATGGGCGCATTCAAAGCTACTCTAAACTCCTCTCAAGGCACGATATGCACCTGGCTGCATAAAAGCAACCATCCGTCGTGACTCGTGGCCCCATCCTAAGGCCCTTTGTGCAGGTATCCGTCTTCCATGAATCTTAACGGGTACTTTGGCCCCAGTCCCCCGCCCGTGTTGCCTCGGGCCGCCGATATCTTGGGTCCGCCCCAGTACCCCAAAGGATTTGAGAAGCGTCAGCAGGGTGCAGATTCTGCTTTGGGAAATGGTGCTTTAGGAAATAGTGCTTTGGGAAATAATACTTTGGGAAATAATACTTTGGGAAATAATACTTTGGGAAATAATACTTTGGGAAACTCCATAGACCTCGGATCCAATGATTTGGCGGACCTCGGGGAATATCCCAATCCGGCCCTCTATGACTTCGGAGAAGCACCTTCCCGGCCATCTCCGTATGCACGGCTAGACTTCGAGCCTCTGCCTATTCCTAGTACCTTTCTACTGAACAGTCCTTTACCCTCGGAACTCTTCAAGAGCCCCGGCCCCGACTTCACTCCATTAGCCCTTCCCCACATTCCCACCCCACACAATCAAAATCTATATAAAGGGACCAGGGATTCCGACTCCAAAGATCCAGATTCTAGAGATGCCGATTTTAAAGAATCCAATTCCGACTCCAATTCAGATCAGAAGGACGATTCCAATGACTATAGAGACACTTCCAAATCTGGAGACTCCAATTTTAGAGGCAATGCAGACCCCATTGGAGATTTTAATTCCGATTTTGCCGACTGCAATTCCGACATGAATCCAGAATTTAACCCCGGATTTATTTCCTCCGATGCTCAGGAGTTGGCTAGAAAAGACCCTCCCAAGGTAGCACCTCGGTCGAGCACTCTATACCGGATCGGGCCTCCGTTCCTGGGCACGACTACAGTCCGGCCGTTTTTTTGCCTGGACACGCACGAACAAATGGTGCCGGAGATACAAGCCCGGTTCGACCGGGGGTTCGAAATGGGCGATGCTGGCAATTGGATTGGCTACAAGCGGAACTACTTTACGTTGGTACTGGCTTTTCTGTTCCGAGGGTGGGACTTGCATCGCTTTGCGCGCGGCCGCTTCCATTTACAGTCTTCCATAGTTAAAGCCAGTCCTGACTCTACAGGACCAGGGTCTGAAACGGGAAATAGAGGATCTGGAATGGGACGAGGATCTGGAAGGGGAAGAGGATCTGAAACGGGAAATAAAGGATCTGAAACGGGAGAAGCAGATCTTAAAGATAAAGAATCCCCAGAAAACATCCCCATTCGGTACTTTGCATTGGGCATTTCTGTCCAGTGCAACGACCCCGAAGTGGACATTGGCTTGGTGCAACACACTCCCAAAAGAGACAAAGGCCCCAAGTTACCAACGCCCATCTACCCCACCGTGCCGGGCGGTAAATTGCCCGATCACCATACAGTCCGACTCTCGTGCAACAAAAAAAATGGAGATAAGGTTCAGATGGTTAGCAAATGGTTTGAGATGGATGGCGGCGCTTACATGCAGGCCCATGATCTTTCACCTACTCAAACAATTCTTTCAGCGTATCCTTCCATGCCGGCCAAAGTGGCGCGCTTTGAACGGATCCAATTCACTGCCTCACTTCGGGTGCGGCCTGCGTCGCACTCCCTGCGTTCGCCCAAACACTTTATATTGAGCGTGCACCTTTTGGCATATATTGATAGTGAGAGTTCACTGGATTTTCAAGAATGTCAAGATTTTCAAGAGTCCAAATCTCAAGGTTTTCGGGGGTCTGTGAAGTTGCGGTCCGTGGAACCCGTGGTGGTGGCCAAGGTGTTTAGTGCTCCACTTCTTGTTCGTGGCCGCTCACCTTCAAAGTATCCTACTGAACGTACTTCAGGCTTCCGTTCCTCCATGCCGAACTGACCGACCATGACATCGGGTCACTGTCGTCTGATCGCTGATTACAATAACTGGATGGTACTGCTGATTACTGATACAAGATTCACCGGAGCTGTACTGCTGGTGACGGACATTACTTCATTATTGGGATTGGTCTACTGGTACTGGTATTACTGATTAGAGTCATTACTGGTACTACTGATTACGGTAATTGAAGTGATTACTGACATTACTGATTACGGTCATTATTGATGTTCCTTGCTGGTCATTACTAGTACAAGATTTATGGTATGGTCATTACTGATTACTGATTACCGATTACTGATTACTGATTACTGATTACTGATTACTGATTACCGATTACTGATTACTGATTACTATTGTTACTGGTGTTGGTGTACCTGTACGAAGATTGAACCGATACTCATTATTACACCATCATTACGGACAATCCTTGATATTGGTGGAAGTGCTCAACTTAAACGGAATCCACTGGCTGGTATTAGTATACCGGTCATCATTGATGGTCTTCTGGTACCGGTACTAGTATTGGACACTGGTATACGAGATATACTGGCCAATGCTGTCATACACTTTAGTACTGTTACTGGTATTATTGGTATTACGATATTCTGGGGGTTTGGCCTGCTGGATGGAAATACTGCTACTGGTGTACTGATGCGGTCGTATAAATAGATTTTTCTTGCTTGCTACTATAACTTATTAAAGCCGGCCCATTCCCTGAACTAGTACCAATGGATAAATAGATCACCACACCAAACCTATAGTCTTTTTTTCCTGGACTGCATCTAACGACTCTATACCTTATAACTACCCAAGGTTTGAATCACTTTAGGGTCTGTGGTCGTGCGCGACCCATAAACACTGGTCCCATTCAAGTTCACCAAAATCCCCTGGAATTTCTTGATACTCACACAACTACTTCTTCCCAATCTACTCTCAATCCCTCTCAATTTTCATCTCATAATATCCATTTTCCGATTTTATAGCCCATCTTCTTTGGCCTATACTTAAAGGTCACATATGCAGTTCCCAGTATCAGTTCGCACTTTCTGGTGTTATCAGTAATCAGCCCCAAAAAAGACCGAAGTGAACCCCACTCAATACTCACCAAAGAGTGTTTTTTGCAATATAGCATTAGACCCGTACACCCGGAGAGTATCCCTATAATCACCATATTTCTTCTGTCATTCCCTAGAAAATACTGAATACATGTATCACTGTAATGCTAGGTCACGTGTTTCCCTATATACACAATCCCCATTAGGCTCCACTTCTACACTGATATTTCGTTCATACTCAAGTTATGACAAATCTGGCCACTGTGTATTACCAGGTACTGACCCAACCTTGTAGACTGCAGGGTGGTGTATATAAGGTGGTCTTGTAGTCTGTATAGATGCCTGCAGATTAGGGTATATGACTATCCATACTCAAATACAGGTCCATCCATATCATTATTGATCCCAATAAAGATCATTCTTAATTTACCTTTGAATTATCTAGACCTCTAAGAAAACAACCTCTAAGAAAACCGTGCTCCTGCACACAAGACACCGCCTAGGTTATGAGCCCACTCCACACCATCCTACCCACCTCTA
Organism: Metschnikowia kamakouana; assembly: GCA_002374535.1. Taxonomy (NCBI): domain Eukaryota; kingdom Fungi; phylum Ascomycota; class Pichiomycetes; order Serinales; family Metschnikowiaceae; genus Metschnikowia; species Metschnikowia kamakouana. The sequence goes on from NKZX01000791.1 coordinate 9,856, forward strand.
GGCGTACTCTACCTATGCACCTTCGAGTCCTTTATGCCCAAGAGTACTCATACTAGATGCCTTATATACAGGCTCCACCTACTCAACAATATATAACCATCCTATAGTCATATCCTCCATATGATAACACAGATTACATACTAAACAGTAGTCTACCTGCTAAGGCCAGAGAATACCCTCCACTACAAATACCATAGGATTTATCATACCTTCTGGTGATACAAAGTACACTTCTAGTGGACTTCTGGTACACTTCCAGTACACCTCTGGTACACTTCTGGGAATACAAAGATTCTAGGTAGACTTGGTATGTAGTAAATATATCTCAGGCATTATAGTGTTACATTAGTTGTGGTCAGTATAGTTCGCATGGAATAGTAGTAAGAATGATTGGTTTGATGGTTTCTCAGTTCCCCATATTTTCCTGCATGCGTTGCTCACTCGTCGTCAGCGACTCCACTCCATTCTATCCATACTAGCCAATGCAGGAGACCAGCTCCCGAAGGCGAGACACCCGAGAAAAAAAGAGCATGGATGCTGAAGATGTGTCTGGGCAAGAGCTTAAGGTCATCGATAAGCATTCTATGGAATACGTGGTGCGGTCGGGCATTGCCGGAGGACTCTCTGGATGCGCAGCTAAGACACTCATAGCACCGATGGACCGGATCAAAATTCTCTTCCAGACGTCCAACCCGGACTTTTTACGTTACCGTGGCTCGTTTTTCGGTCTTTTTAAGGCTGCACAGAAGATCTGGCGTAACGATGGGTATTTGGGGCTTTTCCAGGGCCATTCCGTGACGCTTCTCCGGATCTTTCCTTATGCTGCCATAAAATTCGTGGCTTATGAGCAAATCCGGAGTGTTTTGATTCCCAATGACCAGCACGAAAATGCCGTCAATCGCTTTATGGCTGGCTCGCTTTCTGGGCTTGCCTCGGTGTTTTTGACCTACCCTTTGGACCTTATCCGCGTGCGCTTGGCGTTCCAGACCCATGCTTCCACTACCCACAGCTCCCTGGTGGATTTGGCTTCAAAAAGCGGCCTTTGGTCCACTATAAAACACATCTACGCCGAACACCCTCCCCATAGAGATACAGATCCCCAGTGGCTCCGGTTCATGCGCCAAAAAGTGCCTCCTGCACTCCTCCCCCTCTCCAACTTCTACCGAGGCTTTGGTCCCACAATCTTGGGCATGATCCCCTACGCAGGCGTCTCGTTCTACGTGCACGATACCATCCAGGATGTCTTCCGGTCCAAGTACCTTGCCAAGTACTCGGTGATGCAGCCGTCGACGCAGAGCAGTCTCAAGGTGATCAAACTCAAAAACGACCAGGAACACGTCAGCAGCAGAGACTCGCGAGCGCCTCTCAAGCTCTTGGCTCAGCTTGCTGCAGGAGGACTTGCGGGCATGTGTTCCCAGACAGCAGCGTACCCGTTCGAGGTGATCCGGCGCCGCATGCAGGTGGGAGGAGCAGTCAACCTGGGCAAGTTCATGAGTTTTCGGACCACGGCCAAGTTGATATTCGCCGAGAGTGGTCTTAAGGGCTTTTTTGTGGGCTTGACCATTGGCTACATGAAGGTGATTCCCATGGTGGCCTGTTCGTTCTATGTGTACGAGCGGTCCAAGCTATTATTAGGAATCTGATCCATTTTCAGATCCAGACACGATAGTATGATATGGTACTTCTCGGATACTTGGACGATGTTGTCCGATGTCGAGTCTACGTGGTGAAGGAAGAAGTGGGTCATGAAGTCTGCTCGTGATACAATGGAATATGTCTTGGAAGTACTCGTTTCCGGTAAAAGGGAGAGTTGTTATAGAGAGAAGAAGCCACCAGCAAATCCTGGGTTATGTCCACAAGGCACTTCCAGGGTACGGAGAATCTTTCTACTGGTCTCAACTAGACCATTGGAGACAATTGTCAGAGAACCATTGTACAGGAGAGTCCATGTTCACACTTTCATTTCCATCTTTGATAGAAGTCCAGAGGGACAGAAGAACAGAAGGAGTCGTCTCATTAAGAGACTGCCAATATTGATGGCTAGAAGAATGACTGAAGAATGACTGAAGAATGACTGAAGAATGACTGAAGAATGACTGAAGAATGACTGAAGAATGACTGACTATGGAGGTTGAGAGCCTATGAAGTTTGACATCCCGTGGTATATATCTATGGCTGAATATGGCTACAGACTATGGAGTATGAGCAGATTCGATAGGTGATGAGAGATTATAGTCATGCCTGGAGATGATGAGTATGGCAGACTGTGGAGTCAGTTATGTATATGGTCTGGTGATGAGATTATCATGGGTGATTACGGTGGTGTGGAAGGGTGCAGTCGTTAGCATTATCAATATATATTTATTATCAGGATTCGGTGTATGATGCTTATTAATACTCAATACCAATACTCAATATAATACTGTTCAATGATACTTTGTGTTGACTTGATATTCAAATTGGCTTTCGATTGACTGTTTGAACGTTTGAAGCTGTCCAGATATAAGCCTGTCACTGTAGCAGCAGTGTCTATTTACATTAGAAGAACCAGAACCACTTGTTCTTCTTTGTTGGGCGAGTGCCGAATTTCGGGTTGGAAGCCGAGGCTGCGTTTGCAATGGTGTCCTTGGCAAGAGCAGCGGACTTGGAGAGCTTGTCGGATCCGATCTTGAAGCCCCAACCTCTCAACGTCTTGACGATGACCGGGGTGAAGGCTGCAGTCAAGGGCACACGCACGAAAATGAACACGGACTTGTGGATTCCATATGCAATCACGAACTCTGTCCAGGAAAACCAACCAAACGGAGACCCGGAGTCGGCTTCCACCACAAAGGGTTCTTGCCCGGACTCTTCGATTTTATTGATTTCCTGCATTTGCCGCAACTCCTCGTCCGACTTGCCAAAACCAAACCATTGCTTGACTTTATTTTCATACTCCTCGATTTGCTCCTGGCCCAAAGAGTGCACCAAAAGATAGCACACGGGAAGGTCGAGCAAACTGAAGAAGAGGTAGACGCCCAACGCAGAGTAGCCATACTCTTTGACGAGAGCCTTGATGCCTTTTTCTGCCTTGCCTCCTGTTTCACCACTCCCTTTTCCGGCATTGATTCCTGCTTTGGTGGAGTTGGGACGCCAGAATCTGAACTTGGGCATAGCCGAACTTCTGAGCTTGGAAACCACAGACCCCATTCCAGGCCGATTGGCGGCCTTCAGGAACCCACTCAAGGGCCGTCTGATCATGACCTGGGGGCGCAAGAGATGCACGGGTGCAATCCGGAACCTGGCGAACATTGGTGGTGGAAGTTCGATGAGAGGCGCAGAGGAATAGCGCAGTCACGTGGCCGCATCGTCCTGCACATAGTGGCCATTGGTCCCAACATCTATGGTCCCAACAGACAACACAGAACAACCATTAAAACAGAGAACACCTTTCGGCCCACATTTCTCTATTCTGCGTGCTCACCGGAAAGTAGAGAAGAAACTCTCCTTTTCGAACTTCTCGCGCACCCGGTCCAAGACTTCACGTGAGTACACGTCCTCCAACTTCTCCTTCCCAAGTAACACCCGGGCCTCGTGGTTGCGCTGTTCATCCAAAGTCATCAACACCACGTTCTGGAATGAAAGTCCCTTATTGCCGTCCCACCTCGATAATGTCAACCGCGTAGAAAACTCCGAAACAACTGACTTGCCCCGGTAAACCTCCTCCACGATATAGGGAATGTCCTTGATGGTAAAAGGCATGAACTGATTCAAGTTTCCGAGCCGAGACTCTTGTCCTGCCAAACTGCGGTAAATACCGCTGAACAACTTGACTCGGTTCTTTCCCTCCACATATTCAGTAGGGTACCCAGCAATCGTGGTCAAGATGTGCGTGGTCAACGTGAGCCCAAAAATTCCTGGCATGGTACCCAAAACAGGCAAAATCCGAACACGGAAGTTCTGGATCGACGAGAGCTGGTCCACGTCTCCCTTGGCAATCTCCTTTGCGTCCAAAGGAAGAAGCTGGGCCTTATTTGGGTCCGGCTTTTCAGCACTGAAAACAACAGGAATCTTATCGATGATTCCACGCCTGCTCAAGCGAATTCTGACGGACCGGGTCAAAGGATCCTCCTCTGTTTTGGAGATATCTGCGACGTTGATCCTGGTGGGATCCGACTTTAAGGCTGCTCCACCCGAAGAAACCACCCGGATCTTGCGCTCATGGCAAAACTGCAACAAGTCCACCTTGGTGTCGATGTTGTCGATACAGTCAACCACCAAGTCAGGCGAAAAGTCACCCAAAAGCAACTCTTCTCCACGCGACTTCACCCACAACTCGTTGAAGCACTCGATGTTGGCCCAAGGTGCTATTTTTAAAAGATGACGCTTCAAGCACGTAACCTTCAGCGTGCCCACGTCTTCGAGCGTTGCAACTGCATGCCTGTTGAGAGAGCTCAAAGAGACTTGGTCAAAGTCGATGATGCGGATATTCTCCACTCCTGAGCGTACCAACATGGTCACAACCCACGAACCGACACCTCCTGCCCCCACCACCACAATGTTATGGCTGCGGACTTTTTCCATACCTTCGTTGGTCAAAAACGCGTAGTTTCGGGCCAACTGTTCACGTATGAGTTCCTCGGAATGGGCTTTTTGGGGAGCTTCGAGCTCCTCTTCCACCTCATCATTCCTGTAAAGCCGGTGATAAGCTTGCACTAATGCAGCAGTAACGAATGCCGTCGACGCCACGATTGTGGCCAATCTGATCCCAGAGGTCATAGTGATGAGATGAGAAAAAGCGATGCGCTGAATATATACGCACATCCGTACACCATTATTCTGGCCTAATGTAGTGAATCTTGTAAACCATAGAAGATTGTCTTCTGTTTCTCATAATTTCTCAGAAACGAGAACCCCTCTTCTATCACTCATCACTCTTTACTCCTTACTCTTTGCTCAATCTCTTACTCTCTCACACTCTCAATCCCCATTTCTGTCACCTTAACACCTCTACCTAGCTTTGAGGCAGTACATTCTCACAGGAAACAATTCCTTTGGCAAGCCTTTTTGAACATCGCTGGCAATTAACTTGAAGCCGGCCATTTCAAACAACTGGCGGAACTTGGCATCGCTTCGGGTGACACTAGAGTCCGTAGGGTCGAAAACATCCTCCACAGGGGCAATGTTTTCCTTGACAATAAGGGTACCATTGGGCATCAACGCATCCTTGCATCTCATCCAGAACTTTACCAATTCTTCATCTGGTAATTGCCCCACACACCACTGACACCACACAAGCCAGTACTTGCCGACTTTGGAGCTGTCACAGACCCAGTCCTGCATTCCAATGTCGTAGATGGTGCCCAACTTGCCCATTTGAGCCACTGGAGCCAACTCGGCCCTCATTTGTTCCACGAACGGCTTCACAGGCTCCAACAAGTCGCACACGTCACTGACTTTCCATAAATAGTCTCTGGTGATTCGGCCAATTCCTGCTCCCATATCAATGGTAAGCTTCTGGCCAGCCGGACACTCCATTCTGGCCAGGAGTTTTCTCAAAAAAGTGGCAGACCCGATGATGTCTGCCTTAGGAACAGGGGTTTGTTCGCCGAAACCACCAAGAACTCCGTTGACGGATGCGGGAACCGACAGCCAATAGGAGATGGCGTCATCGTAGTTAATAAGAGTGTTCAAGTCTTGGTCCACGAAGTCCTCTGCATCGGTGTTGATGTTTTTGACGGGCATTTTAGTTGAAGTAGTAAAGGAGAAATGATTTCTCGATGATGTAGCATGCGTGCAGGTGCGCATGCCGACCCGCTTTGGCAGCCAAAAATGCAACCAGAAACACCTGATCTGATGACCTTAAAAACGTTTGGTAAAGAGGGAATCAATTCCTTCCTGTGTTCAGTACCCAATAAAGTCTCTGTTTATTTTTTGGAATAGACTCTGATATATTCTTTGATTGGATACCCCTTTCTTTCATCCAGGATTGATTCAAGCTCCTCGTAATAATTATTATTATTCAATTGTCCCAACAAAAAATCAATCCACTTCTAAGTCTACACACTTCCAGAAACTGACCATAGTAAACCATGAATTCCAACTTTATAAGTGTATTGTCATTTCCCTGATAGATAGCACAGGATAATTATGATGTAATAAAGTAGCAGAGGATAGGGCGGGGACAGCAACCTTTATACCCCGTTTTCTTTTTGTGGTGCATATCCCTTTGTGTTTCAGACACAAAACGAGGGGCTTGCATTTAATCTCGCATGGGTATATAAGGACGCCCTCCCTCCTTGGCAGCCAACGACTTTAGCGGCCGCATCACGTGCGCGTTCACATCAGACGCGTACATCTTATTTATTGAACTCATTGATATTAACTGATTGATATTAACTGATTGATATTAACTGATTGAATCAACTGATTATTATTAACTGAATTTTGATGGGCTATTACGATATTGACGATATTCTAGCGGATGGAGAGAAGATTCCCTGCAAATTCAACCTCTCTGTTCCCGGCTTAGGGTACCTTGAAGGAAACCCAGGAAAAGGCATTGCCAAGGATACAAAGCTCGATCTCCCCTGGTGGCTAGCCACGGTTTTGGCGGTTTCGGTGATTCTGCCCGACACAGATGAAAGTTTCATTGACTTGCTCGATCCAGACTTTATATCGCCCAAGGTTCTCAATGCCATCCACGCAGATCCCAGTTCTGTGGACTTGCACGCGATCATGAGCCATTTCTATAAACAGACAGAGAAGTGGGCAGCAATGTTCAACGAAACGACGTTGGTCGAGACCGTCATGATGCTCTTGAAGGAACGAGCCTTGGAGATCGATAACTACGCCAACAACTCCAATAAGCACGTGCACTCGAACTTCTTATACACTTTGGATGAGTTTGAGAAGAAACTCTATCGAACCACGGCGGAGAGCAAGAAACAAATGAGACGCTGGAATAGTGATTAAGCCGATGATAGGGGAGAAAATTAGAGGAATAAAGAGGATTAGCAAAAGAATGTTCTAACAAGAGGACTGTCAGGAACTTGATGCGTATCTGAAATATCTGTGTCTTTTGAAATTATGGGGAAACTACGATAGCATAGTGCAAAATATGATATTTGTGGAATAGTGGAGTCTAGCATCTATAGTGGAATATACATGGCGTCTATGGCTGCTGAAGCAGTCTACACTTGTCTATGGGTCTATTTTATTGGTCTAAAATAATCCTTCGGAATCGGAACTACTGTCGTTAACCATCACGTCGGATTTTGGCACCTTTCTCTTACGTGAACTCTCCTGGCCGTTCTCGGCATCATCTTCGTCTTCGTCGTCTTCAATGGCCCGTCTCTTTCTCTTGCCCTTTTTGGGCGACTTCTTTGGTGATGCTGGCGCCGCCTCGTTGTCAGTGTCCGACTTGTCGTTCAAGTCTGCACCCTCCTCTTCGTCAGTGTCGTTGATGAACTCCTTCTTGGCCTTCTTCTTTCCCTTCTTGGGCTTTTTCTGCTCATTTTCTTTGTCATCGTCGGAATCATTGACAATGAGATTGGCCCGGGACTCCTCGGCCCACTGCTGGGCTTGTTCCTGCAACTTGGCTCTCTCCAAGGCCAAGGACTCCTGCTTGGACTTCTGCTCGGCCATGAGGGTCTCGAGCTCCTTGTTGCGATGATCTTCTTCTTGCTGACGCACCCTCTTGGCCTCCTCGAGTTTGTCGTTCATCTCCAGTATGTTCTCCTTGGTTTCATCCAAACAAGCATTCAATCTCTTGAGCAAGGTGGACGTACCAATGTCTGCTCTGGCCTTCATGTCTTCCTTGGGGTATGGCGGATGCTTGCAAGAGTCGGAAGCCAAGGTGTTCAAATGCAGGATGGCGGTGTTCAAGTTGAGGATGGCCTCGTTGATCTCTGACACCGTGCGGTCCTCCACGGCCTGCTTGGTGATGAACTCGGCGATCTGGAACTGGATGAAGGCAATGTTGAAAATGTACGGGCTTTTGTCACCCTTGCACTTTTCCATGGCCTCCTCCGAGACCTCTAAGGCCTTCTTCAAGAAAGGCAAGTGTTTCTCTGCAAGTCCTCTTTGGTACCAGGCCCTGCCAACAAAGCCCAACAACTTGGGGTCGTTGCCATCGGCATATCTTCCCGAAGCAATCTCATAACTCTCGATGGCCTTGGAGAATTGCTTGAGTTCCGTCAACACGTGGCCCAAGTTCAAATACACCGAGATGTCGTTCAACGAATCTCGGATCTTTCTCAAGATATCCAAGCCCTGGGTGTATTCCTTGTTTTCAATGTAGACAATGGCAAAACCTTGCGCAGCAAACACGTTCTTGGGGTCGATGGACAACACCTTGGTGTACAACTCCATAGCCCGGACAAAGTACTTCTTTTTCTTCTCCTTGTCCTCCTTAGTGTCTTTAGCCATGACGCAATACACGTTGGCCAATGAGATCAACGCATAGCAATCGTGGGAGTCGTACTCCACCAACGTTTGCTTTTGGTGGGTGGCGTCAGCGTCGGGCTTCAAACCAAACTTGCGCCCGAAGTTCTTAATGAACCAGCCGTAAAATGACCGGATTTCAAGGTTGGAAGCGTTGGCCTCCAATAGGGCCTTGACCTCATGTTCCAACTCCTGATTGGTGGATGTCTTTGTCACCACGGCATCCAAGAATAGAAGTCTCATTTTAGCCGAGAAGTAGTTGGGGCACTCCACCAAAAGCTGCTTGTACAACTCGATGGATTCCTGTGCGTTGGAGACCTCCTTGACCCGGGCCAAGTTGTAGGTAATGGAGACCTTGAGATCGTTTTTCAACTCGGGGTCCTGCACCTGGTCCAACTTGCTAAAGCCTAGCTCAAGGTTCTTGATGGCCTCCTCGTTGTTGTACCTTATGAAGTTGAAAACTGCCACGTTATTGTAAACTTCCAAAGGAGCATCCTGGCCAATCTGTTGCCTGGACTCAATGGCTTTTTGTAAGTAGTTCAACGACAGGGACAAGTCACGTGGCTCGTATAGTTTCGACAACGTCAAGAATGCATTCAACGCAATGGGCTCCTTATTCAAGTAAGCCTCTGCTTCCGTCTTGTTGGCCACGGCTGACCCTCTGTTGTTGGACAAGCGGATGTACCGCTCCAAGATCTGGATCGCCTGTTCCTGCTTTGTTTTGGACGTACTCTGCAGGTACAAGAGACCTAGCGAGTAGTTGACCTCCAAGCACTTTGGGTTTGTTTTGAGAATGGATTCGAAGGTCATGGTGGCTTCTTCGATGGAGTTTCTTCCAAGCTGAGACTGTGCCAAGCCTAACTTGGCCAATAAGTTATGTTCGTTCAAGCGGATGGCTTCATGGAAGTATTTCTGCGATTGGGTGAAGTCGTCCTTGGCAAAAGAGACCCTTCCCAACCAGAAGGAGCAGCACGACAGGATTTTGGACGAAAAGGTGGAGTACTTCTCCGTAGCACTTACACCGGCGTGCACCTTGGCCACGATCTTCTCAATGATCTCGTGGTTACCTTTGGAGTAGTAGAAGGAGCAGAGGGCCAACAAAAGCACGGGATTGTGGGGATTCTTGGACAGTAGCTGGGTCAACTCGTCCAACGACTTGGAGTAGCCCTCCAAGAACAACTCATCCGATAATGAGTTAGAGAAGACATCATCAAACGAGGCCAAGTTCAAAAGCATGCGAGGCTTGTGATTGGCTGGGTCCAACTCCGCTGCTCTTTGCCATGCGGACAAAGCCATGGGACGGTCCTTTAAAAACCAGAAGCAGAGCCCCACGCCAATCCTGGGGTCCGGCTTGAGTGCAGGATTCAACACCAACACCTGCTGGTAGAGTTTCAAGGCATTGGCATAGTTGGCGGTCTTGCTCAACGTGATCTGCGCCTTTCCCAAAATGGCATATGTGTTGTTCTGGTTCTCCTTCAAGAGCCGGTCATAGATCTGGAGAGCCAAGTCCGCGTGATCCGTGGCCATGTGCACCTGGGCTGTTCCAAGCTGCGCTCCAATAGAATCACCACCTTTTCCAAACGACTCTCCCGCCAAAACGGCACTTTTATCGCCACTAAGCCGCAAAGTCGTCCATCCAACCACCACATGTAAGGCCTGTAAATCGGCTTCGGAGAAGTAGTCCATATCAAGTCCAGTCTTGGCAATCACCAAGCCATTCAGGGGCAGCCCCGCCTGTGCATACGCCTGGGCAATCAAAATCCAGTATTTGACCTGGCACTTCTCTCCTGAGAGAAACAGCGTAAGTTCCTGGGGGTCGTCGGGCAACTCGTCAATGGTGACAATGTCACCGCTGGAGATGGCAATATCCACAGCAAGAGGTGCATCAGCCGAGCTGCCAACGTAGTATGAGATGTCAGATGCTTCCTCCATTTCAGCTGGTCAGAATGGGAGTGAATACAGTCTGTTTTGGTGGTGTTGGTTTATGAGGTAGTTTTTTTTTCGACCCGCACATCCGTACACCACACCCACCATTTGCGTTTCTGAAATAATTCAACATAATGGGATTATGGCATAAACGATTGCTTGGAAAACAAGGTCTCGTCTATAGCATCGATTTCAGTCCCAAATTCTAGGTCTCCTGCATATTCCCCAAAAGGATCAAAAGGTTCGGCTGGACTAGACGAGTAGTCTTTGAAGAGCATATCAATGTCACCAAAACATGCGGCGATTTTGGAATTGTCTGTCTCTCGATCCTGTACTACCACATAATTGTATAGGATCATGTCAAAATCAGATAATGTCTGGTTCTGCAAGTACCACTTAATGTATTGTGCCCACAAGTTGTTCTGCCTTTGGATGTAGAATCCGCCATAGAGACAGAACAAACTGTAGAGGAGCAATATCCGCAATGCAAACGGGTTTTTGGCCCGGGTTAACTCCAGAAACTCCTCGTTAAGAAACGGTAAGAGTTTGTATAATGGAATTGCGTAGTTATTCACAATGGACGTATGGAAACAAGTTTCAAACACTGCAATACTTTGGCGGAAGGTTTCGATTTCCATACTGGTTTGGGAGTCGAGCTCATAAATCGAAGACCCCGGTGTGGTCTGTGTATAAGATCCAGTGGCAGCCTCTTTTGGTGAATTGGGTGATGGTGTTGAGTTCGGAGGTGCTGATTGTGCTGGTGTTGACGAACTGCTAGAATTGAATTTTTCAGAATCAAATCCCACAAATTCAGACACAGGCACCGAAAAATCCTGGCCATTGACAAGTTTATCAGCTCCTGGTTCCTGGTTGTTAAGCAAATAATGCAGATCGAGCTCATCATTCAAAGCCTTGACCACGTGGTACTTATAGTCCTGTGGGGCCACAAACGTAAACTCCGTTAGTTTATGTAGCATGGCCTCATAAACACCTGGAGGAGCATACCGCATCATATTGTGAATGCTCCGAGAATACGAAAGTAGATCGGAAGGTGGGTTGTGCTCGAAATCCACTAGCGGCATGATGCAATGCGGATGGAACCCAATGTATGTGAAGGTCAAGGTAGTAGACAAGTAGATGGTGGCCACATCTGAATATTCAATGCCTCTGGCAACGGCTTCTTGAACATGAGCAGCGGACAGCTTGACCACATTATCGAAAAAGACGTTAGTGCGGTCCAAAATACTGCTATCGGATTCTGAATCAATCGAGAGTCGCTCTAGAACATGCGAGAGGTCGTCGACGTTGAATTCCAAGGGGGTATGGAAAGAGGACCCACTCTGACCCTCATCGTCTGCTAGAATTGATCGGAGGTTGGTGATTGGCCAAAGGTTAAGACTTGCAAATGCAAACACCGCCTGGCGCATGACGGGAGAAACTCCAAAGAAGGATGGGAGGTGCCTGCGCCAAACATGTTCTGCCCGGGGATTATTGTTGAAGGTGAATACCTGGACGCAATGGTCATTGAAAAACCGAAGGAGTCTATATTCAAAACGTGTGATGTTCAATTGAACCTGTGTAGAGTTGAACAGATGAACTCTTAGACTGCTGTTTGCAACCTGGGCTGAGTCCTTGGCGGTGACCAAATCTCTGCCACTTTGGCTTGGTGCCTCTTCGGGGTAAATGCACTCACGTCCTCGATGTAAGCAATACTCACAAGCTGGTTTTCCTTCATTGCACTGTGGTTAGTCTCATATAATTTCTAAGTCAGACAGATCATACATCTGCATATCAATTGAGATTTGAGAGGTTCAGGGACAGAATTGGGATTCAGAAATTCAGATAGCCAGAGAGCCAGAGAGCCAGAGAGCCAGACACTCATGTACAGACGCTATCATTTCCAAATTTCTAATACCAGATCTCTTAGTTAAACCGCCACTTATATCACTGTCACACTGTCACTCTTCTCGATATACTCTCTGCTGGAGAAAAAAAAACTCTTGACATACCTTAATCTTGAGCCGCTTGCAACTAACACATCCTTTTCTCGATAGCTTGCGCCTTCTTGGAGCTTCGGGCATTCTGTGTATATCAAGGGGGATAGGCAGCTGATAGCATTTTTGGTTGGGTGCACGGGTCCAGCCGCGTGAGAGTGAGGATCCAGCGCCTATAAGCCCAGTACCGAGTATTGACAGCCAAAATTCACTACCAAGTATTGGCAGCCAAAAATTAGCATACTCCACATTTTCGTATCGGTCAAATATCTATTAGTAGACAAATCAGATGACTAATTCATTCCTGCTGTTTTAGTAAAAATGGCTGTATTTTTAGTGTGTATCACGTTGTTTCACCTTAGTAATAGAACTGTATTTATTCCTGGAAAAAACATCGGGATTTTGTTTTGGCTCGGACAGCTGCCTTTTTTGATTCTAGAAGATTTGGCTTTGTAGGAAGAAGTCGTGAAGAAAAAGGTTGCTATTCATGTATGCGGGAATCTGCTCCTTATATACCGTTGTCTTTGTGGCTGCAAATGATGCATGCTCACAAAAAGAGGGGGTGACAAAAGGTATAAATAGACCCCTTTCCCTCTCTCACAAAGACCACACATTTTTAGCAGAAACAGAAATATTAATGAATACTAGTCTTTTTCTTTTACCATATTGAGATCAGGCCTGCGTCTACCTCTGTATGCCTGTCAGGGGTTACCAGGAAAATACACTAGTGAAACATCAATGACCCTACCGAATACGGAAAACAAAGCTCTTTTGAATTAGGAAAGAAATCAAAAAAAGTCTTTTTAACCGAAATTTAGGACTCTTTAAGATTTCCTTATTGGCGACCTGCATATAAGCACGTTGGATTAATCCGATCTGGCCAATCACACCCCTTCATTCTGGGAGACAAAAGCAAACCCAATTCCATCAAAGGAGGTCTACAACCAGGCTATTTACTATAAAAGAAACAAGGCCAAAAGCGTCAGCAGTGGTGTTTGGTCCGGCACGTGCAGAGCATTGCCGTACTCCGGGCTCGCTACTTAAGTGCAGTGATGAAAATTTGTGACCACCACACGTACCAAAAAAAATTTGAAGCGAACGTCTCATCTCCGCAACGTCGTCTACACTGCACAAGTCATCGCTTCTGCCACAAACATACATTTGCAAGGCCTTATCAAAGCATAATAGATCCCTGCTTTGCCTAAAGAAGAAGAAAAAATAGACTAAAATGGAAGACGCAGCTGCCAGGAGCATTGAAATGTGGAAGATCAAGAAGTTGATCAAATCCCTTGAAATGGCAAGGGGTAATGGTACTTCTATGATTTCGTTGATCATCCCACCAAAGGGCCAGGTTTCTCTTACGCAGAAAATGTTGACGGAAGAATACGGAACTGCATCCAATATCAAGTCCAGAGTCAATAGATTGTCAGTTTTGTCTGCCATCACATCCACACAGCAGAAATTGAAGTTATATTCGCACGTGCCAAAGAACGGGTTGGTGATTTACTGTGGAGATGTCTTGACGGACGAAGGAAAAGAAAAGAAATTGAACATCGATTTCGAGCCCTTCAAACCCATCAACACATCGCTTTACTTGTGTGACAACAAGTTCCACGTGGAGGCCTTGTCGGAGTTGTTGCAAGACGATGACCGTTTTGGGTTCATTGTTATGGATGGTAACGGAGCATTGTTCGGAGCCGTTTCCGGTAACAACAGAGAGGTGTTGCACAAGTTTTCCGTGGACTTGCCCAAGAAGCACGGAAGAGGAGGACAGTCGGCATTGCGTTTCTCGCGTCTAAGAGATGAAAAAAGACACAATTACGTCAGAAAGGTGGCTGAGGTGGCAGTGCAGAACTTTATTGAAAACGATAAGGTCAACTGTAAAGGATTGATTTTGGCAGGATCGGCCGACTTCAAGAATGAGCTTTCCAAGTCGGACTTGTTCGATGGAAGATTGCAGGCCCGTGTGTTGAAGATTGTGGACGTGTCATATGGAGGAGAGAATGGATTCAACCAAGCCGTGGACCTTGCCAGTGAGACGTTGGCCAACGTCAAGTTTGTGCAGGAGAAGAAGTTGTTGAACCAATACTTCGACGAGATTTCGCAGGATAGCGGCAAGTTCTGCTACTCCATCGATGACACGTTGAAGGCTTTGGACTTGGGAGCGTGCGAGGTGGTGATTGTGTACGAGAACTTGAACATTGTCAGATACACGTTGAAGGACTCGGAGGACAACGAGGTGGTGGTCAACGTCAACCCCGACTTGCCAGACAAGTCGTACATGTTGGACAAGGCCACCGGCACGGAGATGGAGATTATCAAGGAGGAGATGTTTTTGGAGTGGTTGGCCGAGAACTACAAGTCGTTCGGAGCCACGTTGGAGTTTGTCACCGACAAGTCGTCGGAGGGAGCACAGTTTGTGCAAGGATTCGGAGGAATCGGTGCTCTATTGAGATACAAGGTGAACTTCGATGCGTTGGTGGACGAGTCTGACGAGGATGAGTATTATGACGAGAGTGACGACGACTTTATCTAAGAGCCAAGCTGGTAGATGAACTATCTGAACTATCCTTAAGTATTAAGTATTAGGATTGTTCATCCATGCATTCGTTAGATGGGCTATAAGCCCGTTCATCAGTGGGTGTAGCCAGATATATTAACTAGAGTATGGTCTTAATGGAGTTTGATTCTGGCAAGTACTCGGAGTATAGTGGAGAGTACTGCATACGGCGGATCAAAACAGCAGTACCTTTTATAAGAATACTTTGCTAGATTTATAGTATAAGTCCGTTGTCACAGTATGTTGCTTAAGGTAATAATCGTGCGCTGCTCATAAATTGTATAGTGGTAGCCGTGCGCTGCTCATAAGATGTACACCATAAAATGCAGCCCATAAGATGTACCCCACTAATGTTAGTATAGTCACTATAGCTGTATATTAATATAGTAGTATCTGTTGAGTGGGTCAGAATATTAGTAAGACGTACATACAATTATAGTTGTCGTGATATCAGATACAAATTGGTCAGTAATGTATGTTCGTGGTATGCTTTGAACCCCCTAAATTTGAGTATCCTCTGCGTGGTTCACTCATACCCTTTAGGTTCAAGCAAAACACTAGCTAGTGAATCTTTTGAACACCCAAAGTCTTACCCTAGTATTAGTCAATAGTCAGTCAGTTTAGTCAGTCTGTATAGTCAGTCTGTATAGTCAGTCTGTATAGTCAGTGTGTAGTCTGTGGCCAGTAATCAGTAATCAGTAATCAGTAATCAGTAATCAGTAATCAGTAGTCAGTAAGCAATGTGGCAAAAAAAAGTCTTTTATTTTCGCGGGAATTGCAGTCCTTATATATTCTTTTGGAATTGCAGCCAATGCTCGCGCATGTCGCCAACCGATATGCACATTCTGAAACCCCCGCACTGATTTGCAACCAACCGAATATAAAAGCGGGTGTCCCCCCTTCTACAATTTGTTTTAAAATTTCTTCAATATCCTCTACACCATACTAAAAATACTCCAATCGATGATTAGTGGAAGATTTGGTGCAGTACCAATTGAGCTCTATCATAAGTTGCTCTAAACTGGACCGATTCTTTGGACCCTGATTCTTTAAAGTGTGGAACTTCAGTCTTCTATTCAATGGGATTCACGTGTCTTAACTATACGAAGTTCTGGTCGGGACTCAATATACGAAGATAAATTAAGAATCTCGTCCTACACTAACAGAAGTGGTACTTGCATATAGCAGTACTATTCTACTACACTACCAGAAGGGGTACCTTCTCTGGAGATCCTTAAGTGTAGTAGGATTTACGTGGTTGAAATAAGAAACGCTTGACTACACGCTTTATGTGTACTCAAGTAAGATGTCATTCCCGGTGAGTTTCTCCTTCCTAGCATTGATTCTCAAGTTGCACCTGGGCTTGTCTTTCATGTTCGTCAATCCCTCTTGACCATCTATCATCCAGTCCAGTTACTTGAAGCTTCATGGTCACATTAATGCTTCTTTCCCTTGGTTCGTTTGGTCACGCCCTTCTTTCCCTTCAACTCGTCAAGCGCAGAAACATGCGTCATGCCCAAGATGGTCTTGGACGTCTTGCCCGTGGCTAACTGATGAGCCAAGTTGTCCAAGCCACTGGTCAAATATGACCGGCGGTGGTTCTTCCTCAAAGGCTTGGCTAAAGACTCCTTCAACTGCGCCCGGACCGATTTCTGCTCCTCCACACTTAACGTCTTGGTCTCCTTTCTCTTTCTCTGCTTCTTGATGACATCGTCCTCAAAGGCTTCCACGTCCGAAAGACTGTCCAAGCCCAAATCCTCTGCGGCCTGCTTGACCCAGTTATCTTCCTTCCGCGTGGCCGTGGAAGCGACGGAACTGTCCGCCAACAATGAGGCCATGCGGACCCGTTCCCGGATCTGCGTCACGATATCATAGTCTATGGGCAACATCTTGACTCCGGAATGCGCCAAGTTACCGCCAAGATTGCCCGATTTGGAGCCCTGTGCCACCATCTTGCGGAGCTTGCGTAGAGGCCCCGACGCTTCTTGCGGCAGACAGAACATCACGGAAACTCCCTCCCGTCCCGCACGGGCCGTTCTTCCCGACCGATGCACATACATGTCTGCAGACCGAGGCAAGTGGTAGTGGGCAATGTGGTCGATATTGGGGATATCCAAACCACGTGCAGCCACATCCGTGGCTACAAGCACCGACAGAGGGTTCTTGGCACACGAGGCCTTAAACCGCTCCAATGCCCGCAATCTCTGTCTCTGGATCATGGAGGAATGGATACCAAATGCAGGCATGCCCAAGTTCTCCAAGAGCGGAACGAGTCTGCGGACCGATTCCACACTATTGGCAAACACTAGCGTCAGGCCCGGGTAGTTCAACACAAAGTAGTAGATGTACAAGTCCCGCTCCGTGGGTCCACACTCTACTAAGGCCTCGGTCACGTGGCCCGAAACAATCTCCTTGGGGTTGGCATCACAGAGAAATGGTCTGGAGTCCTTGAAGCGGAGTTTTTTGGTGAGCAAGTCCAAGATCTCGTCGTTTCCAATCAAGCCCGTGGACAGGCCAGGTTTCTGGGTCTTTCCAGGCTTGTTCCGGTCAAGTTTGCCGAAAAAGTCCCGGGAGAACGTGGCCGAGAACACCAAGGTCTGCCACTTGCGGCCAAAGGCCCGTTTATCCCTGAACTTCTCAAGAAGCTCCAAGATCTTAGCAAACTCCTCAAAATGGCCATCCTGCAACAACCGGTCGGCCTCATCCAAAACAAGCATATCCGTCGAGGCCATGCGCTTACAGAGATCTTGGCTGCGCTCGATCAACTCAAGAAACCGGCCCGGCGTGGCCACCACCACCCCCGGTTTATACAGGAGAAGCCGTTCCTGTCTCTGGATGGAAAGACCTCCAGTGATGGACACGATTCCGTTTTGGGAAAGAGGCGATGTGCGGGTGATGCTTTTGAGATGGTCCACCACCTGATGGGCCAATTCACGTGTGGGGGCAAAAATGATGCCTGTCACCTCGGCCCACTGTCTCTGCAGCTCCATTTTCAGATCCAGAATTTCCTTTATGTTTTCGTTTTCATTTTCCAGATTTTCCAGATTCTCCAGATCTTTTTCCTTCCCTTCGCTCGTTTCCCTCGCTTCGGTGGCTTCTCTGGCTTCTTTCACTGCCATCACTTTCTTATAGTGACGTTCAAGAATAGGAATTCCATAAGCCAAGGTCTTTCCGCTTCCGGTCGTGGCCTTTCCCACCACATCTTTGCCCTGAATGGCCACGGGAATGGTTTCTGTTTGAATGGCTGTGGGCTCGGAGAAGCCGTTGGTCTGGAGCCCCAGCATGGTATAAATACTGAGTGCCAAGGGTTCCCATTTGGGGAGGTCGATTTCGCTTTCGTCTAGAGGCGGGAGCTCGATGTTGCGGAACGTTCCCTGTAGGAGCTCATCGTCGAACCCAGTGAACTCCAGTTCTTCTTCTTCAACATCCCCCTCGGTTTCCTCCACATCCTCCACATCCCCTTGACCCCCATCAATCTGATCAACCTTCTCAATCTGATCAACCTTCTCAGTCTTACCATCCTTACCATCCTTACCATCCTTACCATCCTTACCATCCTTACCATCCTTACCGGCTTTATCTTTGTTGCCCTTTTCCTTCCTCCTTTTCTTGTTCTTGCCAAAGAGCTTGTCCAAAATGCCGGACTCCTTCTCCTCGTCCTTGGCAATGAACTCGGCCTTTCCATTGACCATCCTCACATCAACGCCTTCCAATTCCTCCAAGCCAAAGAAACCGTCATAGTCGCCGAGATTGTCGGGGATATCCACGGGTTTCCAGGCCATGGCGTCTGCGCTGATGATCTTGTTGACGCTGGCGTTTTTCTCCGAGAGGGTGGGGGTGCGTACGGGGGCCTTGACGACCTTGCCGCCCTTGACGATTTTGCCGCCTTTACCGCCTTTGCCAACCTTTCCACCTTTACCGGTCTTGCCGCTGCCTCCACGACCACCTTTACCGTTTTTACCGGGTTTTCCCGTCTGTTTTGGGACACCCATAGCTATAGTATTGAGCTCATCGCACCTGATGACCTTACCTGCGCACACCCGTACACCCGCAGTATGCACTCCCACTACTCCACCTAGCCATTATACAGTACTGTACTATACAGTATATGTGTATTGACCTGTGTATCGGTGTGTTTATGTGCAGGACACACAACACACTCTCTACTATTACTGGATGCTTAGGTACTGTTTAATCTTAGAATACTGTTTTGAGTTAGTTTTTGGGTCGACGTTGTAGTTGGAGGAGTTCCGACCGTTCAAACCCTCGGAAGAAGCACAAGTACATCATGTACAATTCACGTGACCCTGCACACGTGATCGTTCGCACGTGACTGTCACATGACCTAACCTCATCGCAACTCCCCTTACTCCCTACACCACATGCTCCGGAAGCCCAAGACCATCACACGGGACGTTCGGCATCCCAAAACACTCAAGCCGCAGAAAGCTCGGCAGCTCATTCGCCGGTTCCACACGCTTGAGAAATGGAAACAGGCGGTTCTACGCTCTTTGGCGGTGCTTAACCCCGAAATCTCGGACGAAAACTACCGCCAGGTTCTCGGAGCCGAGTATAAGAGTGAAATTAGCCGCTGGAAGAAGAAGGTGGCCAAAAACCCGGTGGAAAACGTGCAGATCGACCAAACGACGGGTCGTGGCGAGCTCATAAGTACACTCGCGGGGATCGATTGTGAAGAGGAGTTCCGAGGGGGGTTGCACGTGTACCAAATGGCATCGACGGTAGGCCAGGACACCACGCGAGGAGGTGATTCGCTGAAGTGGTTGGTTAAGGTGGTGACGGAATTGAAGATTTCCGGAATTCAGAATACCTTGGAAATCGGAAGCTTATCGGTGGAGAATTGTATTCTGCGAGACCCTCGGTTCGGCGCTGTGTGCAGGATCGACTTGAACCTGCAGCACCCTCGGATTCTACAACAGGATTTCATGCACCGGCCGCTTCCGCAGTCGGATATCGGACGCTTCAATATGGTTTCTTGTCTGTTGGTATTAAACTTTGTGCCGGATGCAGGACGTCGCTATGAGATGCTCCATCGAATTACGGAATTCCTTCTTCCGGGCGGTCACGTGTTTTTGGTCTTGCCCCTTCCGTGTGTGGAGAATTCCCGGTATATGGATGCAGGGCTCCTAACCACAATTGCCCAGAGCCTCGGTTTGCACCCCCAAAAAACCCATTCTTCCTCTAAGCTCTACTATGCGTTGTACCGGTGGGAGGGCAAACGGGGGGCGTTTGAATACCGCAAAAAGGAGCTCCGGCTGGGGAAAACCCGGAACAATTTCTACATCGACTGTAGAGGCATGAGAACCGGGGGTGAGGAGAAGAAGTGAGGTTGGATGCAGGAAAGGCACGGTGCGCATTAATGGTGCAGTCACGTGACATGTATAATGACTCTAGACATGTAAAGGATAATATGACTCCATTGGATGATTGTTGTACTATGCAGTATGGGGTGGACCTATATGCAGCACCTTGAATACATTCAATGTTGGGCGTTGGTCAACCCTTTGGTCGATTGAAAGCACAATATAATTGTTCTCTTAATTGTAAGCATTCTGCAACTTTGGTCGTCATTTCAGTCATTTGTATTTGTGTTTAAACTTTTCTGGAAATTTATCCCCGTGAACTGAAAGAGCGGGACCTCCTTTTATATAGACCATTTCGGAGATATCTTACGGAGATCCCTTACGGAGATCCCTTACGGAGATATCTTTCGGAGATCCCTTACGGAGATATCTTTCGGAGATCCCTTACGGAGATATCTTTCGGGGATATCTTTCGGGGATATCTTTCGGAGATCCCTTTCGCGACTTCCTTATTGAAAGCGTATTCTGCACCTTTCTTGCGCTCCTGCATAGTATGCACCTTCTGTGGTTCCTGCAGAGTATGCACATTGTTCCGCAATCCTGCACACTCACTTGAGCGATAGCCCCCCCTTAAAAACTATTCGCAGCTTCATACCCTTACCCTTTTTCTGGCGTCAACTCTAGATAGAAATGTCAAACCAAAAAGTATAGATATCTTGCTTCAATTCATGGATGTCGTGCAATATCCCTTTGTCGATGCTTGGAAAGAGAAGCTCCAGAGCTTGGGTATCAATGAACACTATGATAGAGTATAGAATGCAAGACTGAAAGAAATGGAAATGAAGCTAGTTGGTATGGTCCTGCATTGGGGTGAATCCGGGAGTATTCAGGGACTTATCCACGAAAAAGGCATGGAATTTTGACTTATATGAAGGTTATACCACCAAAGTTTTTTTTTTCAAGAACTTTCAAAAGCAGAGTCGCCAAGGACTCTCTGTTCCAGATTCTCGTCATAGACGTAAGAGTACTCATTCCCATTCTCGTCATACGAGCTCTTGGAATATGGGCGGTTGACTTCTGAATCCCAATACACTTCATGAATGCCGTCTGCATCAGGTTCCAAATTTTTGTCATTCATGTTGTTCTGCACACAACCGCACGCTTCCATCTATGCACTTAAGAATATCTCTTGCGTTCCGATTGTTTCATCACAGCCACTGCAACAGTGAATAGGGGTATAATTGTGAAAGACTCTTGGATAGTGTATACAAACGGTTGAATATATCGTGCATTTTACCGGCCAACAGAACTGGTGTTCTGGAACACACTCGGCCTTCTTCACCGGTGACGTGTGCGGTCGACCCGATGACACTGGTGACTTGTATGCCGGGTGCAATACTTCATGGGCCAGTGACACTCCAACCAGTACTGATTTTCAGGCTTGTTTTCGGGCGCATGTTCTGTTCCCGGTGCCATCATGCCCTGGATCACCACGTACCCATAAATGTTTTCAATCAAGAGAAAAATAAACTCGGGCGCCTTCCTCCTCCATAAACGGGCGAACGCTCTTCTGGCTATAGCCTCGGATGCATTACCTCCAAATTGTAATGTGAATGGAATCCACCCCACAGTGTCCGGCTGCAAAGTGTACTGCTTTGCAGGACGCCCTCTCAAGGCTGGGTGCCTTTGAATATCACTCTCCTCCATCGTCACCCACAAACTTGGGAGTTTCTCAAACACTTCGGGGTGTTCCGTTGGATTCACATAGATACTCAGCTTGGTGAAGTACTTTCGAAAAAGGTCCAACCGTGCAAATTCCGGAAATTCCGCCAAGATCGTTATCTCTCCCACTCCCCATACACTGCAGATCCGAATCGATGCGTTATCAACATCATACCTAACATGCGCATGCTTGAAAAATTCATGGAGAAGGTACAGCAAGAAACACTTCTCCACTTGGTCCTTCACAACCGTGGGCCAATTCGGTTCTTTCCACTTCCGGAACAGATACATTGCATCTTTGAACTCCGTCTCTGCCGTCAACTGCACTTCCTCCACATATGCCCTAAACTGCCTCCTGACCGCTCTGATTTCGTCAAGGACCATGTCCCCCCCAGGCTTAAAGTGCAACCCATGGAAAACCCCTCCAAGCTGCATACTCATGAAGCGTATGGCATAAGTTGCAGATGTGTCCATGAGCCTTGTCAACTCCCTTCTGCGAGCTTGTTTGGGGAGCTTGTGGAAATACCCATTCACTATTTGTTTTCGACGAACGGCTCCGTACGCTTCCGGTGAATCTGCTTTCACGTGGTGCTGGATATCAGCAAGTGAGTAGTGTTTTATGGAATTGTTTGGCGCTTCCATTTGAATTTGGGTTGACTTGTTGATTAATTCTAGGACTTTGTGATTTGGTGTGTTTCGTGACTTGTGCTGAGATCTTTCCCATAACAATATACATATATGAGTGACTCAGTGGCGTCTTATATGTCTTCGTTTTGATAACACGTGGACGGCAGTTACACCCCTATCTAGCATTATTTGTTAGAACAATGTTTCCTCTGGTAATACTGCACATACAGTTGCGTATACATACGGCACATATGCAGTACGTGCATATAAGCGCATATGGGGCGTGCGAGTCTCATATGTTCAAGGACAATGAAACTGAAAGCTGGGGCAATCTACTATAAACGATCATAAGTTAATACGTAGACTAGAATCTTATGGCAGTAGAGATTGTCATGAAATTGTATCACTTGTTGGCGTTCCTGCATGTGGGCCTCGCTTGGTGCAGATGAGGGGTTCAATTTTCCTTCGAAGGCAATGTTTGGGATTTCCTTTTCTGATTTTTGGATTAAATATGGACTCAATTCTATATTAAATTATAATTTCATTACTATTGTACTGCAGGTAATAAACTATACTGCATGTAATAAACGAGTACTGCATGTGATGGGGAATGTACTGCATGTAATGAAATATACTGCATATAATAAACGAGTACTGCATGTAATAAAATAGACTGCATGTAATAAACTATTCTGCATGTAATAAAGTATTACAGTGTGTCCTGCACATTGCATGCATCAGTGTTCAAGTCTCTTCATCCTACTCTTTAATTCCGAACCAATTCTTCATGGAAGTTATTAAAAATTAGACTTATATTGAAGGATACTTATAACTTGTGTTTTCTTTTTTTCGTAGAACCCCTCATTCCCATAGTCCAAAAGACTCGTTCTCTTTGTCCTGCACCTAATACTCGTATGAGTAATTCTCATCGTAATTCTCATCATAGTAATTCTCATCATCGTCATCGTAGTCAGTGGTTCTGACTCCAGAATACCGGTAAACTCCATGGACATTTCCTTCTGCACCAGGCACTAAATTCTCAGCATAAGGAGTCACGTTACAAATAGCTTGTTGCTGACAAGCGGGATCCAAAATCCGGAACTCAGCATACTCAATTGGACCTTGGAGTTTTGGTCGGGAGTAAAACATAAGTCCTTCAGGTCCTAAATTGGTCCACTACATAAGACATGTATAAACATTCATGAGGAATCTCATCAAGAGACCATTCATTGTAGATCCTGCATGGGTTGGACTTGAAGTCGAAAACCACATTTGGGTAATTGGTAGGTCTACCATCGGTAGGAAGAGCTCTGACTCCAAGAGCAAAGAGGCCAAGGGCAGTCTAGTAGTTCATGATTAAGAGAGGCCAAGGGCAGTCTAGTAGTTCATGATTAAAAGAGGGTAAATAGGCTGGATTGGAGTTTTTAAGGGAAGAACGGGTGATTTCTGAATTAGAAGAGAGAAGACTTTGGGATGATGTCTTTATATGTTGTACCTTCTCTACTTTTTTTGCTTCAATTGTCTAGAACATATGTTCCCAATCCTTGGGGTCTTCATGAATAGCATAATCCAATGAATGGGCCCATTTCAGGGAAACCATTTGTGATGAATAAGTCTTATTTTATCAATGGCCTGCATATACCCGCACGCTTTTATGGATGTACCTAAGCGAACAACTCTTGCATTTGCTTGCATTCTCGCTGTTCTAACATCGTTACTGGGGCAATGAATAGGGAGATCGTCGTAACAAACTCTTGGTTAGTGTAGACGAGCCGTTAAATCGGCCCACCGCTTTACCGGTCAAGAAAACTGATGGCCTGGCCAGACTCTTGTGATTAACCTGTAGTTCTGCAGACAATCACTTTCTCCTGCACAGTACACCTGGCAATAGCTGAGTAACCATAATTGTAACCACTTCACGACTATTTTGACTTCAACATTAATCGGATTACTGACCTATCATGTATTTTTTTAGAGGTCTGGACATGGAGTACAAGGTCTGATGTGGGGAAAAGGGACGAGGCGGTATATGCAGGATCCACAAACAATCAGGAACGTTCTTCGAATTATCGGGGGTGAAACGGGCCAAGTCTATTTTTTGAAACTGTAACTCTTCCAGTATCCGTTTTTGGCAATGATTAACCCATTTTTGGAAATGTTTCTATACATTGTTCCTGATTTATCCGAACCAGACTTTCCATGAACCTTTTGGCGTCTGGAATGGATAACAAAAACTTTCTTCTGTTAAAAAATTGACCCTAAGTAAACTTTGACTGAGTCATTGTGACTTATGCCAAGCATCTTCTATACTTAATTGAGCAGAAACAGGCACCAAGGATGGGATGGGTTGTACTGTATGGAGATATGGGAGGGAAGATATTCTGTAGAGTGGATTAAGCGAATGACTCTGAATGCTTGGAGATTGGTGGATTGGGGGAAGTTTTAGTGAGTGGCCGGGTCGGAAGTGGTAGTTCCGAGGGTACTGGATGCAGTTCCGGGGCTTATATCCAGTTCCGACCTATTGACTCAGGTCGTTTCATCCTCCACAAAAAAACATAGACTCTATATTTTCGAGCGGCCATGGATTCGTGATGGCGTCAGGATCAACTTGTGTAAATGGGAACCTTGGAACTGAAGTGGGTGGGTCAATACGGAAGGAGTGGTGCTAGTCACGTGCTCACCATTTCAATTCCGAGGGTTCTCTTCCCCATACATCCCTCTCAATATTACCAGAGTTATGGTTGGATGAAATAGTAGCATCCATAATTATCAGACGACAGAGTATCGCCTGGCAAGCACGTTGATAGCGAAACCCGTACATCCCAAGATGAAACGAATAAACATTATATATATATACTAAACACGAGTGAAACAAGAAACAGGGAAACCTAGCCGAGTGGAGTTTCCACGAGTCCACGTTGATTTTCTAATCCTGCAGAGACTTCCAGTTGGAAAATTACCAGGTACTGCACATACCAATGATTCCGAACCAATGTTCCAACTCCATTAGAGTCAGCGCCAGCCTCTATTCCCCATTCTGAATCAGCAACATGATAAACGGCGCCTTCGTTCGTCTATGGAAGGGCCATGTTTCAAAATGGCTTATTCTGGGGATTTGACGGTTTTCGTCTTGCAAAAGATCCAGAACCTGAAGGTGTTTTGACGTCTTATAAAAGATTTATGGACTTTTCAGGTTCAAATTCAACGGGAATTTACCTCTAGACCAGAGAAATAATTCTCGTCAATATCAGTGATCCACTGAAGAGATCATTATAGCGAGCCTTCCCAGTTGAATCTCCAAATGTCTATTTGGTCGAAAACTAGTATCCCAGACCAGTATCCCAGACCAGTGTATCAAGTTGGAGTTCCAAAAAGGCTTTGTCCATAATATCCATTGAATTTGTTTCCATTGAATTTGTTTCCATTGAATTTGGTTGCATTGAATTTGTTTCCATTGAATTCCGTTCCATTGAATTCGGTTCCATTGAATTCCGTTCCATTGAATTTGGTTCCATTAGACTTGGACTTGGACAAGTTGATGTTGGTGGCCATACTCAAATAATATCTCTTTTATATCAGATACTAATTACGGCATTACTACCAAACCTTTAATTCTAATAAATTTGGCATTTTGGTAGAAAGATCTCCCATCAAGTATAATGATTCTCTAACTGTAGTCATGACACTTAATTGTACTGGAATGGTTACTAAACTAATACTAGGAAATCACTGATTTCCCGTTTAAACTATATATGCCCATAACCGCAAGGCCCGGTCCTCCTTATATCATCTATCATTGTCTTCATCTCGGCCAAGAGACAAGATTTCTTTAGTGCGCAGCCTAAACTATGTTATAGTTTCCAGATGAATCTATAAGCGTACTCCATGGAATCGTCCAATAGGGTTCAAGGGACACATGGAATCGTTCAAGTACCTGACTACAGGATCCACCATGTACCCCCAAGTTCTAAAGTTTGGGTTCTGGGAGTATAGCAGTGTAAATGGACCACATGGACTTGCAGCGTGAAAACGGATCACCTTCCAATCCGCTGCTACCTACTGTTCCTGGGAAAGGACGCCCAGGATTACCACTCCAACTTGATCGACACCCCGGGTCACGTGGCTTCGCCATCCAGGTGGAGCGTGCTCTGCGGGTTCTCCATGGTGCTGTCTTGGTAGGATGTGCGTGAGTGGTGTGCAATCCCAGACTGTCACGGTGGACCACCAAAGAGACGGTACAACCCCGGGTCACGTTCATCAACAAAAAGGACCGCCTGGGCTCTAAGCCGTTCCGTGTCATTGAGCAGAGGAGAACTAAAGCGGTGTGGCGAACTTCATTGACCGCGTGGCCATCTACAAGGAGGAGCCCAGGGTGAGCAATAGCGCATTACTGCTGAAATCCCGGCTGAAGTGGCCCACTTGGTCGAGGAAAACGGCTGGTGCTCATTGACACTTTGGCCGGTGTGGACGACGAGATTGCTGACATTTGCTTGGAGGGAGACGAGCCTAGTGTGGAGAGATCAAGGATGCCATCCGAAGAGCCACCGTTGCATGGAAATCTACTCCCGTGTTGATGGGTTCTGCTCTTGCCAATCCGGGAGTGCAGAATGGTTTGGATGTGGTAGACTACCTTCCACAACCCAACGAGGTCTTGAACACTGGGCTTGACTTGGTCAGCCCCGACGAAAAGCCCGTCAAGTTGGTCCCTTCTTCCAATTCGTTTCACCTGGTCTATACATATTAAAATAATTCCAGATCTCTTGGGTAATTCTTTCTCTTATTTTGTTACCAAGATAAGCGTGCTACGCGGAATTGATCCAAGGAGGTTTCAGTATGCATTGTCGAGATGAAACGGTTGCTACGAGGAATCGGTCCAAAGAAGGTTTAGAATCGGTCCAAAGAAGGTGGTGAGATCAGTCTTTGCAGATTTGGAGATTTGGAGATTGAGATTTAAGAAGTAACTAATTCATGGTCTAGAAAAAAATATACATATATAAAGAGATCCCACTCCTTGAGTTGACGAGAATATTATGTTTACAGGAGGTGAGCTTAGTTTAAGGGAAACTTCCTGGTATTAGTTTAGTAACCATAACAATACAAAGAACTCAGAGGAATACGATATTTTTGAATTACATGATTTGATGGTTTGCGTATTTGGCTTTCAGCAAGTTCAACCATTTGATCTTCTACTCTTAAAAGATCCCCTCAATGGTTTCAGAAGTTTCAGCTGCTATGCATGTTGGTTTCTTTTTAAGAGGTCAAACACCTTTTCTACACCTTCACAGTATAGAGATATTTCTGGAGTCTGTTCCCCTCCAATTCTTTCACATCCCTCCAATTCTGTCACTCGCTCAGTTTCCAATACCTTCACATCCCTCCAATCACTCGCTCAGTTTCCAATAATAGAGCTTGATGATTTAAATAGTTTGGAATTGGAAGATCAATTTGGAAATATGCGCTTTAGGGCTCATAACCGGTTTGGCTTGGTTCTTAATGTTTCCATAGTCTGGTACCAGGATGTAATGATCTTCATCAATTCTTGTAATTTAAGAGATATAATTATCATCTTAGTTCTATGTATTGTTGTTGTTGTTAAACTAATATAATACCAACAAGTTCCTTCTCTAAGCTTACCTCTTTTAAAACCTCGTAAAACTCTTAAAGCCTCGTAAAATCTCGTAAAATCTCGTAAAACCTCCTAAACCTCCTAAAACCTCCTAAAACCTCCTAAAACCTCCTATAGACTCAAGGCTTAAACTCAAGGAGATCCCGCTCGTTATATGTGTTTTCCCTTCTGGACTATAACATGATTTCTCCTTGAAATCTCCAACACAGATTCCACAACATCCTTTCTTATTCGCCACATTCTTCAAACCTTCGTTAGACCGATTCTGCATGATAACCAATCCCACGTACCAACCGCTTCATCTCAACTGGGCATACCAAAACCTCTTTGGTTCGATACCTCCATGGACCGATTTCATGCAGCTTTTCCTTTGAGCGCCTTCCCTGAAAACTATAAGCGTACTCCATGGAATCGAGCCAAGGAGGTATGGGTCTGACGAGGTATGGGTCTGAGGAGGTTTAGAAAGGGGCTCCATGGAATCTGTGCGAAGGATTGAAGGGAAATCTCCTTCTGAAGGCCAGCTGAATTTTTTTACAAACAAGTGAAGAGTGTATTTTAAGATTTATCAGTTGAATATCCAACGTATATGAATCGGGGTGTGCATTGTATAAAGGATGTGCATATTATATACCGTATATGTATGTTATATAAAGAATGTGCATGTTGTATACAGTATATGTACATTATATACAGTATATGCTCATTATATACAGTATATGCATGATGTAAACTATAACCATTGGAGAAACACCTTCTCTCTTAGAACCGTACATCTCTTCATGATGAGCACGTGACCGATCGTATCAACCTCCAAAATGTCCCTAGATTCAGTACAAAGACTCGTTAATGTTCTCACTATTTCTGGTCACGTGCACAGTATCGATACAACGTACTGATGAGGTGTCTTGGACATTTAGATTCCAGGATTAACTACGTATGGTCCAGAAAGGAAAACACGTATAACGAGCGGTCCTTATGTTTACGGAGGCTTTACGGGAGGAAAGCTTACACGGAAACTTCCTGGGCCAGTTGAACAACCATAACAAAGAACTAAGATGATCTCTGGATTACTTTTGATGGAACACCTTTACATGCAGGTGCCAGCGTCGAAAGAACCCAGAATTTCTCCCTGCTTCTCGCCCAACAAGAACCTAAGCAGGACCAGGAATATTCCTACAAGCCCTAGAATTGAGTATCAGTAGAGCGAGAGCCGAACGGATTCCTTAATATGGAGCCCTAACAGAAAATTAGAAACTACACGCTCCATGATCGAGCGTTGGCCAGTTCAGGAAGGTCCTAAAGAGGTTACCCTAAGCAGTGGAAAACGGTATAAGAATAGGCAGGTTCCTTGCAATAGATGAATTCTCTAGGGTTCCCTCTAAGGTTTTCTCTTAGTTTAATTATTATATTCAAATACAACTAATTTAAATAAATTTTAAAAGGGATTTCTCGAAATATTAAGTACTCAATTCTAGAGCTCATGGCAGTATTCTCACTGTTGAAATAAGAATGGCTTTAACAGTCAGCGAAATCAATAGTATTGGCATTGGTATCAAAGGATGTAAAAGAATTTATAAAATAAAAGAAAGAAATTAAATTAAATTAAATGAGCTCAAGACTTTAATAATCAGTACAAAACGTCCTCCGTAGGGCTAACAATTGTTGCGCGTTACTGTTAACACTCGCGTATGTAGGAACCCCAATCTCTTTGTTCTTTAACAACTCCAATAAGTAAGGTACTTCAGTGATAGTCCAGTCATTTATACTCTTTGTTAAGCTAGTTATATTTGTAACACCTTTATGTCTTTGTTATGACTGGACTGTTTCGATGATCCTTCAATAAAGCGGAGAGCCCTTCGCTTTATCTAGACCAACGCCCGGAACCCCTTCCACGGCATGACCCCCGTGCGTGTCGTCCTCCCGACGGTTCTGATTAAATCCCTCTCTGGCATTCCAACCAGACTCTTGGCATTTCCTTCTGGTACCTCCTTCACCGGAGTTATCAGCGTAAGTTCCTCAAACACCCCTCGTGCATGCTTCTGCACAAAGGCTTTTCTTCAGAGGTCTCTCATTGGATCCTTCCTTCTTATCTTGCTTCACATACTCAGTCACTCCAGGCCCGGTTTCAGGAGTGGCTCTCATATGTCAGTTTCATCTGTACTTCTGCATTCTAACCTTTTGATGTGCATACTCACCCCACTCTGTTCAGAATGCAGTGCGTATGAGACGTGCGAGTCTCATACGTTCAACAACAATATGGGTATGCCGGAATAGTGAACCTTCGGGCACTTTGTTTTATTCACTTTTCAGATCCCAATGAAAGCGTTTTATCAACTCATAATGCTTGGCTATGACGGTTTAGGGTGTATAAATGGTTATTTGGGTTAGAAAATGAGCTACCAGGCAATATTATTCCCAAAATCCAATCTAATCACCCGCAATATTTACAAATTGGACTTAAATCAAACACAATTTATCAAGAAAAGAGATATTAACACAACCACTACCGGTTCCAGAGCATGAAAAGATGCAGTATGTGGAGAAAATCATCTCCATTTTGAATATGGAAGCTTATTCCAAAGCCATAGTGGGCAACCCAGGTTCAGGACTCAATGTGGAGCAGAGAAAAAACTTACTCTTGGTACCGAACTTGTTGCTAAACCATCTTTACTTTTCTTTTTGGATGAACCAACCTCAGGTTTAGGGCCACAAGCTTCTAGGCTATCGTGAAAGTTCTTAAGGATTTGGCTAAAGGCTAAAGCAGACCCGGTTATTATATGCACGATGCATCAGCCTTCAGCCACATTATTTGAGGAGTTTGAAAGGTTCTTGCTTCTCCAAAAAGGACGCCAGGCTATTTGATTTGGTGATATCGGGTGTAATTCAGAGGATGTTTTGGATTACTTTGTAAAAATGGTGGACGGAATTGTCAAGCTCATGAAAACCCTGCTAAATATATTCTTGAAGTTGCTCATTATATACTTATCCTAAAGAGCAATGATATTTATAAATAGTTCATAAGTAAAAGATTGTATATCCACAGACACTTGTTTTTTTAGATATTACTGCCATATTACTTCACTGCATATTAGCCTCGCGCGTCTAATATGCAGTGCGCATTGAATTATACGAGGTGCGGATGCGTCGCATAAGCTCAAGATGCAGGGGTGCAGATGAAAAGGCACTTTGGAGGTGAGTCCTGGATATAACCATCCAATCAGAGCAATACACAAGGAACCAACCGATATCTCCGGACTGGATCTGATGGAAGGATCCAATGAGAGATCTCCCAAAGTAAGCTTTTTGGAAAGATTCATGCACAAAGGAATAAGGTATTGAAAACCTACACAGGAGATCTTATTATACACAGGAGAGTCTATTATACACAGGAGAGTATATTATTAAAATAAGCAGATGACTGAGACCATCACTGAATTGTCTACTTATTAAGATGTTACAGACTAAAGAGATTGACGTTCCTGCATATGCGAGTGTTAGCAATAACGCGCAACAATAACCGAGGGGCGTGTCTATATGCAGGTCAACATGGTTACCAAGAACCAAGTCACAAAGAATTCGTCAAATGGTCTTTGATGTAGTTCGATTTGGGCCAAAGAAAGTTTCATTTTTTATTTTTATTTTTATTTTTATTTTTTTTTATTTTTTCTTCATGGTTTTTCCAAATGTGTACAGAAATGTACAGAAAGAATGAGATTACATGACATCTATTTGTTTTTAAAACAATACCACAAATCAAGGATCCCATGAAATAAAGCAATTTTACCATAGATTATAAAACAGGATCTGTTTCACATAGTAGAAAAAAACAAAAAAACAAAAAAACAAAAAAACAACCTCCTTATCTGCGAATTGATCTCTTGGACCCAAATTAGTCTTCCTGATTCACATGAAGTTGTGTTTTGCAGAGAAGAGCATGTTTCTGATGAACCCAATATCACAACACAGATGACTTTTTTTTTTTTTTGATATATCCTTAAGAAGGGAAATCAGAATGATTTTGAAGACACAAGAAAAGCTAGTTTCAGGGGATGATTCTAATATCATGGTTCTTTCAGTATGGCTTGGAGTTCGTTAAACATTGTTTGGTGTACATTGTTTGGTATACACTGTTTGGTATACACTGTTTGGTATACACTGTTTGGTGTACATTGTTTGCTTTGCAAAAGAACCCAGACCAATCTCAAATGGAAATGATTTTTAATAAAAACAAATTGAATCCCAACTTGAATTATTAAACCGATTTTATTAAGAATCGACAAATTCATCATGAAATTGCAACAATCAACTTTCATAACAAACACAAACATGAGTATACCAATGAAACCTTCACAATTGAAAACTTCAAGGCCGTCATGATCAACATGTTCGACCGGGCAAGGAGATGAATCAAGAAACAAATCTTTTATTGTATCAATATAGTTTTGGAGGTTGGTGGTTGGAGGTTTGGAGGGTTGGAGGTTGGAGGTTGGAGGTTGGAGTTTTGGAGTTTGGAGGTTGGTGGTTGGAGTTTTGGAGTTTGGAGGTTGGAGGTTGGAGGTTGGAGGTTGGAGGTTGGAGTTTGGAATTCTTATTCTTTTATACCAAGGTGACAATAAAAGACGTTGAGAAATCTCTAACAGCACATTTGAAAAACAGAGTCTGCCCGTGGATCTGTACCGATTCTAGGATTTATCACCAATCGAAGCAAATCAATTTCTTGAAACAGAGAAGCCTCCTTCTATAAGAGACTATTGCAACAAAGATGTTGAAATATGTCTCGTGGCCGCAATTAGCCATATCATTTGGGTATCGGTTTGATATCAACGTGTCCATGGAAATCTTGTGAAAGAAAACAGGCCCAACTTTCTTGAGAGAGAACTTGGTATCCTGATAAAGGCCTTTCCGCAGACAGTGCTAATTCAAGAAAGAAAGAACAAACCAGCTATAAACCTAAAGCTATGTTGGTGAAATCATGCCTTAGGAGTATCAAGGTTGCCATGAGCAAAATTCCCATCTCGGTAGGCAAGCGGGTTCTCACATCACCGATACAAATCAACTTCACGCGAGTCAGATCAAAAGAGCCCGTAACTGGAAACAACCTATTCTTGAGGGGCTGTACTTGAATTCTTATCCCTTAGAATTTCTCTTTTCCTCGGCTTGACTTGATGCTGCGATTAAAGACATCAATGAGAAACAACGACCTTGGTTGCGTTGGAAATAACACAACAGATGTTAACATAGGCACTGCTGCTGCAGGCAAATTTTTGCACATGTTGAAGACATTCGAAAAGGTTATTCTCCAGGAATTGACCAATTTGATGGATAAGGTACCCGAAAGCATCTTTGCAAAGTACCCAATCACAAAACCCAGAGTTTATCACATACAAGCAGATAGTGATAGCAGCACAAGTAAATGTGGGCTCTTGAGAAGGTTCAAGTGAAAAGAGACATTTGGCAAATATCTCGACTCCAACCTTTGAAAAGAGGCTAGATGTGATCAAGTTGGGTATGAACAACATACACAGCTCCGTGTATATTGAGAGGTTTTGAAGAAACCCAAAGAGGGCAGGAGGAGAGTATACTTCGCTCTATTGAGGCAAGACATGGCCAGATCATAGAAGAATATCTGGACCATGATTTAGATGCTTTTGAAACCTCTTGAAACCTCCTTCCATTCCGGGGGCAACCCTTGATGTTTCATCTGGAAACTGCATATTGGCACGTGCGACTTGTAAATTCGATACGCTTTAAATTGAGCGGGATCTCCCTTATATAGTCCAACCTCTGGAGACCTCCACAAACGCAGCCATCCCCAAACCAAAATTACAGCCCCCCTGAAAACCCCTCATTAGGGCTTATTATAAGAGAGCTCTTATTGGGCCTTTCATATATCCCTCATCCGTACCAGCTTCTGGACTCTTCCCATTGAATGTCTGGATGTTATAGCAGGGAGTGGTTTATCCTAGTCCATTTGTTTCATCTGAATCCTGTATCCTGAATCACGTGACAGGCTCAATAGTACCTACATTAAATATCAATGGCTGCAAATAACCTAGAGGTTCTATTTACATTACTAGACCATAGAGGATAAGATGATTAATATAAGATCTTCTGGATTGTGGAGTTGATACTGTATGGAGTGAGGATAAATAGTCCTTGTTGATTTGAAGCCATTATTGATATAAATCTGTTAACTCCGATGGAGAACTAAGACTGGTTTTTGTTGGAGTATATGGATGGGATTGGTAATATTGGATCATGATATCGTACTTGTATCCTGCATAACTATTCCAGTGTCTTAAATCCTGCGTTGCCAGTCCAGGGTGTTGAATCCCAGTGTCTGACCATGTATATTTATGTGTAGTACACGACCCCGACCTATATGCAGTACACACAATGGTGTGGGGTCTGTGGAGTACAATGGCCATTGTACTTGCTAAACCAATATTGTTTTATTTCAAAATACCACTAGAAC
Organism: Metschnikowia kamakouana; assembly: GCA_002374535.1. NCBI lineage: Eukaryota > Fungi > Ascomycota > Pichiomycetes > Serinales > Metschnikowiaceae > Metschnikowia > Metschnikowia kamakouana. The sequence continues at coordinate 44,531 of NKZX01000791.1, forward strand.
CATTTTTAGAAGTATGAATCATTCAAAACTGTTTGTAGCTCTATTTTTATAATGCCTGCATATAACGCAAATGTCCACTAACTCCACCAAAACACCTCCAAACTCTCTGAAAATTTCACCATCTCTTCAGGGCTAGGTACTCCATCATCAACCATCTTTTTGGGGGTGCACAACTCACGTGAAAGACGTAAGCCGCTATTGCACTAGCCCAAAAGAGGTAATTGTACTTGATACATGAGTGACACCTAATAATCACTAATTCTGGCTATTGTCATGTCTGCGTCCACCTCCAAAATGCAACCCATTATTGATTGTAATCAGTAATCCATTGTTTCGGGAATCACCGAAAAATTAAGAATGTGCGCTATATGCAGGTCGCCATACTACATGACTACAAGTGACCAAATGACGAGTGGTGTATAAATAGATTCCCAGATGCAGTCGTTTGAAAATAGTAGACGTGTACCTACCAACCCAGAGATTTACCTGTGTTTCAGTGTTCCATGAGTGTTTCATGAGTGTTTCATGAGTGTTTCATGAGTGTTTCAGTGTGTTTCAGTGTTTCAAACATCATCAGTGTTTAGTATGCAGTATTCACAAGAAACCCATTGATAAATCCAGAAAATGGAGTGGGAACATGACGTCATGGCACATTGCCTAATCGGGGACCTCGGATTATCTCCCGAAATCTTCCGGTTTCTCCATCATCACTTTCTTATCATGCACCGTAAGAAGACGGTTGCTTACGTAAGCAATGGTGGCCTATAGACGAGTGGCGGACGGCATATAGTCATGTGGCGACCATGGCGGAATAGACTTAGAGTATATTCCAGAATCTACAGTAAGTTTCAGAATCTATAGTAAATTTCAGAATGTATAGTATATTTCAGAATACATAGTATAAAGTATATTCTAGTATGCATAGTATATTCCAGAATACTTCGTATTTTACAGAACGTATGGTATATTTCAGAATCCATAGTAAATTTCAGAATCCATAGTAAGTTTCAGAATGTATAGTAAATTTCAGAATCCATAGTAAGTTTCAGAACGTATAATAAATTTCAGAACCTAGAGTATATTTCAGAATCTAGAGTATATTTCAGAATGCTTAGTAATCTAGTATGGAAGATGGATTGGTGTACGTGGCATTCTGGCGGGTCAAATACAAGAGCACGCGGCAGGAATCACGTGACCAACAGTAGGAATAGTTTACCCGAAGGTTTGACCCACAGGAAGGATCTGGGGTATATGGTGAAGCCCGAGGCTAAAACTGCACACAGGCACGCTAACGTCGTTTATAGGAAACGAATGTTTTTTTTGATTCAGGCCACTATGTGTTCTGCCATGCACGGTGTGCACACAGCGCGCCGTTCCTCTCCAGTTTCTCCGGATTGTTCCGGCCGGAATGCGTCCCGAACCCGCGCCTGTCACACCACCGCGAAAACTGACACCACCCGCGCTCAACCTCCGGTGGTGTGATGTGTCATTTCTGCACACGCAGCATGCCCGCTAACTGCCGATCGCACCCTCGGATCCCCGGACACCGCATGGCATCCCCTCGGTAGTGCCCCCGTGCATTGTAAGTAGCTTAAACCTTGAGTCATTTCTTCCCGGTTGGGAAATCACACCCGCATCGCGATGTTCGCCGCGCAGCGTTTCGAGCCCTGCGCCCTGTTATCACCCGAGCCGATGCATGTATATGCGACAATTTTTTCGCTGGCCGTTGAAGGTCTGGCAGTGAAACGTAAGCATCGGGAAAGCATAAAACGAATGAACGGCCCCAGATGCAGGCAGCACCCCAAAGGGGTAATTATACCCACTCCGCCCCGAGGCAGAGCATTGCAATCGTGCAGGATGCAGAAAAATGTAAGGGGTGGGTTGTTTTTTTGTTTTATGCGGCAAACAGACTTCCGACGGAAAAACCTCCAAAAAATCACGCATGCTCCAAAACTGCAGACAATGCGTCTCGGGCACCCCACTACTCCAGTCATTAGTGCGGCTCCTGCAGATGCCCCCATGGAGGCGCTGCCATAATGTAACGGTTCCATAAAAAGTTTATGCTGATCCAGAGGCGGAGCCGAGGCAGGGAAAGTTGCAGATGAAGGGGGCATGTGATTGGCCAGTTTAGGAGCGGGGAAAAGCGGGGCGAAAGCCCGTGCACCAGGCAATATAAGTGGGCATTCCAACCCCGAGCGGCAAGGCGGAAAAATGTCGGGGGGACACGGAGAAACCTGGAGCAGATTTTGGAGTGTTCCGGCATACAGACGCGGCGGGCAGCGCGCGTGCAGAAAATCTGACCAACCAAGATTTTCCGAACGCATCAAGCCGAAAAAAATGACCCGCACTTTTATGCTCTTACCCATGCAGCATCCCCGAGTCAGCGGTATATAAAAGCCCCTCGCCTTCCTCCCCAATCTCCCCTTTTTCTTTTCTCTTCATTCTATTCCACATCCCTTTTTCTTCGTCATGTCTTCCGAAGACCTTCATAACAAATCCGGAGCAGAGACCCCTTTGGATAATGGCTCCATCTTAGCCAAAGAGAAGAGCAACCAGACCGTCCCCCCCGAAATGGCTGCCTTGGCCGAAAAATCCTTCAAGGACTATATTTCCATTTCCATCTTTTGTTTCTTTGTTGCTTTTGGTGGTTTTGTGTTTGGTTTCGATACCGGAACCATTTCGGGATTTGTCAATATGCCTGACTTTAAGCGTCGGTTTGGCCAGCTTGGCGCCAATGGTATCTATTACCTCTCCAATGTCAGAGTTGGTTTGCTTGTTTCGATTTTCAACGTTGGATGTGCCGTGGGTGGTATTTTCCTTTGTAAGATTGCAGATGTCTATGGTAGAAGAATCGGGCTTATGTTCTCCATGATCATCTATGTGGTGGGAATCGTCATCCAGATTGCTTCGCAGAATGCTTGGTACCAGTACTTTATCGGACGTCTTATTTCTGGTTTGGCTGTGGGTACCGTTTCGGTGATTTCGCCTCTTTTCATTTCCGAGGTGTCGCCTAAGCAACTCAGAGGTACCTTGGTGTGCTGCTTCCAGTTGTGTATCACGTTTGGTATCTTTTTGGGATACTGCACAACTTATGGAACCAAGAAGTACTCCGACTCTAGACAATGGAGAATCCCATTGGGCTTGTGTTTCCTCTGGGCCATTCTCTTGGTGGCTGGTATGTTGAACATGCCTGAGTCTCCAAGATATTTGATTGAGAAGTCTCGTATTGATGAGGCCAAGAAGTCCATTGCTGTTTCCAACAAGGTCAATGTTGAGGACCCTGCCGTGTACCACGAGATTCAGCTCATTCAAGCTGGTATTGACAGAGAGGCCTTGGCTGGTAATGCCACGTGGAAGGAGTTGGTCACTGGTAAGCCAAAGATTTTCAGAAGAGTCATTATGGGTATTATGCTTCAATCCTTGCAACAATTGACTGGTGACAACTATTTCTTCTATTATGGAACCACCATTTTCCAGGCCGTGGGTTTGCAGGACTCTTTCCAAACCTCCATCATCTTGGGTATTGTCAACTTTGCTTCCACCTTTGTGGGTATTTATGCCATTGAGAAGTTGGGCAGAAGAGTGTGTCTTCTTACTGGATCCGCCGCCATGTTTGTTTGTTTCATCATCTACTCGGTGATTGGAACCCAGCACTTGTACATTTCCGGCTTCTCCAACGAAACTTCCAACACTTATAAGCCCAGTGGAAACGCCATGATCTTCATCACGTGTCTCTACATCTTCTTCTTTGCTTCAACCTGGGCCGGTGGTGTTTACTGTATCATCTCCGAGTCTTACCCATTGAGAATCAGATCCAAGGCCATGTCGGTGGCCACGGCCGCCAACTGGATGTGGGGTTTCTTGATCTCGTTCTTCACGCCTTTCATCACTTCCGCCATCCACTTCTATTACGGATTTGTGTTTGCCGGCTGCTTGCTCTTCTCGTTCTTCTATGTGTACTTCTTTGTGGTGGAGACCAAGGGTCTTTCTTTGGAGGAGGTCGACATCTTGTACGCTTCCGGCACCTTGCCATGGAAGTCTTCCAACTGGGTTCCTCCCAGCTTCGAGGAGATGGCTCACTCATATGCTCTCAACGATGCCAAGCCTGAAGGCGACCACGTTTAATCACATATAGATAATTGATAGATAATTGGACCGGTAAAAAACTGTAGAGTGCTGACGTACTTATGTCCACATGATGCTTGAATTCAGAGAGTCTTGCTGACGCTCAGCCTCCGGGGCAACTGCCTTCACTCAATATAAACGAATGACGACCAGTGACGTTGAAATCGGGACCCGTGAAGTAGAATTCAGGACCCGTGAAGTAGAATTCAGGACCTGTGAAGTAGAATTCAGGACCCGTGAAGTAGAATTCAGGACCTGTGAAGTAGAAAACCTTCAGTACCAACTAAAGGATATCATATGTCATCTTTTCCCATGGAGTAGGTCGAGTCCCTTTGTTCGAGTTGAGTAGTCTCCTTAACATGGTCAGACGCTGGTGTATCATCTCAAGGGATCCAATGTCATACCCCAACCCCCCAAAACCATATCTTCATAAAAAAAGCCAGGTCTCCAACATGCATACCCGGAAAGAAGGAGTATTTTGAGACTTTGCGTCGTCTGTCTCTGAGACTTGGAACTCTCCCCTTCTTTCAATGGCATGGTAACTTTGGCTGGTCAGGCCTACAACATCACAAAGATCCCCGACTCCTTCTCCTTCTCCTTCTCCTTGTTTTGAGAATACTTCCTCAGGGATCCAAGGGCCTTTGAACAACCGATAGACGGGAGACTTCTATGCCCCCTTCAGCAAGTGGCAATGTTCATTCGTCGATCGCCAAGAAAGAAATCCAGCTCTATTGGTACCATACCTTAAGAGCCGCCTCATATACTCTAGGTCAAAGTGTAAGCAATCTTCAGTATCTTGATAGTCAGGTAATGTCAGTGGATCAAGCATACCATGAGTAGCGGAAACCTCGATGTCATTGTTATAGGAAAGGCTTGTCCATAGGGTCGAAGTATAAAGCAGGGTGTGAGAAAAAGAATGGAGGTAAAAAAAGAAGTGAGGGTTAGGGGAGGAAGGGCTGCTTTTATATACGATTTCTAACCCCGCCCTGTTTATTTGCAGCCACCCACCATGCAGGAGCCAAGAGCTGCGAAATATATAAGACACCGCATCCCCCCCTATTCCCAGCCCCTATATTCACAGCCCCTATTTTCCCAATAGCCCGGGGAAATACCCACCACTTCAATTTAACCGGATGTTCCCACTGTTGGCACGTGTTTCTCCCTGATAAAGCACTGGAACAATCGATTGATTGGACAACTGGACAGACTAGCGGAATCCCAAAACAAGGTGAAGATTAAGCAGTTTTGAAAGAAGTCAGGGGGATTTAGGAGAGTCAGAAGAAGTCAGCGGCAATCATTGGAAGTACTTACCCGAGGAAACCAGAAGATTCAGAAGACTTCGGAGGTTCAGACGAGTCAGCCGGATATAGAAGAGAGAACCCCGAGATGGAGCCGACAGGGCAAGAGAGAAGTGAGAGGGCAAGAGACAAATGAGAGGAAGTCACAAGATGTCAGAAAAAGAGTTCGTCAAGTGGAATAGTCTTAGACTTTTTGGTGGCGAGTGTCATATAAAGACTTCCAATCCAATACGCTTAGTCACACGAGAAGCGTGCAGTTTTGAATGATGACGCCACTCAATCCAATATCAGACTAATTCTTGTGTACGGACTGGGCCCTGTACCTTGCTTCAAGGAGCATTTTGATATTCCCTGGATATTCACTTGGGTCTCCAAATACATGGCCAATGGGCTTGAGTGACTCAATAACTGGAGCCATGAAACCTCCAGGGCTCACATCACGCCTGGTGCACTCCCATCTGGTGCTATTACTTACCCACAAAGATACGACAGCGAAAAACCGACCTATGCTTCATTTTCATTTCATTCTATCATATTCAGCATGGTCATCATCACCTAATACTATAATGATAACAACATGATTATGATATGATAACAGGACCAACTACTACCACACTGGAATCACGTGACTATTCTTCATCCGAATACTCCAGTATATGAACCACCATTATACTGAAAGTTCCTATGGACTGAGCTCGGGACCACTTCAAATGGAATAATATCAGTCAGTCAGTCAATTTGATCTTCACAATCAGTCAAATCAGATAGTCACAGTCAGTCAAAGTCATGACATTAACACAGTCCTTCAAAACAAATAGGTAAGTGAGAGACCAATGACAGACAACTAACTCTTAGGCAAACCAGTGGCCGGTCCAATGGGAGGGAGACTATGCAGGAACGACGTCATAGTCATTATCATTGGTCACTCTTATTGAGCACGTGACTATAATGGCAAGTCCATACTTAATCCTTGTTATCCACGTGATTCAGGGCATGCCATTGTATGTTCGGATGATTGTCTTGTTCGTGAAGCGCGCCGTGTTTGCCCGAGCCTGCATATACCGGACGCATGTGTCGCTGTTTCCGCACACCCGGTACCCCTCTTTCCCAGAGGCCTTAACTCCAAGCGAAGAAACAAAGGAAGGAAAGAAAGGGAAATAATAACACCCAAAACAGTAAAGTGAAGCATTGGACAGGCCCATAATTGCAATGTCCAATTGACCCTGCATGTTGCCGGCTGGGGTAGGGTTTGCACTTTAAGGACGGCGTTAGTGTTTCCGTTTTGGGCCGTGAGTCGAGCGCACCTTGAGTCATGAGCCCATTTTTTCACCTCCGATCGGTTTTCTCCACAATAAATAAAGAGCGCTGCCCACTTTTTTCCAGCACGCTCTCTACCTTTGTCTAGCACTTTTAGCCTGTTAGTCTCCCTGCACATTGATCATGCTTAGACGTACCTCCAGACCCTTTTCCGTAGCTGCCAGATTGGCCAAGTGGAACGAAGTGCCTTTGGCTCCTCCTGACAAGATCCTCGGCATCAGCGAGGCCTTCCAAAAGGACTCCAACTCCAAGAAAATCAACTTGGGTGTGGGTGCTTACCGTGACAACTCGGGTAAGCCAATTGTGTTCCCTTCGGTCAAGAAGGCCGAGACCGTCTTGTTGGAGAAGGAGACCGACAAGGAGTACACCGGCATCATCGGGTCCAAGAACTACCAGAATGCCGTTAAGAACTTCATCTTCAACAACTCCGACAAGGACGCCAACGGCGCCAAGTTGATTGCTGAGAACAGAATCGTCACTGCCCAGACCATCTCTGGAACTGGATCTTTGCGCGTGATCGCCGACTTCTTGAAGCGTTTCTATTCCGCCGACAACATCATCGTGCCAAAACCAACCTGGGCCAACCACGTGGCAGTGTTCACCGATGCTGGCATCAAGGCTGACTTCTATGCCTATTACGACAAGAAGAACAACGCCTTGGACTTTGAAAACTTGAAGAAGTCCATTTCCTCCGCCGCCGACGAGTCCATTGTGCTTCTCCACGCATGCTGCCACAACCCAACCGGTATGGACTTGACCGCCGAGCAATGGGATGAGGTTTTGTCTATCATCGAGCAAAAGAAGCTCTTCCCATTGGTCGACATGGCCTACCAAGGTTTCGCTTCCGGTGACCCATTCAAGGACATTGGCTTGATCCGCAGATTGAACGAGTTGGTGGTCAACGGTAACATCCCAACCTTTGCCTTGTGCCAGTCCTTTGCCAAGAACATGGGCTTGTACGGAGAGAGAACCGGCTCCATCTCCATTGTCACGGAGTCTGCCAACCAATCGCAGGCCATTGAGTCGCAATTGAAGAAGCTCATCAGACCAATGTACTCCAACCCACCTATCCACGGCTCCAGAATTGTCGAGACCATTTTCTCCGACAAAAACTTGTTGAACGAGTGGCTCCAGGACTTGGATTCCGTGGTGGGTCGTTTGAACGTTGTCAGAGACAAGTTGTACCAAAAGTTGGACAAGTCCAACTACAACTGGGACCACTTGTTGAAGCAGCGTGGTATGTTCATCTACACCGGCTTGTCTGCTGAGCAGGTGATTGAGTTGAGGGAGAAGTACTCCGTGTACGCCACGGAGGATGGCCGTTTCTCCATTTCTGGTGTCAATGAGCAAAACGTCGACTACTTGGCTGACGCCATCAACCAGGTCATCAAGAAGTAGATTCGAGAAATATAAAGTCCAGGATTCGAAACAACTGTAGACACATTAGACAGTCCCAGACAGTAGGCAAACAGTAGACGAACAGTAGACGGTAGACAAACAGTAGACGGTAGACAAACAGTAGACAGACAGAAGTCAACAGAGTTGAATTAGACGGAACTTGACTCGATGGAACGAAATGTTTATAAAGGAAACTCTGAATCCATGGCTTGGTAAGCTGTATAAATAATGTACGGTGGAACCAATTTATGCGGAATGGAGGGGTTTTTATATTGCAGGGGGCGTTCTGTGTTTGTGCACCTACTTTTGCAGCCAACCCCCGTGCGGAGTATAAATAAGGCTGATTCCCGCACCACCCACAAATCACTCCAGCTAAAAGCGGACCAAGAATTCTTTGATTTTTGTATTGAAGATCCACCTTTTTGCTTTATGTTTTTCTATAAAGGAGAAATTGAACGAGTCTACAGAACTGGTTTCAAAGAGGTTATGGCCTAGCTAAGAAACTGTTTGTGTGGGCTGGTCCATGATATCTGTCCTCTGAACTCCATACCCCTTGATCTGTTGAGCCACGTGACGTTCAAAATGATCAGTGTCAAGTTTAAGGGTGTTTCAGAGTTTTGTGCTTCTAATTATGGTGAAGTTGGAAATGATGACTACCATATTCGGTGATTTTATTCTGATCAATTCTTGGTGGCTCAGATATTAGTGATTTTATTCTGATCAATTCTTGGTGGCTCAGATATTAGTGATTTTATTTCTGATTAATTTGATTTTATTTCTGATTAATTTTGATTTTGGTGATTCAGATTCTTCTTGATTTTAATACCAGTGATTTTGGTTTTGGCGATTCACATTTTGCCAAATATCAAGGTTTGATCTTTTCGACTTTGGTGATCCATCTTCGTGATTGGTTGATGTGAATGCAGTTCGAGTGCATCAGGGTTGTTTCACGCGTTGAAGCTACATGAAAGCAAAACTGCACTCAATACGAACACTCACGAGAAATACGTCCCATTTAAATCTGCCCCACGGAAGTATAAAGGAGTTGAGGTCATCAAATAATGGAGGCCGAACCCCGCCCAACTCGAGGATGCTTGCATTAACCCTTCTTACATGTCAGGTGAGGGGTCACTGTGACAAGTTTGGCGAGATTTTCGGGTGCCTGCAGGAATCATGATATCCCATACATGGTACCCCCACGTCGAGGGTGCGCCCTATAAATCTGGGAATCTGCTGCCGTCCAAAAAGACAACCACTCATGTCTCAAACCATTTCCACCACTGCTTTTCAGGACCAGAAACCTGGCACCTCGGGGCTCAGAAAGAAGGTTGTAGTTTTCAAAAAGGAGAACTACACCGAGAACTTTATCCAATCCATTCTCGAGGCCATCCCCGAAGGAGCCCAGGATGCTTCATTGGTGATTGGAGGCGATGGCCGTTACTACAATGACCACGTAATCCAGCTCATCATCCAGATTGCCGCTGCTAATGGCGTGAAAAAAGTCATTGTGGGCCAGAATGGTCTTCTCTCCACGCCGGCCACTTCCCACGTCATTAGAATCAGAAAGGCCACTGGAGGTATCATCTTGACAGCATCCCACAACCCAGGAGGACCTGAAAACGATTTGGGAATCAAGTACAACTTGGCCAACGGAGGCCCTGCTCCAGAATCTGTCACCAACAAGATGTACGAGATCTCAAAGAGTATCACCAGCTACAAGATCCACAAGCTTGACACCGTGGACATTTCCAAGATTGGTACTACAACTGCAGGCCCCATTGAAGTGGAGGTGATTGACCCTACTGCAGATTACGTCACGCTCATGAAGGAGATCTTCGACTTCCCTCTCATTAAGTCGTTCATTGCCAAGGACTCCAACTTCCTGGTTCTTTTCGATGCATTGAACGGTATCACGGGACCATACGGCCATAAGATTTTCCTCGAGGAATTGGGATTGCCCGAAAGCTCGATCCAGAACTGCGTGCCCAAACCCGACTTTGGTGGCTTGCACCCCGATCCAAACTTGACCTATGCCAAAACTTTGGTGGACAAAGTGGACCAGAACAACATTGCTTTTGGTGCTGCTTCCGATGGAGATGGTGACAGAAATATGATCTACGGAGCTGGAGCATTTGTATCGCCCGGAGACTCGGTGGCCATCATTGCCGAATACGCCGACTCAATCCCATACTTCAAGAAACAAGGAGTCTACGGCTTGGCCCGCTCCATGCCTACTTCTGGAGCCTTGGACTTGGTGGCCAAAAGCAAGGGCTTGAACGTGTACGAGGTTCCTACTGGGTGGAAGTTTTTCTGCTCGTTGTTCGACGCCAAAAAGCTTTCCATTTGTGGAGAAGAGTCGTTCGGAACGGGATCTAACCATATCAGGGAAAAGGACGGATTGTGGGCCATCTGTGCATGGTTGAACGTGTTGGCCGACTTTAGCCAGAAGTTCCCCGAAGAAAAGGCCTCCATCAAAAATGTCCAGGAGAAGTTCTGGCAAAAGTACGGCAGAACCTTTTTCACCAGATACGACTATGAGGAAGTGTCCAGCGAAGGAGCAGGCGAATTGATCAGCTTGCTCTCGTCCATCGTCGACTCCAAGCCTGCAGGAACCGAGTTGGCTCCAGGCTACACCATTCAAGAGGCAGACAACTTTTCCTACACCGACTTGGACGGATCGGTTTCCAAGAACCAAGGCCTTTTTATTAAGTTCACCAATGGACTCAGATTCATCGTGAGGCTTTCGGGAACTGGCTCTTCAGGAGCCACCGTCAGATTGTACTTGGAGAAGCACTCTGCAGACGAGGCCACCTACTCTTTGTCTGTGGACAAGTACTTGGAGCAAGACATTAAGTTTGTCTTGGAGTTGTTGAAGTTCAAGCACTTTTTGAACAAGGAAGAGCCTGACGTGCGTACCTAAGCAGTCAGTCCCCAGGCTGTCCAGTTGTCTTTCTGTCGGTCAGTCAGTCAGTCAGTCAGTCAGTCTATGAGTCTTGTCTACAGTCTTGGCTACAGTCTTGTATACAGTCTTGTATACAGTCTTGTATACAGTCTTGTATACAGTCTTGTATACAGTCTTGTATACTCGTCTGACTACAACTGGACTGGTTCAGACTAGACCAGCTCGTTACTTAGAGATGAAGCTATGAGAACGTCAATGATCAAAGTTGACGTCAATCGATCATCACCCATACCATGAGTACCATCATTTTGTCTAAAGATTGTCTGTTTACATCAAGATGTGTCCATTAAACCAGTCAAGCCATTCAATACTTCGTTGCTTGACGTAATCATTATACCAGTAAAACCGTCTCCATTATCGTTAATAGCTGTGTAGCCTTGGTCAATTCGGCTTGGGCCGCTTGGCCGACTCGTCACCGTGGTCTCCCTCCCTCTTGCCTGCACATGACTCCGAGAGCAAGTCGTCGAGTTTCTTCCTCATGGAGTTCTCCCTTAACCGAGCTGCTTGCTCCATAGCCTCCAACTCCATGATCCGCGTCCTGTATAGATCGTTGACCAACTCCAACTCCGAAATCCGGGTTTTTAGTGCCGATACCTCGTACGACAGCCCGAATGCAGGATTGCTCTCATGCCCGTTGTTTTTGTTGTTGTTGTTGTCTTGTTCGTCGTTGTCGTTTCCGGAATGCCGAAGGTTTGGAGCCTGAGTACTCCGGCCCTGCATATACAGACTTCCATGATTCAGAGCCAGGTTCACATTCAGGTTTTGACTCTGATTCTGACTCTGTCCATGGCTCAGATTCTGGTTCAGATTCTGGTGCAGTCCACTTAGACTTTGCTTCTGGCCACTCTGGTTATGAGCACTGACTTGGTTATGAGCACCCACGACACCATCGTAGGACTGCATATAACTCTCCGTCTTCACCAGTTCCGTTGCTCCTGGTGCCGGGCTCGAATGCCCCGATCCAACCGATAGCTGAGGCAACTGTGTTGTAAGCGGGACTCCGGACTTGTTGAGTGGAGGCAACGATGGCTTGGGGTGGTCGCTAGCATCGAGTTTGGGCAAGTCCACCTTGTGACCGTCACGTGCACCCCCAGGCCCCGGGGTCGTATTGGCACTGCTGCCTCCATTGGGACTGCTGTTATGTGTACCATCCTGGAGGTGGAATTGAGGCCCAAACGATGGCGATGCATACAAGTTGGGTTCCTTCTTAGTGTCTCCCAACGCAGGCAACGTTGGTGCCGGTTTCAATGCCGAAGAAGGCGTACTGAGCGAAGTTTCGGATCTATTGGACGAATTCATCAACGAGTACGACCCTGGAGTCGATGCAGAGCCCTTAAACGTCGCCGAAGGCCCCAATTCATTCGACATGTTCTCCAAGGCTCCTGCAGCCTGTACGGCCGTCAACGGGTTCTGAGGAGAGAGCTTGGACGAGGCCGAGTTGGAATAGCGGGCATTCAGAACCGAAGGTGTAGTCGAAAGCAATAACGGTGAGGTGATTCGCTGTAAGCCAGGAGCAAACTGTGTGGGAGTTGACGAAGGGTAGTGCAACAGCTGGACCTGGGGAGGCAAGTTGGAGTATTGGCCCTGCATCTGATTATATACTGCCCCAGGGTAATGGGCTCTGCTTGAGTGCAGGAGCGGCGAGTGCACCGCCGTGGACACATTGGGCGTAGTATTGGTGGTGCTGGAGTAGCCACCCATGGAAAGGAGCAAATCCGAAGGCGAATCATGGGGCAGCAGTTTCTTAGCCGTATTGGGTTTGGGCAGTGTCTTGGGCGCCAAGTGATGGGCCACGGCTTCATGCAGGCTCTTGGGTTCCTTCAGCTTCAACTCCGGCGTATTGGGCCCCAGAAACTTGGTGAAGTTGGGGTGTTTGATTCGGTTGCGCAGCTTGATGGTATCTGTTTTGAGGCTGATGGGCCGGGGCCGGCCATGTAGCTTGAGGAAGAGGCCACAGGCGTTGCATAGGACCTGGCCTGTTTCATCTCTGCGCCAAAGAGGAGTGGTTTGGGTTTTGCAGTTGCGGCAAACGGGGGAGGCGATGTTGGTTTTGGCTGTGGTGGTGCCGTTGTTGATCTGCAGCGTGGACTTGGCGTTGGGGTGCACGGGGTTGGGGTTGGGCACCAGGGGTAATCTTTGGATCTCACTCATTTAGAACTGTAGGCGAACTGTTGGCTGTAAGTGTCTGTGGCTGTAAGAATCTGTGGCTGTAAATGCGATCTGAAACAAGGGCGCTTGGGATATAAAAGGCAGCAAATCCGCTTGATTTTGAGACACCAAAATTTACCTCTAGATGGTTTTCAATAGCCCTTTTATTGCCACCGCTTTATTTCACGTTTCACTAGTCTGATTGTTTGACTATGACTGTTTGAATATTTGACTGTTTGAACAATAACACCGTCGGAATAGTTACTGTTGTTCACTATAGACAACTTTAGAATATTCTGGATTGGGTGTTTGTCTGTTTGAATGTCTGTGGGCTGGTTTTGTGTTTGCTAATTTGCCGGAGGGTGATGTCTCACTTTTTGACTGTTTGTTGACTGTCTGTTGATTGTGTGTTTGACGGTTGCGAGATTGGGTTTGCCTATGGAATCCCAGCGTGACAAACAAGAAGGAAAGAAACGATAAGGCAGCACTCTGGAAGAAGCAATGGGGCTAGTCAACTGCAGTGTACTCAGCAAAGTGTCCGGACCGGGTGAAGAATATCAGGGGAAGGCGTGAGGAAAATATTTTTTTGATAGTGAGATAACAAATTTTTCGTCCCTGATTGTGTGAGGATGTCTGGATGTTCGAGTTCCTGCCGTGGGAGGTGCGGGTGTGCTGCATGCGCGCGCGTTTGATAGCGATCCGCGATAAGTGCCTTTGCTATGCGAAACTTTGCCGTTCCGTCGCGTCACGTGCTCCCCTCAGCCTGCGGCATGCCATGCATAACTTAGCCGAACCATTGCACCGTCCCGGGTGCACGGGTTTCGGGGTGGGTCATATTAAACAAGACTCTGGTATTATGATCTTATGGTACTGATGATATTGTTGGTCTAAGGATTCATATTTATGGTGATTTGCGGTTCTACCTTGAATTGGCTGTTGCGGCTATTTAATCTCCTTGATAAGCTTTTGCATTTGGGCAATATCCTGCACATGCGTGCCATTTTCAAGTTGCAACGGCTTGGCACCGATATTAAAGGGAAGTTTGGCATCGGCTCCAAAAAGATACACTTTGGTGGATTGGGCCAATACCTCTTCCATATCCTGGAACCCAAATCCACCCTCGGTGGACACTATGAGGTACTCGGATGCAAAGATTTGGCCTGCTTCCTGCACAATGGGGGCACCAGGGCTGGAGTCATTGCCAAGTCCCGAAAACTGAGGATCTTCCGCTATGATTTCCGCAAGAAGCATCCCCATATACTTGGATTTGCAGCAAATCAGAATTTTTGGTCGGGGCACGCCCTGTTGTCTTAGGTACTGGTACATGTACATGCAGTACTGAGCCTCTTCAAGATTGGCCTGGTCGGAATGCTTATTGGTCCGAATGTACTGGAGAGTTCCTGCCTTGACCATTTGTTCTGCTTCTCTGGCTTCCCCATCTGGACGTTTTATGGCCATTTCGGGTATACATGCAGGAACAGCCGAGTTTATGACCACGAGTTTCTTGTACCCGCCAAGAAAAGGCACGATGGATGGATTGAACACGACAACAGTATCAAAATCACGGTCATGGATGTCCAAATTGGATTCAGAAACCACAATTTTGTTTGTTGTTTTGAGAAGGTAGCGTCTCATCTGCAGGACGTCATCTTGGGCCATATCCAACACCACAAGGTCTTGCAATGCAGCAAAGGTTTTCCGGATATTGGTGAAATCCTTGATGATCATATCGGGCATCTCTTTTTCGGATACGCCCGGAAATTGCCTAAAAGGGTAATCTCCATATGTGCTTTCCGACAAGTGCCGAAGGAAAGATTGCCATTTTGGCTCAATGTGGCTCTCATACAACATAAGGCCATTTTGAACTGACGACCCAAAGGAGTACTCCCCCAAATCCAATGCTTCACTCATTTCCTGCACCTTGTGAAGAAGAGAGTCTTTTTCCTGGACCAAAAGAGCCAAATCTTCATCCAGAGAATCAAGCCTATAACAATTCTCTCGATGGGGAAACAAATCCACAGCTGCTTGAGTGGGTAAAATAACAAGACAAGTGGTTTGGAGATTGTCTAGGATTTGATTAATGGTGGGGATTTCGAGGCCGGGTGCTTGTATGCAGGCAATGGGATGATTAAGAATCAGAGTGACACCCAATTCATCAGCAGTGCTTTTCGGGTCCAACTTTCGTTTCTTTTGATTTGGTTCTGTGGTCTCCGACTCTGGGTCAGACTCTATTGGTTTTGCAATGGATTTTGGCTCGGATGGTCCCGGACTTAATGGAAATGGCCGGATCGGGTGGGTTGGGTATACAGTCTTGGGCAACACCACCACAGCATTGAAACGGTCTTCATACCCAGGAGCATTCCATTGTACGCTAAGCGTATCGGGATTGCAGTGGGAGACCCGCATCACGTGAGCAGCATTCACACCATACTGGATCATTCTTTGAGTGGCTTCGAACTTGTTTGGTTTCAAAAGCTCAATGAGAAGGCAGAATTGGTCTTTTTCAAACGCAAGGTTCTTTTTCATCCGAATTTTGGCAATGCTTCCATCCACAGCGATGTTGGAGACCATGGAGAAGTACTTGCTGGAGCCGGAAATGCCATTTTCAAGGGCCGGATCGTCGATTTTAAGCCGGGAAAAAACCCCAACACACCTTTCGTTGTACTGTTGGAGCACGTGGTGTGCATACAGTTGTCTAAGGTGATCTTTCCATCTTTCAGCTTCAAATGAGCCTGTGTATGGAGCAATTCCAGGGCAAAAGATGGACTTTTTGCATGGCTCATAGAGGTCGAAGATATCCTCTTCGTTGAATTGCGTGGGATCTGTCAATCGTTCGGGGGAAAGTCCGTTTCCGGTAACTGAATATGCAAGAGCATCAGCAAGAAGCAGATCGGGAAAGTGGTGGCCTTCCAAAAGCTTTGCTGCCAATGCCTGGAGCTCAAATCCTGTAAGCAGACCAAGTTCATGCAGAAGAGTGGGTGCTGTGATGTCATAGTGCAGAGGCTGATTGACCAGGGGGATTTTTTGCAGAAGCTTCAAGGCCTCAACTTCACTAATAAAGTGGAGGTAGTTGATTTTTGGGCTCTCGGCCAAAAGAAGCAGGGCCAAACGGTTGGTTCTAAAGTCAAAGGCCTCGCCGAGAAAGTACACCCAGACATCCTGGAATTGGGAGCCTAGGTCATTTTCTAGGCGAACACAGACCAATAAGAGGCCCAAGAAACTGTGGATGATGGAGAGCATCTCGGGGGAAAAACCATCCACAACTGCCAAGTTTTGCTGGAGGTATGAGGAGAGAGAGTCTTTCCACTTTGGATAGAGGGAATGGTCAAAGACCGGGGATTCCGAGGGTGAAGATTCCGAGGGTGAAGATTTCGAGGGTGAAGATTCCGAGGGCGAAGATTCCGAGGGTGAAGATTCCGAGGGCGAAGATTCCGAGGGTGAAGATTCCGAGGGCTGCAACACCATTGCTCGGAGAAAAATGAATACAGCACTCTGGAGCTTATGTTCCTTCTCCCGAAACACCATGGTCGACTGGAGAATACGGACCATGAGTGTATGGAGCCTTTCGGGGTCCTGAAGCATCAAGTCAACGCAAGAGGTTGGATGCAGTGCCCGAGCCGAGAGGGCCCCAGAGACCCGTGCCTCCAGATCATAAGCACACGCCAAAAGAAGCAACTCAAGGTGTGAATTGGACACATCCGAGTGGAAAAAACGCCATAGCACCGACTCAAAGTACCCGGAGCTTATGATGTTGGCAAGGTCGCTCACGTGCGCACACCTTGTATACACATCGGAGATGACTGCAGGTGAGAGTTTCTTGATTGGCTTAGAATTGAAACTCTGGAGAATCTGCAGAAGAGAGCCTTTCATGGAAATGTTTGGGAAGGTGTTGGTGGGTCAAGTGAGTGATGGAGAGAAGCGATGCGCGTGCATATGCAGGAATCCCATGGCAATGACAGATCCAAGTCTAACGAATCTGAAAATTCAGAAGTTGGCTAAGGAATGGCCCATTTGGGAAATCCAGCAAAAAACTCAAAGGATCCCTTTTTTTCCCGCAACATCATGGCATGGAGAAAGATTCCTGTATCGGGTTTCTTATCATAAATTGGCCTTGCGCATTCACCACAGAGAATTGGATCTGGGAGAGTATCTTTTTGGGCCCTGGATTTGGCCAATGCTTGGATTTCAGGGAGACTTTCATCAAGAAATTGACCAATGGAAATTTCTCCTTCAAATTTGGTTAAGACTGGCAGCTGGAGGTCCTGCATGGCAACCGCAACTAGGCTCCGGAGACTCAGTAAACTATTGTTTGAGGTGGATTTCAAATGCATTTGGTTTGCCAAATCAGAATTCATCTGGTGAAGAGACTCAAAGGGTATGGGATGCACCAGTTCAGTTTTCTTTTGGGGTAATGGGAGAATGCCAAGTGCAGGATACTTGTCTAAGATCCTCTTCTTTATGTCCATTTCTATGGCGGACTTTAACGCGTTGACAGCATCGATATCATTATAATACGTATCGTTGGAGATAGGAAACCCCAAGTTACGCAAATGGATCCGGATCTGGTGCATTTTTCCGCTGATGGGCTTGCAAAGGATGATGGACTCGTTGGATGCAGGGAGGTACTGCACACAAGCGAAGACCGTCGTACAGTCAATGGGTACCATTAAGTTCTGGGCATAGCCTCCAGAAGAGTTGATGCTGAATACAGGAAACGTATATTGAAACGCTTCTTTTGCAAACCGGCCTCGTACCCGGGCAAGGTAATACTTGTCCACCGAAGACTTGTGGCCGATTTGTTTCATGTACTGCAGGCAGTGCAGCTTGGTCTTGGCCATCACCAATACTCCCAGCGTGGCCTTATCGAGACGGTGACAGGGCCAAACTTCTCCTCGAGAACGCCGGAGGATTTCACTCATACTGTTGTATCGGTATATTCCACCGGGATGGGTGGGCACTCCTGCAGGTTTATTGACCACTACAATGCCTTCATCCTCAAAGATCACTCGAACTGGAGTTTCGGAGGATCGGTTTGGATTGTCCAAAGATTGGTCTGGAAAAGATTGTTCTGAAAAAGATTGATCTGGAAAAGATTGGTCTGGAAAAGATTGTTCTGAAAAAGATTGATCTGGAAAAGATTGATCTGGAAAAGATTGATCTGGAAAAGAGTCGATGAGGATGTCTGGTTCATGGATGTGTTGACGATTATGAATGATATCGTGCGGCTGGAGAAGATGGGTCTTTAAGGCATCGCCTGAGATTTCCTCTTTGGGAACCGCCTTACCATTATTGGTGGAAACATAGATATCGCCAGCATCAATGGCACGGGCCACGATTTCCGGAAGCTGCCCGAGTTCCGTGCATAGAACCAGCGAGACTGCACGGAGACGCCAGCGCTCTTTGAAGGCCGTCACATAGTGGAAATAGTACGGCAAGACTTTGCGGATCTGACCATTCCAGACGATCCGTGGTTCCATGCGTCCTGGAGAGTTTTGAATTTTGAAATTTGAAGATTGAAGATTGAAGATTGAAGATTGAAGATTGGTGAAGTTGTGGTACTTGATGGAGAAGAGCGAGCGAAGTCACGTGAGCTGAAGCAGATATACCATCACCAAGCCATCAGTGATAACCATTGGAAGTGAGGCCATAAGGAGCCATCAAAAGGCTATATTCGAGTGGTATATTATTACTTCTTGATTATTACTTCTTGATTATTACTTCTTGATTTTAGACGGTTGGATTGATTGGTCTAATGGCATCAGCCAGGACTCAAGGTACTCGGCCAGGCCCCAGGCCAGTACACCAGAAAAGAAAAGAAAAGAAACAAAAGAAAGAAAAGAAAGAAAAGAAAAGAAAGAAAGAAAAGAGGAATTCAAATATACCTTTAAACATTTTATCTAAGAAGTGATTTATGATATAATGGGTTGAAATGGTGATTAGGATTGGGACGGTGGTTGGGCTTCTGGAGGACCTATCTGCAGTACGCCATAGTGGTGCGAAATATTTTCTCTTGTCTTGACAAGATATACACCATGCTTCGCCTGTTCACCAGGACCCTCCACCACTCCACCCCAAAGGCCAATCAAGGTAGCACGGCCAAGATAAGGCCTACGCTTGCAGCCAAGCAGTTTCCTGCACCTGATGCTTCCAACAACAAAATCGAGTCGTTAAAGAGAAAAGAGGTTCGGTTGAAGCGCCAGATCATCCGTGATGTCAACAACTTGAAGCAACACACAATCATTAATGCTGCTTTCAAAACAGATCCTGTGTTAGGAGCAGACAAGAATCAGTTCATCGAAAGAATGAAACAAGATATTAATGAACCATCCAATTTGGCATATGGATATGACCGTCTGGAGTTCGAGAAGGTATTATATGGAGCTCAGAAAGCAGCCCTTAACAATTCTGTTTCAGGAGGAGAGCGTTTACACGAAGAGTTTATCCGGACAGAAGAAAAGAAGCGGGCTGCTCTCCTTACTATTTTGAACATGAAGAACTCCAATGCAGCCGATGCAAAGAAGAGAGCCATTGCATTTGCCAGACAAGAGTTCCAGAGGGAAGAAGGTGATACGGGGTCGCCAGAGGTGCAGGCGGCTGTGATGACGGTCAAAATCCATTTCGGTTACACCCACATGCAGACCATGCCCAAGGATAAACACCACATCCAGGTGATGCGTGAGTTGGTGCAGCAGAGACAGAATATCTTGAAGTACTTGAAGAGAGATGATCCTGAACGGTACTTTTATACCATTGCTAAGTTGGGCTTGACTGATGATGTGATCACCTCCGAGTTCTCCATGAGCAAGCAGTATTTCCAGGATTACAAGGTTTGGGGCGACAAACAGTTGGTCAAGTTGTCGGATAAGGAGAAGAAGAAGGAGCAGAAGTTTGCGGATTTGCGGAAGAAGGTCAACGAGTATAATAAGTTGGCCAAGGCCAACCATGCCTTGATGTCGCTGTAGCTGTATATAGAAAGATGATGTGTTGTATGAGTTAATGTTAATTAGTATGGTCTCGAATTACCCTCGAAATACCCTCGAATTACCCTCGGAACTAGGTGTGGTCACGTGATGCGTCACGTGACCAGACTTAATATCCGCCATACATTCCAAATACAACCTTTTCCAAGAATGATTGTCTCAAAACTCGAGAGATTTGGTACTTGCCGAAACTTTTCGTCATGAAAGGATGAAACGACCTAATGTTAAAAGGTTAAGACTGCATATAATCAAACACGACCCTCGGAATTGGTTTAGTCACGTGATATATAACAGTATAAATATACATTTAAATCTATATAAAAGCTATCCAGAGTAGGAAATTAGTGTATGGATAGAGTAGGGAGAATATAGGAGTAGGAGTAGGAGTAAGGTTCATAGACACAGTGCAGGATAGTATAACTGTCTGACAGGTTCCTGTGATTCCTCTGATTGTTCATCATCCAAAAACTTGTTTGGTAAGTACATCGACCTTTGCATCGTAATCCTGACATTTCAACGCATCCACCTCTCCAGCTAGCGACATCACCAGGGCCAGAATGTCGTCCAGAAGCGTTTGGGTCTCCGAACCCAACTGCAACAACTTCTCATAGAGCTCATGGTTATCCACCACCAACTGCTCATAGATCATGGCGAGTTTCTTCTCGGTGTCCATTTTGGCCTGAGACAAATGAGCCCCAATCACTGACTCAGCACTGAGCTGGTCCACATGTAACGGGGCCACGGTTGGGTCATCTCGTGCATTATGACCATCATGAATGATTTCATCCAACTCATCAAGTTTATTCTTGAGGTCACGCTCCGAGAAAATGTGCTCGAACTGCTTGAAGCAAGTGCTGTGGAAGTACTTCTGGATCTGTTTGCGGGCTGTCTCCAATGCATCTTTTCCACCTTCCATCTCCAGAATCGTAGGGAAACACCCATGAAGTTGTTCGGCCATTAGTGACTTTTTAATGGTCTGTTCCACAGCCTTGGTCACCACCTGGTTGAGCCGGTCAAACCGCACGTGTTCCATGATCCTAAGGATTAGATATAGAGCTAGAAACGCTTGTTGTAGAGCTAAAAACGCTTGTTGTAGAGCTAAAAACGCTTGTTGTAGAGCTAGAAAAGCTGGGTGTAGAGCTGAGTAGATGTTCTTGTAGTCTAGAACGTTTCCTGGGATAGACTGGGATAAATCTAGTTGAACTCCTGGTTGCCGCCGAGTATAGTCTAGTTATGACTTGGCGGTACACCAAACGGTAGGCTAGATAGACGTAGATGTATTCTGGAAAGTCACCTCTAGATTTAGAGCAGTTTTAGTCTGGATAGGATGGATAGAATGGATAGATGGGATAGAATGGATAGATAAGATAGATGGGATGTCTGGGTGTGGAGTAGATGGGTCCAATAGTATAGGATGATCTAGTGACCTGGAGACCTGGAGACTTTTAAATAACTGGACAATACCTTGAGGAGTTCCTATACCCTATACGTTAATCTATAAGTAAAGTTGTGGGGTGGGGTGAAGATTGAATGGTGGTGGAATGTTATGATTTGGAGTGTATGGAGTGATACAATAGAGTGTATGGAAAGTGAGGGTCACGTGCGCCACACCTCACACGCGATCGCTCCTCTACACTTAACCCTTCACTTCCACCACTACCATGCTGGACGCCAAACAACTCATAGCCGAGGCCGATAAACTCGCCAAGCCACAAACAGGACTTTTTTCCTTTCTCGGCGGTTCCGCTTCTTCCCGTCTTGAAGAAGCATCCGACCTCTACATCCAGGCCGCAAATGTGTACCGGTTGAACAAGGACTTCTCGCTGGCCGGAACGCAGTTTGTTCGAGCTGCTGATTTACAAGGCCAGTTGAAGAGCCATAATGATGTGGCTAATAATTTGATCGAGGCTTATAAATGTTTCAAGTCGGTTTCGCCGGCAGATGCCATTGATGCGTTGCTGAAGGCCATTCATATCTTCTTGACGCAGAATGGCCAGTTCAGGAGGGCAGCCAACTTCCAGATGGACTTGGCCGAATTATACGAGAGTACAGGTGATATGAAGAATGCATGTGTGAATTTCGAGAAGGCCGGAGATTACTTCTCTACCGACCATGCTGAGGCTCTTTCCAATAAGGCGTACTTGAGGTGTGCCGACTTGAACGCCTCTAGTGGCGATTACCGCCAGGCTCGTGACTTGTACGACCAGATCATTAAGAATCTGTTGGGTAACAACTTGACCAAGTGGAACTTGAAGGACTACTTCTTTAAGAACATCTTGTGTACGATGTGCTTGGACGATGTGGTGGAGGCCCAAAAGAGGCTCAATGTGTTTGGCGAAGATGAGCCTTCGTGGCCTACCACAAGGGAACATCGCTTGCTTGAGGAGATCTTGGAGTGTATTGAGAACGGCGACCTCCAGTTGTTCCTGGACAAGGTGTATGAATATGACCAGTTCAGCAAGTTGGACAAGTTGAAGACGCAGCTATTGTTGAAGATCAAGAACTCGGTGGTTGAGAAGGATGATGAGGACTTGACCTAATGGTGCTTGATTTGTCTATGAATATTGACCTGTTATCTGAATAATGATTTCTACTATAGTATCTATAGGGTTCTCTACCCAATTAGAACTATTACTAGTCTCGTTGGATACTAACTAGCCGTACTCTCTAGTAATCCAACTAGAGAAGTGGTGATTGTTGCTACTAGTCCATAGAGACTGTAATATAAAAGTGATTTACTCGTCTGCCAAAAAGTCACCGTACCAATGACCGGCATGATATCCTCTTGGTAGCCCAGTCAAGCCACAGTATCGGCCACTAGATCATGAATTCTCAAAACCGGTATACCAAGAATTCCCCAGTAGAATTCCCCAGTAGAATACATAGACTTACTAATAAGCAATAGTGGTTAGATCAGACAGTAGTGATAGAGGGATATATAGACATAACTCAGTACATCTCCACCATTTATATACTTTTCTTATTTCTCATATTCTTCTTATTTCTCATATTCTTCTTAATTTCTGTCTATTTTTTTGTCTATTTTTTTGTCTATAAAAGTTATGGTGTTTCATAGAGAAGTGATCAGTAGATGAGTTTCGCACTTTAAATGTGAAAAGGAGAAGAACCAGAAACCAGTACCTTTTTTATACTTTTATACTTTTTTGAATTCTCTTAAATCTCCTATAAAATATCCAATATACACTTTTAATCAGGACTTCATCGATTCTAGGGTTATTGATTTGGAGGTTTGATAGTACGAGAATATGGCAAGGCACGTGACCGTATGATCAAAATAACCCACCTTTTAATAATTATCCTTTTTTTAATAATTAAATAATAATCTACTCTATTACTTTAATTTATTTATTCTGAACATGTTTACTTTTTAGGAATTTCCAGGCTCGATGGGTGAAAAGAATTAGTAATAGTTAACAAGATTTGCACTTAAAATTGCACTTAAAATTGCACTTAAAATTCGCACTAAAAAAAAAAAATCGCACTTAAAATTCGCAGTAATTGAAATTCGAAAGAATTAGCTGCGAAATGTATTGAACAGATAACATGTAGACATCACACATGGGTCAATATTCAGTTTCCAGATGAAACAATAAGCGTTCTACGCTGAATTGCTCAAGAGGTATGGATCTAGGGAGGTTTCAAAAATGGCTCAAAGAAAGGATATCAAGAGATCTGTCTTTGGATATTTAAGGAGTAACTACATCATGGTCCAGAAAGGAAAATACTTCTAAGGAGAGGATCTCCTTATGTTACGGGAGGAAATAAGCTCAGTTAAAGGAGGAAATAAGCTTAGTTAAAGGGATATTCCTAGTATTAATCTAGAAACCATAGCAATACATTATAACAATACAAAGAATAAGATAGGTACTATATCTCTTGACTTACAAGAACTATTGGAAGAATATTATCTGGTGCCAACCTATAATAGGATTAAGAATAATGCCCAACAAAATGCACCATTGTTGCACCCATTTCTACTACTCTACTCTGTTGAATATACTGAACTGTATGAGATGAAGATATATATCATAAGTTTAGAATGCAGGATACAGATGAAAGGTCTTCGGATGTGAGTCCTGTATATAAGGGTACCAGTAGCGAACCAGAAACAGAATTGGCTGAGTCTCTGAAACAAGATAGAAGGGAGGATCCAATGAGAGATCTCTGGAAGTAAGCTCTTGGTAAAGAGTCATGTATGAAGGAGTATTTGAAGGATATTCGGTGATAACTCCCATGAAGGAGTTACAAAAAGGCCAATAACAGGTCTTTAAGAGTATTCACGCAGGGATTTAACCAGAGCAGCCGGAGCATTTGATCCGATGGAAAGCCGTTCCGTGCATAAGGTTCCAGTCATTGGTCTATATAAAGCAAGGAGTTTCCCCATTAGTCGGAAAGTGTAACGAACTAATTCAGTTATACAGGACATATTTGTGATACAGGACATATTTGTGATACAGGACATATTTGTGTTATTAAGACTATCCTTGAAGTTTCTTACTTATTAGAGTTGTTAAAGACTAAGAGATTGGGTTCTGTTCCTACATATAAGAGTGTAAGGAATAACGCGAAACAGTAAGTAACCATGCATCAGTTTTCCAAATCTCTATAACCAGGACCAGCAAAAAAACTCTTCAGTTCAAAAGTTTAAGAAACTACAAATGTTATATTAAAAGGTAAAGAACCATAGTATGAATACAGTAATTATCACAATTATCAAGACTATTAGTAACAAATAATCAAACCAATGTTATAAATACCACTAATTCTACCAGTAATCTGAACACAACTAGAGTCCATTAAGATGTAGACTACTAAGGTGTAGATTAATTTGGTCTGAAAACCATCATGAAGTCAATACCATTTTTTTCCATCATTTTTTTTTTCATTTTTTCATTTTTCCATCATTTTTCATTTTTTTCATTTTCTTTTTTCTTCTTCATTTTCTTCTTCATTTTATAAATCATAACTAAATCATAAATAATCTCCAATCAATCAAGTTTAACTGAATCCATGAGATCAAACAAATCATCATTGATTTAATAGTACAATCAATAATGCGAATATATCCTGCATGAACAGGCTCAGAGTTGATTGAATTATTAACTTGTTTAATGTACAGTCGGAGTCACAAATATATGTATTTGGATATTTTTATAAGGTTTATTTATTACTAAAAATAAATAAATAAGGCTTGGATTTTTGGTCAAGGATGCCCTTATATATGTTTATCCATATATAATAAAATAGACTATATACAGGAAACAGACTATATACAGGAACCAATATAATAAAACAGACTATATGCAGGAAACCAAATTATTAACAAACTAAATGCAGAAAACAATATTATATGCTGGAAACCAAATATTAATTGGTACTTTAGTCAAAAGCTATATAAAAATACCGATAAAGTGAAAATCCGATTAATATATAAAACCCGCAGGTAACATATTTGACTCATGAGCAGCAACCTCAGAGGCCATACGCTTAAGTATATCGAATAAAAGTAAAAAAAAAAAAATGTTTAAAATTTATACAATGATCCGCTGGAATTGAGAATATATATTGTAAAGCTATAAAGAGATTGCTGGCTTGAGTAACGATAGATAATATAAGAATCCCCTCATTCATAAGGCTTAACTATAAACGAAAGGACCCTAAGATTAATATAGAAATATAAAATTAATGGGAAAAAGACCGTACTGTAAACCGACACAGGTATGATCAATAAAGGGAAGGCGATAACTACTTTGAATGAACTCGGCAAAATAAATCGTGCGACTGTTTACCAAAAACATAGCGTATTGCATCCTAGTATAGTAAGTATAATAAGATCTCTGCTGGTATTAGTTCAATAAATATAATTCTTAAATAGATAATGATATAATTCTTAAATAGATAATGATATAATTCTTAAATAGATAACTATATAAAAAACGAGAAACGGCCGTCTTATTGGAAGGTTCCGAGCATCGTATACATCCATATATTAAACAACACCAGTGCAATTTTCTCCAGAACCAATGAATTGTTTTTTAAAAAAAAGTCCATTAGGTAAAAAGTCGCTTGACAAAGTGATGTCCTTTTTTTTTGGAAATCTTGTATTAACTAGATCTTGTATTAACTAGATGATAACTGATTTTATGAAGAGAGTGCGGGTGTACGGGTGTATGTCGTTTCTCATGATGATCATGTTGAACAGGCAAGATGTGAGACATCTCGCATGGGTCAATCTGCAGATCCAGATGAAACAATAAGAGTGCTACATGAAATCGATCCAACGAGGTATCGGTCCGAAATAAGTTGTAGAATGTGGCGGCTAAGAAATGTATGCCGTATGTTCTATTCTTGGACGATTTGAAGGAGTGGCCATGCTACGTCCAGAAAGGGAAAACATACATATAAAAGGAGATCCCGCTCCGTATGTTCTGGGGTAGCGAATAAGCTTAGTTAAGGGAAACTTCCTGGTAGCTTAACAACCACAATACACAGAACTAAGATGTCAACACTTTCTCCTGAATTACAAAGATTGGTAGACGACCACTACACCTGGGTGCCAGTGTATGGAACGATTAAGCTCCAAGCCAAACAAGTTATGAGCCCTGTTGCACATGTTTCCAAATTGAATCTTCCTATTACACTCTACCGGAATTATCAAGCTCCATTGTTGGAAGCAGAGCTAGTGAAAGCTTTGGAGGAGTTCAAACTTCAGGAATGTATCTGGGTGTACTATGAAGGCCCAGAAAAGGTGTTTGAACTCTTGCAAAAGAAGCCAACAACCATTACACCTGAAACCTCTGAAAGCATTGAAGGCTATCTCTTGGGTATAGAAGAAAAAATCGTTGAACTTGTTGAAAGACACATGAGCAAACGGATCTTCGAAACAAATATAAGAGGAAGAACAACCCAAGACATCCGAAGCTATTTTGATATGTATAGACCAAGCGAAACGAAGTGGGTACCCTATGTGTATATCGCCGAACACTGTTACAATCTAAGAAACCCAAACTTGAGAATTTGGGAGCTCGTGGCAGAACCCGCCGTCAGGTTCTTCCTTGCACTCTTCTTCAGAGGATATAGGGCTAACATAATTATCAAGATGTTTGACCAGAATCTCAAAGAAAACTGTCTCACATTTCCTGGTAACGCTCTCTGGTCGAATGCAAAGTTTGAAAGACATGTCAACATAATGGTCGAAAGCATTGAAGAATCTAAGACCGAAAGACTTAGTTTGGCCAGGGAAGATAATGAAGTCTTAAAAGCTGAAGTCAACCAGAGAAAGGTCATGCAATTAAAGAAAGATGATGACTTGCCTGTTTCTGGTAACACAGAGAGAGAGCCAATGGGGAATCAACAAGATGGGTATGAATCTGTTAGCGAAGAGAATAGGATCATGTTCACCCGGCATGATAACAAAAAGGGAAGGTCTCAGGTGCATCTTTCAACTATTAAGTGTTACAACTGTGGTGAGACAGGACACTATCTGTCTCAATGCAAGAAACCTAAGAAGGGTAGAGATGAGTACGCATCAAATGAACAGAACAACCTGTACATACAAAGAGTGGTTTTCGTATGGGATTCAGGGAGTGATGTACACTTGGTGAATCGACTTGATTACTTTCAGACTTTCACCGAGAACAAGCACTTGTTCAGAATTGCCGATGCCACAACCATGGAATGTCCCGGATATGGTACAGTCTTAATACAAGTGGGACAAAAGAAGCGAAGCATCCTCTTGACGAAAGTATTCTACTTTGCAAAGGGAGAGAACCTCTTCTCGCCACATACCCTTGAACAGGATCTCCCAACGGACCTACTCCTAGGTCAAATTATTTCCCGAGATGATGATGAAGTTATTGGAGCACGTGGGAGATTGATGATGACAGTTCTTTTACCGGCAAAAGGAGGAACGGTACACTACGTGCAAGAAAGAAAATACACCCGAGTACCAAACTATGGAATCACTAAGAACCAAGCCAAATCAAATATAAACATCGAATGTACTCAACACTGGGGAAAGAAGAAAAAGAAAAAGAAAAAGAAAAAGAAAAAGAAAAAGAAAAAGAAAAGGAAAAAGAAAAAGAAAAGGAAAAAGAAAAAGTAAAGGAAAAAGAAAAAGTAAAAGAAAAAAGCTTGTGTATAAATGAACCAGACAATTAGTCCCTTACGATTTTATGAGTCTGCAAATTTACGATCCAAAATGAGTTGTAATAATTTCTGATTTCCATATTTCCAATTGTACTAGAATTAGACGGACAGACAGAGAGACAGAGAGAAAGAGAGAGAGAATAGTGTACATCCTGCATAGACCGTGCTCACCTAATAATCTACCAACTTAAGTATGCGACATCAATACTATGCTAACTGACAACCAATAGAGAAATGAATTCTGGATATCGTTTGTCGGTGGGATAGTACATTGACACGTCCTGCATACATCAGACTCCATCCAAGAACTTCTCAGATTCTCGAATCGACCTTTGGTCAATACTAGGTGTGAGCAACAGCTATTGCTATATGCACAGTGTATGTACTCACGGTACTCTGGTATACTGGCTAGATCGAGTGAATTCCTGCATACAGGCCACGGTACGATCGGTCATAGGTATGGAGTCACTCGTTTCTTCATTATCCTGGTAGGAATACAATTACAACCTTTAAATGTATTGATTGAGCTTTGGTTCTAGTGTCTATACCGGCTTTCCTCCCAAGAACTCGCTCCACCGTCTGACCTCGCTAGGAATCTCAAACGACTCGGGGAGCGTTTGGAAACTAATCTTGGCTCCGACCTTCTTGTTCAAGCATTGTGCAAAGAGCAACGAGGTGTTGGGCTCGTTGAACAATGGAATGCCAAAGTCAATGGCATTTCTTCTCATCACGTAGTCCTGGTCCAATAAGCTCTCGGCACGTGCACGGGCCAAGTTGAACACTGCAGAGATATCATGCTGCTGGAAAATCTCCCGCAATGCCCGCTTATCTGTTTTGGGGAACTCAATCACCTCCACAGTTTCACTCACGTGTTGCTTCAAGTAGTCGGCCACATCTGCAGAGGCTGCGTAGAAGTTGTAGCCAAGTCCAGAAATCTGTTTGGCCACATTTGCCAACTTCTCATTGGTCAAGTCTCCGCCAAACAAGATCCCGCTTCCCGGCAACGGCACGTTGAAGTTCATGGTGGACTGCATGGAGGCCCAGTAAGCCTCCAACAAGTTGTCCCCGAAACAAGCCACTTCTCCGGTGGAAGACATCTCCACGCCCAAGAATGGGTCTGCTCCAGCAAGACGAGTAAACGAAAACTGGGGCACTTTGGTGGCCACGCGGTCGTATTTCTGGGCCATCAAGTCGACTGGTTGTGGAACGTTCTCATTGAGCAAAGCCTTGGCAGCCACCTCGATGAAGTTCAAGCCAAGAACCTTGGAAACAAAGGGGAACGACCGCGATGCCCGGATGTTGCACTCAATCACCTTCAACTGGGCGTCCTGCGCACTCAAGGTCCCGTTGTGGTCGTTCAAGATCACCTGCATGTTGAATGGTCCAGTGATCTTCCATGCTTCTGCAACCTTATCGGCAATAACCTTCAAACGGTCCAAAATCACCGGAGACAAGTTTTGGGGTGGGAGCACCAAAGTAGCATCTCCAGAATGGACTCCTGCATTCTCCACGTGCTCCGAAACTGCATGTACCAACACTTGGCCATTGTGAGCAACACCATCAATATCAATTTCTTGGGCTCCAAGAATGAACTTGGAAATCACCACAGGGTGGTCCTGGGAAACCTTGGAAGCATTGGACAACTTGGCCTCCAACTCATTTTTGGAGTTGATCACCGACATGGCTGCTCCTGACAACACATACGAAGGTCTGACCAACACAGGGTATCCAACTTCATCAGCAAAGGCCTCGGCCTCGGCAATGGACGTCAATTCCTTCCACTGTGGCTGATCCACGCCAATACTGTCCAAGATCTGCGAGAACTTGTGTCTGTCCTCGGCCTTGTCGATATCCTCAGGGTTCGTTCCCAACACTTTGCACCCAGACTTTTGCAAGGGTAAGGCGATGTTCTGAGGTAATTGGCCTCCCACAGAAACAACCACACCTTGAGCATTTTCAAGCTCGTAGATATCAAGCACCCTTTCGAGCGAAAGCTCCTCAAAGTATAATCTGTCGACCTCATCGAAATCCGTAGAAACGGTTTCAGGATTGTAGTTGATCATAATGGTCTTGTGGCCTGCTTCTCTGAAAGCACGGGCTGTAGCCACGGCACACCAGTCAAACTCCACAGAAGACCCGATCCTGTATACACCCGATCCCAACACCATGGTTCCGTTTTCGTTGAAGTCGATATCGGAAGACGTGGCATTGTACGTGGTGTACAAGTAGTTAGTGTTTGCAGGAAACTCTGCAGCCAAGGTATCGATTTTCTTGACGAACGGAGTGATTCCATAAGACTTTCTGACGGCACGCACTTCCAACTCCTCCAGTTTCGTGCACATGGCAATCTGCTTATCGGAAAAACCGAGTTTCTTGGCTCTCAACATCAAGTCGGTGTTGACCAGCTTCAAGTCGCCAGCGGATTCCAATTCCCGGTACATGTTCACAATGTTCATCAACTTGTACAAGAACCACTTGTCGATTTTGGTCAAGTCATGGACCTTGTCCACAGAGTAGTTCTCATGGAGCAAGGCCTGGCCCACAGCCAACCATCTTCTATCGGTGGGGTTGGCCAAAGTCTCGTCCAAGTTGTCGAAATGGTCGCCTTGGAATCCCACCAACAGAGGGTCCACCTGACGAATGGCCTTCTGGAAGGACTCCTCAAATGTACGCCCAATAGCCATGACTTCTCCGACAGACTTCATGGCAGAACCAATATCTCTCTTGACATGTTGGAATTTAGACAAGTCCCACCGTGGGATCTTGGTCACCATGTAATCCAAGGAAGGCTCGAAGTTGGCACTGGTGGTCTTGGTGACGGGATTAGGCAATTCTGGTAAGGTGTGGCCCAAGGCAATCTTGGCTGCAGTATAGGCCAATGGGTAACCAGTAGCCTTGGAAGCCAAAGCAGACGACCGAGATAACCGAGCATTGACTTCAATCACACGGTAATCGAGCCCATCGGGTTGTAAGGCGTACTGCACATTGCACTCACCCACCACACCCAAGTGACGAATGATCTTGATGGCTGCCGTACGCAACATATGATATTCTTCATCGGAAAGAGTCTGGGAAGGTGCAACCACAATAGAGTCTCCTGTATGGATTCCCAAGGGGTCGAAATTCTCCATGTTGCAAACAGTGATACAGTTGCCCACACGGTCACGCACCACCTCGTACTCCACCTCTTTCCAGCCCTTCAAAGACTTCTCCACCAAAATCTGGGGTGCAAGCGATAACGACCGAGAGGATAAGTCTCTCAATTCCTCCTTATTAGCAGCAAAACCAGAACCAAGGCCTCCTAACGAGTATGCAGACCGCACAATGATTGGGTACCCCACAGTTTCAGCGGCATCCAAAGCATCATCCACGGTTTCCACCGCAATGGACTCAGCAATGGGGATATTGATTTCGTTGAGCGCTTGCAGGAAAAGGTCTCTATCCTCGGAAGTCTCCAACGTCTTAATTGGCGTTCCCAACACCTTGACGTTGTAACGGTCAAAAACACCCATTTTGTCCAATTTGACTCCCACGTTCAAGCCAGTTTGGCCTCCAAAAGTAAGCAAGATTCCATCAGGTCTTTCACGCTCAATAATGTATGTCACGTATTCAGGAGTCACAGGTAAGTAGTAGATTTCGTCAGCCAACGAGTGAGAGGTCTGGTTGGTGGCAATATTAGGGTTGATCAAAATCGACTGTTTCTTGGCCTCCTTAAGCGCCTTAATGGCCTGAGATCCTGAGTAGTCAAACTCTCCAGCCTGCCCAATAGATAAACCTCCTGACCCAATCACCAACACCTTGTTGACATCCACCAATGAAGAATGATCCTGCAGCGAGAACTGCTTAAGGTACTCGCCTCCTTGGTACACAGGTTCATTATATAGTCTGTTAGTAGTAGCTAGAGATCTAGCCTTGGGGTTATTGATAGTGGTATTTATAGTCGCCAATGCTGGTAAGCGACGCCACCCGGGAATGGCCCGGGCACTGGCGGCAGCACGTGTAGCCACGCCTCTGTTTATCCTGAAGAGCATTGGAAAAGAAGAAGAGGGAGGGAAGAATGAGCGAGGTATTTATATGATAGCGGGCCTGGAAAAAATCCTGCCGAATGCGGTAATGACTCAGCGCTAGCCGCGATCCAAGATCAGTGCGGTTACCCGGACGTTCTGCAGAGAACTCCTTTAAACCAACAACACCTATATTTTTTTTGGTTCCCCAAACTTCCAGATATATTATCTATACTTTTAAATCATTTCATTTTCCTAAATTGAGGATTTGAACGGCTGGTACTGCCGAATACCGTTGCTCCTGCATATACGCAAAATGCATCTGGTCTGACGCATCACCTCTGTATGCAGGCACACCTGAATTTCACCAGAATGACGAAAAACAACTCGATACCTTTAGGGAAACCACTATGGAATTTGTTGGAAGGGACTTTGGAAAAAAAGATGGTTTTAGTTTTTTGTAATTCTGTAGACCCTCGGAAATGCAAACACCCGTACCTCCAACCACCGGAATTTGGTGTTAGTCATAGAATGCCCTCGGCGTTGCTAACCTCGGAAATGGCGCCGGTCGCACACATACACCCGTACACCCGGCCACCTCAGCACAATTTGGCCCAACGCAAAGCACATATTATCAAGAGTTTGGAGCTCAAAAATGGGTTTTTTAGAATCATCGAATTCCGGACATTATATCTCCAAGTTTTCAAATAATTTCACCTTGTGTGGAGGGATTTAGAATGGGTAATATTTGTATACCGAGGGCAGCACACCCGTACACCTGGTAGTAAACGAAATTATAAAAAAAACATGCCAGACACCGAAAGTCATAAAAAAATGGACACTTTTTAAGTCTTAGTGGCTCTAGTTTAACTTTAGGCTATACTCGAAAGTGGAGGAGCCGGGAAATAGTGGAGGGCTATATGCAGGACAGCATATAAATCTAGGATACGACGCTCGTTTAGAATTTTTTCTTGACCCATGATCTGGCTCTAGTTATTCTATTAATGAACTTTTTATTTTATTTAATTATAAATTATATTGTTTCTGGTAACTTATTTTCTTGGGACCTGCATATAAACACAATGAAGATTGTGGCGCGTTAACAGAAATGCTTTCTTAATCAGGCACGTGCATCTCATTGCCTAACAATAACTCCATGACAATGACTCCATTAAGTATAGAACTTCAATCCTCTTCTCGTCATTAGTATTCTTATTTGTTTCCAATTCATCTTCGGAATCTTTATTTTCCTAGTCATAAGCTGAGCCGATTTGTTCTCGTCTTATAAGAGTGACTTCCTTTCCCCTTGCATATTGCCCCTATTCAATGATGCGTCGTGAATTCAACAAACTTCAATAAACATTTTTTCTTGGATCATTCTCAGTAAACATTGTTCTTCTCAAGATAATGTTTAACTTGTTCATCATCTGGCCACAGTGCGGATGCACTATGTATAAGACATGCGAGTCTCATAGGTTCAACAAAAACTAGCCAGTAACCAAACCAAACCGATCAATGAAATGGATGCATTTGGATAATGCTGTCAAAAAGGACCAATGAAATGGATGCATTCGGATAATGCAGTTAAAAAAGACCAATGAAATGGATGCATTCGGATAATGCAGTTAAAAAAGACCAATGAAATGGATGCATTCGGATAATGCAGCTAAAACAATAAACCACCCATAATGACCACACCAGATGACAAGAAATAAGAAATCAGAAAAGTCAATTCGGAATCTTTATTGTCTTGAGCAAGAAATCCCATCACTATTCATTCCCTTAAGCTATGGTAGTATTAGCCATAGACTTCTGACTATCACATAGAGCACCAGTTCTCAGTTACTATGGTGAGTATGGTGAGTAGTCACATATCACATATCCTTGATCCGTTTCAGAATTACTTGATTAGGAAGTCTTGGCTAGCCAACAAGGCAAGAGAATCCAAAAAACGCCAAGGATTTCTTTCTCTTGCAATTTGGTAGACCCAATGAGCCCTTCCTGTATCTTGTATTAACCGAAACGGTTCTTATGGCCTCCAACACTGAAAATGATATGACTCTGGAACTGTGCAGCCACACTGATATCTCAGTTCATATGTTCGTCTAGGAACACCTTGATAATTTGTGTTCTCAACTGGGCTTTCCATAATCTCATAAAAATGGTGTCATCCTTTTCATATGCAGTCACATGCAGTCTGAGATCTATTTCTTCCTCATGTTCAACAGACATGTTTAACTAATTGTCTAACCAATAGACTAAGTATTGTCATAGCTTAGTCCAAGCATCCTATATGCATCAGCTAATCATCATCTTCTATTGTCAAGAGGGTTTGAAGGATATGAACAAGTTGCAGTTATAACATCGGATGGAATCTGTAGTTGAGGACAGCTGTTCAAGCATCTCCTGCTATACTTCAGATAAACATAGGGAGACCAGAAACTAGAATGAGTGCTGATATACCACAATCATTATGGAGACTCGGAAAAACATCCAACAGACTGTAGATCTCAATTGGAAGGATGTTAGGCAAATGCAATAAATAAGCTTTCATAAGAAATCTGCAAGGGGCGAATAATAGAACCCGCCATGAAATCATCCGAGAAGGTGATAGCACTGTTCTATTGTCTTTTCGCAAACCTCTAACGACCATTCATCAGCCGAATGGTGCCAAGATTTCGGGAGCGAGGCTGTGGTATTATAAGGGGACTCGAGAAGACTCATAAGATGAGTATTTAAGAGACGAATGCCACTGAATTTGAATCAACATCACTAAAAAACACCAAAAACACTCAAATGAAGTTCTTATCTGCGCTCGCCATCCATGTTATTGCAGCAAAGGCAATTCCTATTGCCATCGGAGAAGGAAACCTTGGAGATGTTGCCAGGACTGAGATTCCTTTTGGAAATGATAAGTTGACTATAAAAGGCCCAGTACACCCTGAGCTACAATTCTTTTCCGGTGCAGAAGAGAACTCCGAAGATGGGAGGCCCAAGAAAGGAGTGTATTATTATGATGGAAAAGATATGTTCACTTTAGAAGGCCCTGCAGGCCCTGACCTGAAAGTCCTTTTCTTTGGATACGAGAAGTCCGAAGATGACGGGCCCAAGAAAGCAGTGTATTATTATGATGGAGATGATAAGTTGGTTTTAAAACCAGAAGAAAATTGAAGCCTAAAGAGATGAAAATTCCTTATGGAGAGGATGTCTTGTCTTGGAAGGCCAATTGGAATGTGAGATGCTTTCCTAACGGAAATGAGAAGTACTAAGGATCTGACTAGGACGATCTCCATGGAAAAAGTCTATGGTTGTGATTGATTCCTAGGATGTGGTCCAGTATATTCTCGGAACATTTGCCGTATAACCGTACTTGGAATTCAAGGATACTTTTAGCTTTGTTCATAAGTTCCCTTCCAATACAGCTGAACCTCTTCTTTTTTTGACCCTCTTTTTTTCATGTAAGTTACCCGAATTGTAGAATTGAGTTTCCAAGGGAGGCATTATAAGTATAGATTGACATGCTGAGCATTTGAGTGTGGGAGGGAGGAAGAAGGGAGGGAGGAAGAAAGAAGGGGTAGGTGCGCCACCAAAGTTTGGTGAGCATTACTGCGAATTGCAGCCACGGTGGTGTTTGGATGTGATGGGGCCGATTACCGTGCACCAACCAATCCTTAGTTTTCGATTCTGATTGGGGTTTATCGGACTAGAATAAACCTTTATTGCTGGTATATGTATGGTTAGCCTGGTTATTGTCTTGGATAGTGGGAGAAATGCGGGTCGTGCCATACCCATAAGTTCCATTTAAAGTCGTGTCGCGCCCATAAGATCCGTCGTTCTTTTGATTTATAAAGTCGTGCCATACCCAACTCCTTCAATATTGGTTGTTTAACTTCCAAATTTTGTATGGATATTGAATCGCTTGCTCTAGATAATTCCCAATAATCCAAACGTTTTTCCGTTTTCATGTCCAGCAGAAATGGTCGTGGGTGCAGGAAAGCTACATATCAAGTAATTAGTTCCTTCTCTCCATCACCACCAGACTAAAAAAGGATAACTTTGGGGCAAACCCGTACACCCGGACAATTGTGAATTACAAAAAATACCTAATCCACTAAATGTATAAGCAGTCAATGCCAATTGACCCAGTCACGTGACCACAGTTTCGCATCCACCAATAGATATAGAAATCTACACATCCATGAGTCCTCTATACTTTACTAATGTACATTTTATTCAATACCTTGTACTATATCTTTATCCTGTCCACGGCTCCTCATACAACTTTATTCATATCCACCCTATTTTAGGTAATCTATCAAATGCCAATACAGAGGAATATACATAAAGACTTAGCCAGTTATGGGAAAAGAATAGAGAAGTCACCGGCTCAAATAAAATGTATCCAAGCCACCAGGAAATGACTTTATAAATTAACTTAAATTTAAAAGAATATTCATCATATTCCGATTATAGCCAAAGCCATATCTGAAGGGGTCAAAACTCCAGTTCTTTCCTTTATAACTATTGAGTCTCTACCATTCAATCATAAATTTCTTATTTAACAACGTATAAAAATATACTAGAGTGTAATCTTATTGTTTTGACAGTAATCAGCTATTTACCGAATACGGACAATAGATCCAGACTGAATAAGAGACATGTCCAGAAATCTTGCTTTTGCCGAACCCGTATCCAGCATAATAAACTCCTCGGCCCATTAATTCAGATCAATATTAGAGTAGAGCTAGATTTCTTGGACTACTTCTACTGTGAACTCTGTTTATAAGTGTATCGATTTCGGTTATGTCCATTGTCCATTTGTCCATTTGTCCATTTGTCCATTTGTCCATTGTCTATTACTATTAATTAGAACCATTAATATTGTTCCAGACTATTATGTCAATACTACTCCTAGTATAAAGACAAGATGAGATTAGACTGAAGATTAAAGTTTAAGGTAAAGACTAGACAAAGATGACACTAGTTCAAGACGTGTGGACTGTACAATCACAACCATCATATAGACGGTAGTACATGTTGTCAGATAATAGAACACCGTACAACTCAACTCTGAGAAATCGTAGAGTATAGTATAGTATAGTGGAGTATAGTGGAGTATAGTGGAGTATAGTGGAGTATAGTAGTATAGTGGTAGAGTATAGTAGTATGGTATAGTATAGTAGTATGGTAGAGTATAGTGGAGTAGTATGGTATAGTATAGTAATATAGTAGTATAGTAGTATAGTATAGTAGTATAGTAGTATAGTAGTATAGTATAGTAGTATAGTATAGTAGTAATGGAGTATAGTATAGTAGTATGGTATAGAGGAGTAGTGGAGTATAGTATAGTAGTATAGTGGAGTAGTATAGTGGAGTAGTATTGTTGCGCGTTGTTGTTAACATTCGCATAAGTGGAACACCAATCTCGTCAGTCTTTAATAACTCTAACAAGTACGGCTGTTTAGTGATCGGCTCAGTCATTTGTATTCTGGTTGTCTTATAAACTAAAGCTAGGAACGTGTTATTTCCTCTTTGTACTGAGCACCTGTTCTACTTGACATAGAAGAGCCACGCTCTCTCTTCTTATATGTCCCTTTAGATAACACGTCGACCTCCATTTAGACGAGAGTTAGACCAGAGCTAGACCAGAGCTAGACCACTCTCTCATATAACATTGTTCTCTTAGAAGACAATGTTTCATCTGGATATACTGCATATACATGTAATGACTCGCACGTCTCATATGTTCAACAAGTATAGTATAGTAGTATGGTATAGTAGTATAGTAGTATAGTAGTATGGTATAGTAGTATGGTATAGTAGTATAGTAGTATGATATAGTAGTATGGTATAGTAGTATGATATAGTAGTATAGTAGTAATGGAGTATAGTATAGTAGTATAGTAGTAATGGAGTATAGTATAGTAGTATAGTAGTATAGTAGTATAGTATAGTAACAGCTTAATGATTTTAATAATGTATTTTATTAAAAGTTTTTGGTGTTATTTCCAACAATTTGTCTCCTACTTAATATTCCTCTAGTTACCCTTTGCAGGGGTGGGCTTTATAAATATCAGATGTATATTCGATTACGGTAATCAAACTTCCGGAGTTTCTAGGGATTCGTATATTTAGAAGAATCCTTTAGTTTTATATACTTTCTACTGTTCGGGTAACCTTTCCGGACTTTGCTGAAACTGCTTTTGGTCGACATGGAACGTGTAGTTTCCATACCAAAACGCTCATAACCCGAATTCAATGCTCATAACCATTCAACCGGCTCATCCAGGGCTCATAACCAGTTGTTTTTAGTATTGGAATTAGACCTGTGGATAATTGTATGTTTTGGGAAAAGATATTGGAGGCTGTCCAAGAAAAAAAATTATAATTTCTGAATTATGTCTCTTATTGTCACATATAGATCTTTTATGTATGGCATATCCAAAGTGGAGGTCTGAATTTTTTTCATGTACATTTGGACTGGGGGACTGCATACAAGCACACGTGATTTATTTAATTATATATCTATAAATTCCCATTTTATTATATTAATAGTTGACTAAATGACTTAGACGTGAGGGCTCATAACCACTCCACAGGGCTCATCCAGGGCTCATAACATGTATTATACAGACCAAAAACTATACAAGTTTATCCTGCATACACAAATAAATAATCAATAATCAATCAATCAATAATCAATAATCAATAAATAAATCAATAAAAAGTATTAAAAAAGAATTAGTAGGTGTGGATTTGATGGAGTCTTCTTCGGGTCATGTGACCACGTCGCACCTCCACAAGCCTCACCCAACTCCTCCCTACTCACACTTTAATATGACCAGAGATCACGACAATGAAACACCAAGCAGTTTCCCTATAAATACAGAGACTCTGAAAGGAGAGAAAGAAACAGAGACTTTGAAAGGAGAGACAGAAACAGAGTCTCTAAAAGGAGATACTCTAAAAGGAGATACTATAAATACGGGGGATAGAGAGACTCTAAAAGGAGAGACTCTGAAAAGACAGAATCTTAAAACAGAGCCTCTCAAAGGAGAGAGTCTAAAAAGAGAGAGTCTAAAAAGACAGACTCCAAAAAGACAGACTCCAAAAAGACAGACTCCAAAAAGACAGACTCCAAAAAGACAGACTCTGAAAGAAGAGACAGAGAGCGAGAGTAACCATGTGGGCCGGTCTGGGAAGGGCCGCAGGCCCCAGGACCAGTTGGCACGTGAGTCGGACGTGACGGTCTCCACCAACGTCACGCTGTATACTGAATATCGGGGGTTCTTCATGTACGTGCTCTGTACACTAGCGTTGGCCATGTTTGTGGTGTGGATCTTGGCGCCTCACCTGGTGTTGAATCATGTGGGTATCTCCTATTACCCGGACAAGTACTGGGCCCAGGCCATTCCGGCTTATTCGTTGATGCTCATGCTCTATGCGTACGTGCTGCTTTCCTTTTATAACATCGAGATCCGGACTTTCGCCCTTACGGATCTACGTAC
The DNA here is from genome assembly GCA_002374535.1 of Metschnikowia kamakouana. Classification (NCBI taxonomy): domain Eukaryota; kingdom Fungi; phylum Ascomycota; class Pichiomycetes; order Serinales; family Metschnikowiaceae; genus Metschnikowia; species Metschnikowia kamakouana. Next base: position 84,440 of record NKZX01000791.1, read on the forward strand.
GTTTACCGATGAGTATGCTGTATACCCAGATCGGCCCGTGGACTATGTGTGGAAGGCTCCCAGTGGGGTTTGGGACTTGCCAATTGGATTAGTCAATGAGGTGCTCTACACGTGACCAATCCGAATGCTTCTCGGAAAAAGGGTACAGAGTTTTCTTGTGGTCAATTCCTAAGTGCAGGTGTCTGCTCTGGCTCATTAGAAGTGTTTTTCCTGGTCTTGTTCTCCCAGTCTTGGTTCTCCTAGTCTCGGAGGATAAGGAGGAAGGAGTGATCCTAGAATGATTTCCTAGCTGGCTTTGCTAGACTGGAGCCTGACTAATGGGTGAATTAGGGTGGATCTGGTATATCTGGAGTTACTACCAGCCTGAAAGGAGAAGGTGCAATGGTACACTATTCGCCAGTCTAGGCTATTATGGTAGAGCTATTTCTATGGGCAGTGTCATAAAGATAATCACAGTGAAGTGTCGGTATAATTACAAGAAGACTATACCTCTACTCTGGTGAAAGTTACAAGAAAACTATACCTCTACTCTGGTGAAAGTTACAAGAAAACTATACCTCTACCCTGGTGAAAGTTACAAGAATGATTGAGGACTAGATCTAGACCACGAAATAGCTTTTTTATACAATGCTATTGGTGCATGGCCGCAAATGGGATCTAAATTCCTGGATCTGAATGGGTGGATCACGGTTATGCGCCATAAGTCTCGTGAAGAACACCTCTCTTTTGAACATCCACCAAGGCCAAAACATCGGTCCATGCAGAGCCCAAGAGTGCCTTGTAGCTGGAAATGAGCTGGTAAAAAGCACTCTTCAAGTCCTCCGATGGGTTCTGGTAGCCCCCAATACAGGCCATGAACTGAGCCAAATTCTTGCGTCCTTGCGAAGTGGAAAGCTGGCCCATACCTTGATCCGGGTTGATATTGATGGTGCGTGTCATGCCCAAAAACGCCGTGTCCTTCTCGTTATCCTCCATCACATAATCCATCTGGGAACACCACGAGAAGATGATTTCCGGAAGACGAGAAGCCAAGACCATATTGCCTTCTGCAATGGCTATTCCCATTCGCCCAAGACAAATGGCGGTATTCTGCAAGATCATAAACTCTGCATCCGAGTTGAGCATGGGCACCAAAAGAGCCACGAGATTGGCCAAGTACGGCTCCAAATCCTGGGCTCGGGCCTGGAGTGCTATCTCTCCAAGACACCACACGGCATTGTTGGCGGCCGGGTAAGTGGCATACGAGCAGTTGTGCACCTCATTGCCCACTCCAGGTATGATGCGTGCAAGATGTGGTTGCACGTATGCCGAATAGGTGTAGATGGTCAAGTCGCCCAAGAGAGCATAAGCCAGCTGTCTGACGTCATCGTCATGGTCCTCCAAGCATGTGAGCACCAAGGGCATGAAGTTTGGGTCGTGGCTGAGGAGTTCCTGCGAATGGCTCTGGAAGCCCTGCATGAGACCACTGAGAAGGTCCAACGACGTGACCATGAAAGCCTTTTCTGGGGCCTCAATCAAGGGGTCGGTATGCATAAGCTGGTTCATGTCCACGGTGTGGCCCAAGATCTTCACGGCCCGTTGAAACACCGGCACTGCATATGGCGCAAACGATTCCCCCATGGCTGTAGCCACACTGGCCATACACTCCAATAATGGCCACAAATCCGTATCATCGTCGGCCAAATTTTGCCAGTTCTTCAATAAAGGTGGCAAGAGGATCTCGGCGTATTCAGACCGGTGGCCAAAGATCTCTGCTCCTATGCGGTCCACGAACGTAGACACACACTCGTAAAGCATGATCAAGTTCTTGCGCTGGTACACGGAAAAACACCGGGCAAACTGCTCCAACAACGGACCCACGTAGTACTCGAGAAGAGACGGGTCGGTGTTCTCGATGAATGAAGAGAGGGCTGAACATGCGGCTTCCTGCACCACCTTCTGCCGGTCCAAGGTAAGAGCCACCATTGCTTCGAAAGTTGGCTGGAAATACAGCGAGTATTGACCACCTTCATGAGCTTCATCGGCCACCCACTCAGAGTACCGGGAAAGCGTCCAGCACGTGATCTGGCGGACCCTGGGCTCGGAATCTTTCATGCGATCCACCAAGAACGGCACAAGCGTGGGCAACTTATCACTTGCAAGTTCAATGCAGCTCTTGGAAATGGCACCAAAGGCCAAGATGGCAGCCTCACGAGTGGCCCATTCACTCGAAACAATCTGTTGCTGGAGAATGGGGAGCGAGATATCAATGACTTGTTGAGGGAACGCCAACGAAAGAGCATCCAAAGTGGCTGCACAACACCGACGTAAGTTCCACTGATCAAGCTCTGCTTCTGCATCTGCATCCAGATCATCCAGATCATCCAGATCATCTGGGTTGTTTTGAGCCCGTGGTTTATGTGCATCTTTGGCCTTGACCATATTAGGACGCACATCCTCCTCCCGGTCTGCCGTACCCATATCATCAGCACTATCCAAAACCTCCATGAGTAAAATCAGCTCCTCGGAATATACCATGTGCAGCAAAAGAACGGGGAGAACCTGCACAAGGGCCGGGAGCAACACCTGGGTCTCGGATTTCTCCTTCAGTTCCGCCAACGCCAATAAAAATTCACAAGCCTCCAAGGAAACCGTCTCATCTTCATCTCCACTTTCAACACAATGCACACAGTATGCAATGACTCCGGGAAGATGCGGCACCAACTTGTCTGGATGCAGCTCCCGGATAAGCAAGAACGCACTGCACACAGCCTTCCGAACACCCTTATTTTGTTCCGTAGCAAGCTGGAAAAGAAGCTGCAAAAGCTCCTCCATGTGTACGAGCATCAGCTGCAGCTTTAATGGCACAAGATGGTTGAGGCACGTGACCACGTGTTCCTTCAAGCGGAATGCAGAGGAATCGGCCACACACGCCTGACAAAGCACCAAGAGACGCGCCACTATATGGTCCAACGGCCTCTGGCCCGAGATCTCCCTATCCATGGAAGCAGAGCTATCTTCACAGATTTTGGCAAGCGTAGACACTGCAGCTTCCTTTTCCTGCATAGAGGGCGCCCCTTCTGCCGTTTCCAAAAGGTGTCCCAATGCCTGAGGCCAAGCATCCACTCCTTGGGCGGTAAAAAGCTGAGTGATGACGTTTCCAGTGATATTCCGGACCAATGCATCATGCAGGACCAAGCCGTTGAAAATGACTGCTTTGACATGATCACGTGGCGGAATTGGATCCTTCAAAATCATATTTTTAAGTTGAAGTCCTGCTGCGGCTCTCACCTCCGTAGCCACTCCATTAGCGCCTGGATGGTGACTGGAAGTGTCATGGACCAATAACTCACAAAGGTAGTTTTCGAATTCGGGCAGAAGGCGTGCGTGGGCCAAAAAGTCATTGGCGGCACTCCTTTCAGTAGCATCACGTGAGAGAGTCGCCTTAAAGATCTTTTCGAGTTCTGCCAACTCTTGTGGTTGTGCTTGCCACATGATGGAGAATGATGAGATGGGATTTTGCGCTAATATGCGCGCATATGCAGGAACCCATGATGAGGAACACCACCCGATTATTTAGCCACTTCCAGACTTTTTTAGGGTATGAAATAAAAAATTCGGACTTTGAATCTTAGGTCCAAGAGGCGTACCACTGTTCTTGGACATGAACCCGTACACCGGCTGAGTGGAGATTGGTCCATGAATGGGCTATTTATGGCATAGTCCTGGCCCGCACCTAGACCCGTACATCCCCAAAGATAGGAACTATACTTGGTACTCCTGCGTATAGTAAGCTGTCCATAATGGTCTTAGTAGTCACATCTCACTATAGTTAGTTTTAGACTAATAGTAGATTGGACAGATTAGTCTTGAGTCAAGATCACTCTAGATTATTCCAATGCATTGTATCATAGTCAAGAAACACGTTCATCGGTTGATACCTTTGGTGTTTCTTTTTTGCATTAGTTCTAGTCACCGTATCCACTGAACTAGAACATTCTTCTTCTGTACTTGTTTCTAGCCTTGCACTTCCTCTTCTATGTTCGAAGACGTCATTTCTTCTAGTCATAATCTTAATGGTAAGGCTGTATAAATGGACAACGAGCAAATGGCGACCAAAGCTTCTCTCCAATTTGGGAGATCTTTGAGCTCCATGTTCGTGGCATTGTCAACTTCGATTCCATTCTAATTATCCCTATCAGGAACTGTCTTAACTCTAATATGGAGCTCTACCTTTTTTCTAATCGAAAAAGGCTGGAAATGAGCAACTGGTTAAAGAGAACATGAGCATAATTCTGAGGAGGGGAGGAAAAGGAGACTGGACTCGAGGAGCAACGGACACTAGACTTGACGAGGAACGGACACTAGACTTGCGGAGGAAAGGGAGAGATCTCGTAAAAATCCCGAAATTAACGAGAAAAATGGGCTTTTTGGACAAGTCTATAGCTCTAATGGACTTATGTACAACACCAGATCTTGGGGTCAAGTGCCATCGAACATGTATCCCATAAACTCGTATTGCCATGTAGCTTCCATAAACCCATTTCTGGTAGTACTCAAAAGGTAAGGAATAGAGATAGGACAGTCGCCATATTGATGGTCAAAGTAGGAAGTCTTATTATGAGAGTGAAGTAGTATATTGACTCTATCACAAAGATCTTGGTATACAGTCCACGTGACACCATTGAACAATTTTGTTATGGATGAATTAATTATCCAACATCTCGAACTTCCAACACCTCGAACTTCCAACACCTTAAACTTCCAACATCTTGAACTTCCAACACCTTGAACTTCCATCAAGGAATGGCTGTAAATATCTCAAATACCTTTTACAGTTGGACCAAAGGGCCTGCACATTATCATTCTGTTGCTGTTAAATCGTGGGTGGGTTTTTTTGAGTCTAGAAGTTTTGGTGGGAATGTCCCTATTTATATGCGTAGCCCGCGTTTGTGTTTATGTTTGTGTTTATATTTGTGTTTATATTTGTGTTTATATTTGTGTTTATGTTTGTGTTTGTGTTTGTGTTTGCGTTTGTGTTTGTGTTTGCGTTTGTGTTTGTGGCACTTGATTTGCAGCCGCAAAAAATATGGCTATAAAAGGACCCCTTCGCACCATAATCTCGTTGCTCAATAAAATTCAATCGACTCCCCACCATAACAGTTTATTTCCCTAAGCATGATTGGCTTCATTCTGAGGTTGATTTATACAAATCTGCATATTCTTAAATTAGCGTTGTCTCGTGGATAGTGCTGCAGAATATTACACTACGGTGTTATACTACTACACTACGGTGTTATACTACTACACTACGGTGTTATACTACTACACCATACACCATACGATCTATGAGTGCTACTCTATATATCGAATATACTAACACTAACAGTACTCAATACCTTCACTGACTAGTATACCTGTCATTGGTAGTAGGTATGCTTGGTTACTATGCCTCACACCCCTAGATGGGTGCGAAATACGGCCCTCGGAATGGCCCTCGGAATGGCCCTCGGTATTGGATTCTTGGTGAGGGGACCCAAGTTAATACCGGCCACAGACCATTTTTAAGTCTGTTGAAACACTAAAATGGGGTCCAGAATTGCAGCATTTCAAAACACTCTTTCATATTCTACCACAATGAAAAAAAATATTCTACCACAATGAAAAAAAGCGTGCTTCGCGTTGGGCCTTTTTCTGCTGAGGTGGCCTGGTGCACGGGTGGGCTGCCCCCGGAATACCATTTAATACTAACTACCAGCCAACCATGAAATGCTAGCCGTTCTATTCTTTAATCATTAATGTGCTTATGTGGCTGACTAGACATAGTAATATTATTAGATTATTGAATCGTAAAGCATTAAGTTCCTAGATATCTTGTCGATACCGTTATTAGAGTTTATTTCATAGTTGTGAGGTGCCGGAATAGCTATAGGGACTGCTCCAATTCCGCCAACTTCTCGGTGAGCTCGTCCAACTTGCCAAGCAACGGCGTGAACATATCGTGCACGGGTTTGGCCCTCTTCTTTTCACGTGGGGAGATGGCAGTGGCCATATCGGGCTCGGAGTCGCTGATCTTGATATCCGTTTGATTCAGTAGACTGGTCCGTGGAGTGCTCACCTCCTCCATCAGCTGGGTTTTGAAGCTCTGGTTATCAGGAATCATGCCTTCGGGGTCTCCATCCAGCCCTAGGTCTTCTGCATGGAGTACTCCGCCAAATGTCACGTCTCGACTCGTATCTGTGAGGTCTGACGTCACGAGATGGAGACGGTCGATAATGAGAGACCGGCGGACTTGGCCTCCATCATCGCTGAACTGCTTGGACGGTTCTTGTTGGGGGGTGTCGGGGGAGAACGAGCCTATGGATGCCTGGTCTTCCTTGACATGCATGGTGGGCTGGTCAAACCCGAAAAGGTCTTGCTCTTTTGGGGCACTTTTCTTGCGGGACTTTTTGTTGATCTGGAGGGGGATTTCGCTAGGAAAAACATCACTAAGCACCTCCAGATGCTTGTCAGCCTCGTGGTCCGCCAAGTTGGGGCTGGGGGCCATATCCTCATGTGACATGGAGTAGTAGTGGTCGGAGAAATCCACATCATCGTCATCGGAGAACTCCATCTCATCGTTTTCAAGCCCACGTGAACCCTCCAAGTTCTCGAACGTCACCAGCTTGTTATGGAGCTTGTACGTCCTGGACTTCTTGAGAATCGACCCTTTTCGCCCGAAAGGAAGCGGTTTTGCATCGGAGGGACTGGTCAATTCGTCAACCAGAGCCACCACTTCCTTGGGAAGAATTCTAGTCATGTCCAACTCCAACTCCTTGTCCAAGTTCTCGTTACGGAAGCAATTGAGCCGTGCAAGCCGCTCCTCATACGTCTCCAAGCACTCTGCCGGAACAAAGCCGATTTTGCCGTGTTCGTCATCATCGAACAAATCCTCTTTCGAGCCACGTGCGTTCCAGAGCAGTAGACGTTCCGATTTGGAGAGTTTTTGAATGAGCCACCAGTAATTGTCCAGGTCATTGCGCAAGTACACCGGTTCGTCTCTGGATAAAGTGCAATGCAGAGGATCAGGCCCCAGGAAATCGTAGATGCCATAGAGTTTATCCGGGTCCAATTCCCGGGGAGGCATCCGAGGAGGCAGCGGAGGTAAGAGCAACTCTGGTTCTAGACCCAAATCCTCATCACTAGAGTTGTCATTGGTGGGGCTGGCCTCGAGGTCTGCATTGCTCAAGTCTTGTGTAAAGCTGTCACTGTCGTAGTAGTGGTCATAATGGTCTAGATTGTAGTCGTCGTCTCCACCATATACCAATTCCAGAGCCTTTTTTTCGGGCGAAACAATGCACGCCTGGGTTCGGCCCGGCAGCACTTTGGGCGAGGCTCTTGGAGACGGACTCAAAGGAGCCACGTCCTGATCTAGGTTCAAGGCATCTAGAAACCCACGATCCACAGTCTTTCCAGATTTTTCTGGCCGAATAGAAGAAGCGTCTGGCCGAGTAGGTACCAGCGAGGAGGAGCCATTGGAGTTTATGACTTTAGGTTCTTTGCGAGAGGGTTTTCCTTCTCTATGGCTATTTTTGGTGGTGGAATCACGTGCTTCCATATGCAGATCCGGGTCTTCATCCAAAGTCACCTCGAATGCTGGCGGACTAGCAGAACTTCCAGGCGAGTATTCACGTCCAAAACTGGTGGTGGAGAACTTTTGTTGACGATTTGCATACACACGCTCAGCATCGAAGTTGGAGCCGTTGTTTTTGATGTAGTTGAGCACACTCAGCTGGATATTCTGCCGAGCCACTCCCAGATACGCTGGGTCCTGCACCACGGAACCATGGGACGTATGTGATTGGTTTGTGTGGGTCAGAGACGATGAGGATGTGATGGAGAGTTTGCGTTCGAGGTCGTGTAGAAGCCGATTCGTGGACTCGAGTTTGTCTAGGGACATGATGCAAGGTATGGAAATGAGTCAAGGGAGGTTCGGGATTGTATCGGATATCTAAATGGGATAGAAGGGACGATGTGTGGATATTTTGGCGGAGCGTGTTTCAGGTTCGTTTCCGAAGGTATAGACGTGTTTCAGGCTTGTTTCAGGTGGGCCAGACTTTTCAACAGATGCAGTTTTAAAAAAACCGATGAGATACAAGTAAATGTTTCAGCCCAGTTTCAGGATGAGAGCCCGTGGCAAAAATTTGGGCACAGATCCGTCCAGAAGGAGTCTCCTTTCAGGGTCGCGTGTAAGGTTTCACTAGGGACCGTGACGATCTCGGGGCAAAGGATCAGAGGCTGGACACGTGGGGCAAACGAGCGGGTGCACGGGTGTTTCAAGAGGGGCGCTCGGGCACGGTTTCCGGAATGGTCAGGGCAGATCGCCGGGATTTGTAAGCCAGATCAAAAGGTCTAGAAAAGAGAAATTTTAGGTGGGTATTTTCAGTGATAGCGCGAGTCGCTGCGATAGCCTTACCTGCGCGCTATGCAGGCCAGGCACCATTTTCGTGTAGTGCAGGAAAAGGAACCAGAGGCACCAAAAGAGGCGGAAAAAAAAGGAAAAAAAGGGGGCGGGGTTTTTAGGTGATTGGGTTAGCGTTGGGATTGCCTAATTAGGCAAGGGCTGCATTGTCTTTGCCAGAGTGTGGCCTGCTTGTTCTTGGTAGGCTGTGCGGGAACAAGAGCAGTGCGTGAGCATTGTAGAGAGCATTGTAGAGTCGAAGACAGTGAGAAAAGGAAGTGCCCTGAAGAAGGTATATGAAAAAAGGCACTTGAAAAGAAGGAGGCTGAAAAAAAGAAACCCAAACGAGACGATTGGTAGTCGTGGATTTACCATGGTTTTTTAGCGGATTTCCAGGTGTTTCGGGTGGTTTTTTGGGGGGCACTTTAGGTGTAGAAATGAGCATATTATCGTGGACTCAGGTGCAGTCTCAAGAGTGAGTGAGAGGTGAGGTGTGGCCTTATATGCAGTACACACCATTATACTAGTTTTAAAAGTACAATAGCAGTATGAGGTTTGCCTTCATGTGGTCCATAATACCTACAGGAATTGTTTCGAATATTTTAAAGTACTTTATTTAAAGTACATTATTTTTGAGTATTGTTTCAAGTATTCTGTTTTAAAAGCCATTGAATCGTCTTTTCCTTGTTTCCTATATACACTCTCGGGATTGTACTCTCTTTTAGTCTACTCTATACTCTATAATGTATCTTTAAAAATCGTCAATTCTTGATTATTGTCTTATATTTGCATGTCCTGCATATAAGGCCCCCTCGGGTTTTAACGGTATACATTGGGGTTTGGGAGTAAATCAGGGGGTATATGAGTAATACTCATTTTCTAGAGTTGTGGTTTACTATTGGTTTGTTGGGCTTTTAGTCCGGGATCTTGGTCCGGGCTTTCATTCCGGGCGTGTGGCTGTATGCAGTCCCGGGCCGTATATGCAGGTACATTGACATAGCCTTCGTTTTTTTTCATATTTTTCAGTATCAAAACTTCTGTAATCCAAGAATTCCTTAAAGTTCTGGTTCGATGTACTGTGAATGTCAGAGAAATAACTCTTGAGTGGATAGAGTCGTTTTATCATCACGGCTATAGACAAACTTATGGGGAAGCAGTCTCTGTAATACTAGGGTCTAGACCTTTCCGGAATGAGTATTACCTGCTGGACTTGACTATACTATACTTGAGTATGTGGCAGTTCATTGTGTAGGTACTTTTAGTACCATTTGTAACCTGCATATAGAACAAGACTTATGCACTAGTTTATTTTGATTCGCAGTGCGACTGTGTGCAGGATGGCACATTCGGGTTTAAGCGTAAGTTATGGTATGGAGTAATACTGAGCATATTATATTCTCCACCAACAGTCACCCAATAATGTAGTACCCGATCCCGTTCAATGTATTGATAGATGTAAGCGTGGCCATCTCACTTTCCCCTCCACTAATAATGCTATGGAGTATCCAGAAAAATGTATGGTAGTAGAGTAGTATTGAACATGGAGTCCATTATACTATAGCCATAGTGAGAGAGTACTTAGTGGATAACCTGTGCGGTATATTATGAGTCCGATGGCTAACATAACGTGTTCGTAACCACATACAACCACATGAAACCACATGCACGCCTGGAACTGCCAAGAACGTCCCTTCACTAAGTCACCAAGTCACTAGTCACTAACTGACCATATTAATAATTCTGGAGAGCTTTTCCTTTCCATGTGAATATTTTCTTCCGTAATCTCACCCTAATATATTTTTGATGTGCACGTAGTCCTTGTATTCCTGTGCACCAATAAAATTGAAATTGCCACGTGTGATACCAGCCTGTGGTCAAGAAAAATACAAGAAAATTCAATGGGGGAAATCGCACTCCTTATATATTCGCTTGGAATTGCAGCCAATGCTCGCGCATGTCGCCACCAGATATGCGCATTGTGAAACCCCCCGCACGGAATAGCACACTGAATTGCAACCAACTGAATATAAAAGCGGGCTGTTTTCCATTTTTCGGAGTTGCTCTTGGTTCATTTCTGCTTCAGGAAAAGGTCAGCCTCAGGAACTTGGTGTGAAAAAAGTTGGGTCTAGACCTGCAATGGTCTACTCCATTCGCTGCTAGTACTCAGCACTTCAATTACCCCACTCCACTCTATCAACTCTGTATGCACTTTAGTCCATGTCTTCTCATCAGTTGCTCAGCTGAAAATCTGACACTTCCCCTTGATTATGGATTGAGTAGTAAAGTCACTGTCTGAGTAGTGGATGGTAGTCTGGAGTATTGATTAGAAGGGTATCATGCGCAACTGCAGGTATGCTCTGGCGTAGCACCTGACCACCTTAGGTTGCGTGATGAAAGACTCAAGATCAGCAGCAAGCGCCAGTGGGCTTAATGGATTATTGCTTCTCTTCATACTTGGTTATAGACAAGACCAAGTCCCAGTGATTCCACCTCGGGGTTTCCTCTTCTATATCCGGGTATCTCTTCTGAACCTCCGAACTCTTCTGAATCTTCTGAATCTTCTGGTTTCATCGAGTAGCTCTTTCAATGACTCCCACTGACGTCTTCGGACTTTTCCCAAATGCCTCTGACTTCTTGGAAATGTTATTCACCTTGTTTTGGGATTCCACTATGGTCTATCCAGCTGTCCAGTTCCAAGCAATCGATTGTTCCCGTGCTTTAAACTGGGAATACATGATCTGGGGGAGACACGTGGAGACAGAAGAAACATCCGCTCAATTTAAAGTGGTGGTCTTTTTCCCCGTGTTGGGGAACTTGGGCTGGGAAAATAGGGGCTGGGAAAAGGGGGGGATGCGGTGTCTTATATATTTCGCAGGTCCCCGCTCCTGCATGGTGGGTGGCTGCAAATAAACAGGGCGTGGAAGGGAAATATATAAAGGGTGCGTCCCCCTGCATTTCTCCCCTCTTCTTTTTTCCTCCACTCTTTTTTCTTCCTGCCATTTATTTCTACCTCCTCCCATTTTTGTCCTTCAGTTATGGCAGTCTATTCTGTTTCCAGATTTTCTTGGTTACTTGACCTACCTTGGTGTCTGGTGACCTGGTAATTGAAATAGTGTCTCAAGGGTATGTCTGCTGTCCTGGTATCTTCTTTATTGGACTTGAGCTACTTACTGCTAGTGTACTAAAGAATGTACGATTATTACCAATACTAACTATTAGACGACTTCGGACTACCCACAACTTCGTTTGCTGGGTGTCTTAGTCCACTGTCTTCCACACTATGGGCATACACATTGATTGATACATTCACTATTGACACCCATTATCGAAGCAGTTACTCCCTTAGTAGTGTGACTGCTCACTGATTTACATGACCACATCAAAAGAGTCTATGATTACATGATACATTGTTATAGAAATAAAGGGGCTAAATGGATATCTCTCTGTCTAGTGGAAATCTACTCTAGACTCTCATGTTCTACCTCGATAACAACAATGTTAGTGTGGTAGTATACCGCCAACCAATGTACTGGTTGAGGTGGTGGACTTGGAGTTTCAGCCACAACGGTGTTGTTTTCATCTGAAACACCTGTAATAGTGGAAGAAAAAGTGAAGATCGAGTCCTGGAGATAATAAGTGTGGCTGTTGGGCTAGGAGCTTTGATGATAGAGAATTGGTTCCTTCTCCTGTGATTGACAAAACTCTCATACATTCCATGGACTCATCGCAGAAACCTTAGCGACTGCATTTTCTGTTTATGGTCTTCATCTAAGAGTTGTTATTCCATTGCTGACAGAACTGGCCCACACTCTCGATACAGGACTTGTGGAGTCTTACTACTGGCTCCTACTAGTGATCTTACTAGTACACTTGCTTAAGGTGAGTCTTCTTGCACCTTATGTCCTAAGAATAGTACAGTCTTCCTATGACTTACTTGATATGCCCAAGCTTCCCAACTACTCCACCCCACTAGCTTCAAACAAGACTATAATCTGCCTGCTCCATTATTCAACAGAATCGTTTCCAGCACTTACTCCATGGCAGCAGAAGTAGGATGTTTTGAGGATTATGGCTATTAGGAGTGGTATAGGAGAATAGCTATAAGAGACTATCGAAGTTTAGTGCAAGGCATAGTACATGATGGCAAGCTTTGGTGGTTGAATTATTCCCAATTCTACCGAGGTATGAATACCCTTAACGAAAGCCCGGAACTGATTGTGCGGGTATATACACCATGGCTGCTAGAACCATCTTGGATAGACTCTACTCCAGTGTTCCAGTCTATTCCTTTAATACTCTAGTCGAGTCAGTTGAGCCGGTCTAGTACTCTGGTCTAGTACTCTAGCAGTCCAGTCTATTATTCCAACCGTCCAATAATCTCTAGACAGTCTGGCCCCACAATACACCAGTACCCTAGTGGCTGTTGTGAGGTGGCGGATTATTAATAGGGGTGTTTTCTGGAAATATGAGGAGGAGGAGTATGAATAAGAGGAGGAGGATAGGAGCCTGTGCATTGTTGCACTGCATATATGCGCAACATGACCACCACCTTAGTCCATCCAATGAAAGACTATTGAGACATTTAACTACTTTATTTGGAATCAAGGGATGAGGTCGACAATTAGGGGTGCCTGGTCTTTTCCAAGGTTTGCATATAGTGAGGAGAAGGTCTAGACATGACCCTAATACTCAGCACGAGGTTATGCACTCCTTTTCAGGATTGACTTCGGGATTGACTTCATGATTCAATTGCCTATCTGGTTCTCAAATTCTGGATTGAATTGTTTTTGTCTGGATATATAAGCCTCGATGATCTGGACATTTACCAAGCTTTCGAACTGAAACGATGAACCCAATTAAGCTGATCCAGGCGTACCTTTTAGCAGCCATAGCGCTTGATTCGGCAGGTTCTTTTTATGCTGAGGAGAATGGCACGTTTAGGCGACTTACGGTGGTGAAATTTGGGCAATTCGATCTAGTGACGCTTGGCGACTCCAGTTTACCTCCCGTTCCCATGTTTACGCTTAAAGATGGAATCGCCAGCATTGTGGGTGATTCCAAGCAGGTTTTCGGGAAATACAACAACTTCTTGGTGGTGGGCAGCACAACGAAGGTGATTCCTTTTAACGTGGAGTTGAACAATAATTCCATGGTCATGAACCTCCAGTTCACTCTGTGTACAGGACCTAACAACAACCGTGTTTTGCAGAAGAAGGTTTCCGGCTATAATTGCTCGAAAAGAGATGTCTACTTCTTGTTACCTGCCGAAGTGGAGAAACTTACGTCAGGAGAAACGGCCAATATGCAGGACAGCCGGTGACCCAAATTCCAAAGTGTCAATTAGTGGAGACAAATGATTTCAATGGATGGATATTTGGATGACGTGAGTTTGGAAGTGTATCTTAACCAAAGGGTCAAGATCCGGAAACAAACGTCCAGAAACAACACTGATACTTGGTTATAGTGTTTCATTCTGTTGGAGCAGATACCCCGGTGGGAAGAAGAGTGGTACATGATTTTGTCCTAAAGGGTCCATACACTCAACCTCAGGATGCAAAGATATTGCAATATTTCCAACGCATCGCTGAACAATCCGAAGAGCTAGAGGGTACTTGAACTGAGGTCGATGAAGACACAGCTCTGTGCAGGTCACTGACAGAGACAATTCCGTGGAAGCAGACAAAACGCTTGAAACGTTAGTTTCTGGCAACCCAAAGTCGACCCTCATCCACAGCTACAACATTCCCATCCTTTGAAGCTTGAGAAACCTATCCCACTGACTAATGGTGAGTGAAGAATCATAGTGAGAGGTATACTTTGGATTGCTGGCAGGCTGCACCTAGCCTACTAACCTGTCCCACTGAATACTATTATAGCTTTCGACTCACTATACTGCTAGACTAGATTTTGGAGTCAGTGCAGTCAGTGGATTCAGTGGAGTCAGTGGTATTTGGAGTCAGTGGTATTTGGAGTCAGTGGTGTGGTATGTGGAGGTAGCCATTGTGTGCAGTTGAATAAAAGTGTGAAGATGGTCAAAACATGAGAAAGATCTGCAAAAACCAATTCCACGGCGCTCGTTGCTTGTTGTCCCCATTCTTGAAACCTGCTTGGATTGATTCCGTGTGGGAACCACATTATTTCATCTGGAACCTGGACAGATGTTAGGGGACATGGAGGGGACGAGGCCAGGATAAGTTCCCAGGCGGAAGTAGGTATGAATGTAGTAAATAGCGGAGTATTTGTTTTTGAGGATCACATTAGTTGGGCCAAAAATTTGAGGGAATTCAATGGCGCAGGCCAAGGTCTTATATAGACCGAAGCTTAGGGAAGATTAGTGAGGCAGGTTGCGTATACCCGTTGCTTGACACGCAGGCGCACCTCGGAGATGCGTATATGCGAAGGAACGCACCCTCGGAAATAGGCCAAAGAGGCGGACCCCGTGATGCATTGCTCATGCGGGTTCCCAAATAGGCATGGCTGTCATTCTCCTGATAAAACCTGGCAATTGAAACGTGGCAACCAACACTGTTTTCCTGACACCCCTAATCACTTGGTTTCTTAACGCCTGACCATGCCACCTTAAGCCGTGTTCACACAAGCTGCAATTCCACAAACCATGGACCTGTCCATAGCCGCCTGATCCGTCATTGATCCCATTTGCCACCTCCACACTCCAGACACTTCAGGACCACCTCCACGTTCCAGACACTTCATGGTCACCTCCACATTCCAGAGACTTCATGGCCACACTCCTTGGTCTCAACCGCTTTAGCCGTGGACTTGTGTCGGGGCCTATAAGCAATCCTTAAGTATATCGAAATGGGAATGGTATAGACTGGTATAGACTGGTATAGACTGGTATTACTGGTACATACGTACAGCCGCGGTGATTGCCGAAGCTTTAACGCTTAAACTTGTTCCGACATGGGTCATAACAATTGTTCATATTGTTCCTGTTGTACCAATTGTCTCCTTAATTGCGTTGTGGTTACTTGTGGTTATGGTATATGCAAGAGAAACAAAAGCGCATTTGACCGCACAATGTTGACGCGTCTCGTGCATGGTCGGAATTGTCATTGCAGCAACTGCTCGCTGCACTTCCATCTAGATTGAACCAAGTGCGGCAGATATGTTTCAGGGCCCAGGTCTCGGCCTCCTTGCTATGCATTGGTATTTGTCTATTTAAAGCCATGATTCCCCTCTAATGACCATTGATATAAAAATTGTCATTGATGTCGATATCGGTGTGGTTTATGAATCTGGGTAGGCTGAGTGGGTTAAGGTGAGAACTTACTGATCTGACAGACCTCCAACCTCCTCTGAACCTCGATTCAAACCTCCTCTGAACTTCGATTCAAATCTCCTCTGAACCTCGATTCAAATGCGCGGCAAATCTTGAAATCACCCCTATAAAGACTGCTGTGAATATAGCATTGAACTTGGAGTGCAACAAAGTTTGAGCTTGCTAATAGTGGCTATAGTAGCCCAGGCTCATGAGCTCACGTGGAGAGTCAGCAGGTGATCCCTAGGTTTACTACAAACATAAGTTTTCAAGGGGTCGAACAGGTAATGAATTGGTCATTCCAACAAATGATTTGCTCCTGCTTGACAGACAATTAAGGTATACTCAGATATGTCTACTCAGATCCATTATGACCATGTCTATATGTATGTGGGTAAGTTACAGACGTGACTAGGAATCAAGGTCATTAAGAGTACCAGGGAAACCCATGGATATCGACCAGAAATCTACCAAGTTCATGGAATCAGAATGAAGGATGTGGAAAGTGGAACAAGATGACGGAGTGCATTATTTCATTAACTTTTCAGCCTGATTGGTGATTTATTCGTCGAGTCTAGTATTCTAGGCAGTCAAGAAAATGACCATCGATTGTCACTCACATTTCAGATTCCATTTTCAGATTCCATTTTCAGATTCCATACTCAAGACAGACTCATAATGTGGACTTGGGAATGTGGCTATGAGACTGGAGAGAAGATTCGTTATACTCCAGGGTCTCGCTAATTCACTACTCAAAGACTCCATCACTCATGTCTAGACATTGATGAAAGGATATTGATCATCCAAATCTGATATTAGTACTCATTCTTCACAAGAAACTACTTGTTCAACATGTCATTAAATGCAATCATACTTCCTGATACAGCTCTGAGCTCTGAATGGCTTACAAAAGCTCAGTGCAGCTTTACCAGCACTATACAATAGAGGTATGGTTCAACAGGTATTTCTGGACATGATCTTATGTGACTGCATTTAAAGGCCTATGATTGGCCACTTCAAACAGTCTCGAGTCCATAATCCATTCGTCTTCCATCGATACCGACACCTCCATTATTTCGTCTCCATTTGAATGTTCTTCATCGATTCATTCCTTCCATAGTCCATCGCATGGATTTCATGGAATCCAATTCATCCATTCCATTCATTCATTCCATAATTCCGTTTCATGGATTTTTTTTTCAAGGATTCATCACCTCTGCATCAGCAGCCCTGGTGGCCTGGTCCGTCTTTCCTCCCTGGCTCATTCTCATCTCATACAACTTCACCTTCTTCCGCATCCGGTTCAACTGCCATTTGATCGGCAAGAAAGGAATGTACCCGTTGCGCTCCTCCACCATCTTGAGCCTCAACCACCCCGACACAAACATCCAGTACCCGATGTACAGGTATACACTTCCATAAGTGGCAGTATTGGTCCAACCCACAATGGCATTGGCCACCATCCACCAGCCATCCTTCAAGCCATTGCAGCAGTTCACGTGCCAGATGGTATTGGCCACGTCATAGGAGCCGGGCCCGCTTCCGGTTTCGGAAACGTCCAACCCGCCACACCGCCGCACATACTGCTCCAACTCCAAGAACCAAACGCCCCGGCTCATGAGCCCAGCACTCACCACATACAAGAAACACGTCAGGCATATGAGGAAGTACTGGAGCGACATCTTGTTGCCTCCTTTATAGAGCGAGAGGCCGATTCCTGCGCCTAGCATGACTCCACAAAGAACAGCCAATGGCAATGAACTCAACGGTTGACTCATGCCGATTCCGCCAATAAACACCACGGCCTCAAGGCCTTCACGGAGAGTGGTCACAAAGGGTAAGATGGCCAAGAAGTATTTCTTACTGAACTTCTCCCGGCCCCCACGTCTTCCAAGGCCTCCACTCTCGCGACCTCCACTTCCCCCGAGTCGTCCTTGTCCGTCTGGACCCACGGCTTGCTCTTCACCTTCAACTTGACCTTCTGCAAATGGGCGATTTTCCAATGCTCTATCGTCGTCCATTACCTTGTCGTGGTTTTCGTTGGCATATGCATCACCGAGTTTGATCCACCACTTGATTTTCATCACCTTATTGATACGCAAAAGCCCCACGCCCATGATTGTGATAATTATACTGGAAAGAAGCGAGAATACGCCCTCCCAAAGCCGTTCTGTGTATGACCACAAATCGGTCTCGATGAAATAAAAACACCCAATGAACACAAGCCCAATGACGAAACAAATGGCTAGACCCAAAATGGCTCCAAGCCACACCTGGAGCCGTAACCCCTGGTTGATTTTGCGGATCTGGGCGTTTTTGGCTGCCTGTGCTTCATCTATGTCACTTGGCTCTGAGTCCTGGTCTTGGACTGTGGGGGGTTCTCTTTTGTTGATGAACGAGAGAAGTACCGAGATGATGATCGCGGTCTCCAACGTCTCCCGAAGTATAATGAAGAAGATCTGGATCGAGAAATATCGTGATACGTCCACCATTGTGTAGTTGGGTAGATGTATTGGAATGTGTCTGGTGCGTATAGGCGACAAAGTCCCGTCAATGTCGCGTGACTGGTCACGTTTTCGCGCCGCACGTGACATTCTCCTCGACTCACGTGTCTCTCACGATACAGTCACGTGACTTTTTCACGTGTCACTCAGGACTTTATCTCTTCCTCTATTTGATCCTCCGGGCTAGTGTGCTGAGCCTCTCGTACTTGCTGCTTATCAAGCGAACGAGTGTCTCCAAGTCTTCCTTTTCAGTGGCCTCGTAGAGAGAAGCAAACGCTCCCCGTTGGTGTTCCTCGTCTATAGATAGAACTCCCTGTGGCAGCTCGTACATGAAATGGGAGTTTTTCACATCTATCTCCGCCACGTCTTCTGCAGCCAGGTTCATCTCCTTTTCGAGCCGGAGCAACTTATAGTTGGTGAACTTGAACTTGGCGAAAATGTGGATTTTGCGGATCATTCGGTACCACGGGTAATCGGTAGTCCATAAGCTTTCCACATCCTGGTTATAGCCATCAAAGACCCGGGCTTGCAGATTAATCTCATCAAACAAAATCTTTGTCTGGGCCAAAATCGGGCCCAAAGTCACTTCTTCCTCCGTCGTGTTCCGGGCTTTTAAATCCGTCAAAAGCGTCTTTCCCACACAGTCTCGGGAAACGTTCTGGTGGGCCCACGAAGCCAAGATTTCTTCATTGGAGGCAGTAAAGTCATGGAAGAACTCCTTCACCTTGCCAAAGTAGCTTGTGGTCTTATACTCCACCACCTCGTGTTCTCCAAGCGAAAGCGTCAAAAGTCCTATAAACCTCACAAGCAGTCCATGCAATTCAAGCAGGGGATCCACGTGTTTGGTCACCCAATCAAGGTTGTAGTAGTTGGACTCGGGGATGTAGGTACTCTCATTGAATGCCGGATTGGGGGAATAATTGACACTAACCACTGGCGTATTCTTTGAGAGCTGGAAAGTACCATGATCCAGGCCCAAGCTATTGCCCAACTTGTTGTTGATGTGGGCTTTATCCTGCATGACCCATAAATGCCATAGAGACGTTTCTTCAGAAGAGCTAGAATCGAAATCATCACCCAAATCGAAATCATCACCCAAATCGAAATCAAGATCATAATCGAGACTCCCTTGGATTCTTTGCTTTTCCAAGTACTTCGAGTTGCGGGGGAACGGAACCGACTTGGCCGTGTTCCGTATCACGTGATTGAGCAACGGATTGGCATCCACCGTCAAGTGACTTCCCGTAACCACATCGAGATCGAGGTTGATATAGGCTAGAACGGGAAGATTGGGCTTGAACACCTGTACATCCTCAGTACTTGCCGAGGACCCAAGAGCTCCACTTCTAGAAGCATCCCAAAAGGCAAACCGGATGGTCCGGAGCGGCCTCCACCCGTACATCTTCAAGTACTGGAACCGGCGCATGAGCTCTAGGAGAATGGCTTGTCCACTTGACGGATTGGCGGAGGTCAAGGTATCACGTGATGCACCGATCACGATTTCAGCATCGTTAAGCACTCCTTCCACCGTGGCAAAGATATTGGTTGCATTGAGGCTTTTTTCCGCAAGCACAACCGAGATTTCGAGCTCAAGTGTGTCCTCATCCGGAGTAGGACCATATTTCCAGTATGCAAAGCGGTCCAGAGACCTCAAAGTATCTAAAACAGGCTTGATTTGGCGAGAACTCACGGGCATGTGCAGGTGAGGCGTCAGCAGGCGATAAGCCCTTGAAATGGAGTGGGTTTCCGTTTCGTCATAGACCAAAACCGCCGCACAGCCGAATTTCTCAGCATAGGCCACCTTATTTTTCAAGGAGTAGTCGGAATCGAGCGGTGAATGGGAGAAGATGATGACCTTGCCCCGGAGATCTATATCCGAGCTTCGGAGGCGGTCTAAATCGCTTGGTCGGCCGTGATGCGCATACACGTAGGTTCCCGAGACGGATCCATTGGCGGAAAACACGAAAAACGCCGGAGTAGGCGCCAAAGGTTCCTTCAAATCGGCCGAGTAAAGGACCCGGCCCGTTTTGGTATCCTTGAGCCGCATACACAGCGAGTGGGGGTTCAAGAGCGAGGGTGGTAGAGGATAAGTAGCAGTTTCCACATCATAATTCATTTCCCGGATCAGCAGAAGCAAGAACTCCGAAGCTTCCGGCGCCTCGGAAGCCGCCAAGGCCAAGTCATGTTTCGAATTCACAGTTCCAAGCATTCCAAGCCACTTTAGTAGGTTTTTCTCAATGGTCAGGCCATCGATATCGGGCTTTCCGACCTCCAGCTGCACCAAAAACATCCTCTTGACGTCTGTTTTTGTAAGGCGAAGGTTATTCCAGCGTCGGAAGTCCCGACTGGGCGAAGTCCGAGGAAGAAACGAGAGTTGGACAGCAACTATGAGGACAATACCAAGGGCAAAAAGCTGCAAGAAACGACGGGCCAACTTTGGTTTCAGCGGCTCGATTTCCTGGGCCATAGGCGGCTGCGCCTCTTCAGGGGCTAAAAGCGGCACCTGTTCCGAAGTCGGCGAGACCATAATGAGTATAAAAGGAGTTGATCAAGGGGAACAGTCTTGTATAAGGAGTAATGGTATATTGTAGTTTTGAGTATAGGATGGAACAGTATGTAGTCGGATGTAGTGGTGTAGTGTAATATAGTGTAGTGTAGTGGTGTAGTGTAGTAGTAATGTAGTAGTAATGTAGTATGGTGGTAAATATAGTGTAGTGTATGGTGTAATAGGGAGTGCGCAGGCGAGGTGCATGACGTGGGACTATAAATAGTGGGCATCCGCACCCTCTATTTTCGCAACCACTTTTCTTATCACCTACTCAATATATGGTCCACGCAATTCCACCCTACATTTCAGTTGATAAGGAGAATGATTAGGTTGGCTTCAGACACGAACTGTGGATGCTTCTGGCTATTGGTATGAAGATTTTCTATGGGGTACACTTCCACATCACTATCTGTTGATACCTACACTCTACCGCCAGGCAACCTTCTTATTTTCCCACTATAGCCAAGAGTCAAGAAGTCGCTACCAGTTGTTATAATTTACCCTATGTTATACTTTCTTGAAACCATACTAACTATACTACACTATACAGTACTCTATACTAGACTGTACAGTACTCTACACTACACTATACAGTACTCTACACTACACTGTACAGTACTCTATACTAGACTAGTTTCAGATCTTTCCATGTATTAAGTATTGAATAGTGCTTTTAGGTGCAGGCCTTACTTGGATACCTGCTTTAATTACTTTCTTCTATGATAATATATCTAGTATGAGAGTATAGAGATTGTGAAGGGGATACTTATATGTACTCTAAATTCTCGTTCCATGTTCCTGCATCCAGTGCCCATCTTCTTCAATAAACTACCTTTTCTACACATAGTAAACTGAAACTATCTTTTGTGAGGAGTAATTGAGTAAAAATGCTTTTAACTAGTTGATACTGGGATTTGAAGGAATTAGTCTACTACTAGCTACCGGCACTATATGCAGGTGTGGGGCCGGAAATGAGCAGTGCTCTCATCTAAAAGCACACACACTCGTTGGTTTAAGCTGAAAGCAAATAGTGATGGAGTTCCGAATTTCAAGATCTCAATGAGCCCAATTTCGTTGAATTGGAAGTAAAAAATAAGCGTTTGCATTGGGCCTTTTTCTGCTGAGGTGGTCTGGTGCACGGGTCTTTCTGCTGCAAAGTGTACAGGAGATATATAAGACAGAAGTCAGTTATATTGCCACTTCGACTATTTCAGGACTGCATGAGTGAATAGTCCCACTACCCTCAATTCATACACCATTCTATACTCTATAGATTATGATGAAATGCTAACTTCAAGATCAATGACCTCCAGATCCTGCATCAGGCCACTATGAAATAGAAGATCTAGGAATCTGGACATGAAACTTCTTATAGATTCAACTAGACTGTTTTGACGAATCAATTAGTATGATAAAAGCACTATAAATTGTAGTAGTGTGTAGAAGTGTGGCGAGTATGAGGGAGTTTCTATCACCACTTCTAGCTAAACAACATAAGTAAATAAGTCATCAACACATAGTACAAAATCAAGGCATCACATAGTGTAGTCGTCTTTAAAACAATCTCCGAGGTCTTAAGTGAACTAGCATAGAAAGCTGAAGAAGGAGGGGGGATCAAAAAATAGACCAGTGAAATAACGGGGGGAGTGCGACTTTATATACCCCAATTATTTTTTGCAGCATGTTTGTAACACCCCTTGTTTCAGAATGGTGGCAAACGTATGCACACAAACGCGGGTGAGCACTATATAAGAAACTATATAAGGAGCCTCTATCCCCTATAAATTTACATCCATCATTTTTATGACTTGACTTTTGCCCCTTGGTGGCTCTTTAATAATAGAGGCATGCACCGAGAGTGAAACTGCTATAGAAATACAGATTCCTTTATCCTACAATTATGTTATTATGGTTGAGCAAAATGGTAGGTAGACTGAGTTATGAGGTATCTTATCAAATAGCTTTAGGGAACTGGAGGCAAGAGATATTCTCGTACCATTTCTATGATGCAATACTGTTCAGTCTGATTCATTCAAATCACTGAGTCAGTGAGAGATGCAGTGGGAGAATATGTGATACATTGTGGTGGTGCAATTTTCTTTCCTTCGAATATCCGATTGTATGTTGACCCTTTTATCGATATCCATTCTTTGCTGCCATTGAGCTGTTTTAATTCGTTACCACTTGACAGAACAATTCATGACGAATCCATCCAGAATGTGCACCAATCATCTTTGCGGTTGTAAACATTCGGAACAGTCTCTAATATAGACATTTGGAGAATTCAGTTCCATGTCAAGGTGTATTATAGTGGAAGAGTTATCGATGCTTACTTAGTTTAGCAAGTGGTCAAGAAGATTGTTGTGTGACACGACCGAATTCTTGAGTGGAGTGTTAGAGGAAATCTTTATATGGATTGAAGCATGCCCTCGTGTGTGACATGATCTTGAACTGATTAATCAGAGTGACTAGACTGATGATACGACAGATTGAAAATAGACGGGACACTACTGCCAAGGTATCATGAATTATACATGGACTGCACGTGGACTTGGCTCTATTGGTCGTTCACTTTTGTTCACATTCTACTTTGAATGTTTACTTAGTATGGAAATGCAGTTGGCCATTGTTCCATATGTCCATGTGTCTGTGTCCATGTGTCCATGTCCATGTGTCCGTGTCAACGTGTTCAAGTTCCATGTATTTCATGATTGTTGCACATGCGCTCGATCTTAACACCCTCTGCATACGCAATTCTATTACTGGCCGCACCTCGCTCTCTCCTGCCACACCACAAGCCACACCTCCATGCTCATCCATCCCCCAACTCATCCACCACACTTATAAAGAGGATCGCAATAAGGGGCACTGCATACGCTACCCATTCTACCCACCCTATGTTATCCTTTTTATAATTACCCTATACCTGGTTGATTATTTTTCGGAATACTCCATTATCTGCCATCCTGCACATGGCTTATCTCTCGAGTGCGAGTTCACGTCTCTTCGCGCCAACCTTTTCCACCACTCACAACTACTTTCTTTCGTTACATGTCTGCACCTATCCGAGTCAAGCGAGACATGGGGGCTATAGACGGCGATGTTGACTTTGGCGGTCGCTCGTATGTGTCGATGTCTCACCGCAACTCCATGTCGTTTAGTCTGCCCACAGTCCGGTCCGGTATAGATGTGAACCAGGAATCGGCGGATTTGGCCAACTTGGGGATTTTGGAGGAAGGGGCCCAGGATATGGGTGGCGATGGGTCCTACTCCGTGCAGGATGTGCCCAGTTTCGAAATCTCCGACCCGCTGGGCTTTGCCACCGATGTGTTGGATGAATCGGTGCCTCTTCTTGGGTCAAAAAGTGACCTGAAACAGTCGTACGCCGAAATAGGCCCGGGTCCGGATTTGGAAATGGCTTTGGGCTTGCACCCGCTGCCGCCCGCTTTGCCCGAAAAGGAAACATCCAAAAATATGGTTGCTAGAGCTGTGCTGTATCTACCTGCAGTCTTCTTGGGGCTGCTCCTCAATATTCTTGATGCCTTGTCTTATGGAATGATCATGTTTCCTATTGGCGAGTCGCTATTTGCGCAAATGGCTCCTGCAGGCTTGTCGATGTTTTATATTTCGACGGTGATCTCTCAATTGGTCTATTCGTTGGGTGGCTCTGCATTTAAGGCCGGTGCTGCTTCGGAAATGATCGAAGTGACCCCTTTTTTTCACTCCATGGCTCTTAGCATTAGCGCCGAGATGGCGGGTGCCTCACAAAATGCGGTTTTGGCCACGGTTATCGTCACTTATGCCCTCCTGTCGGTGGTGACCGGGGTCACGTTTTTCCTCCTTGGAAAGTTCCACTTGGGGTCGTTGATTGGCTTCTTTCCTCGCCACATCTTGGTCGGCTGCATTGGTGGTGTCGGTTACTTCTTGGTGGTCACGGGAATCGAGGTGCTGTCTCGTCTAGAGGGGGGTCTTTCCTACAATTTGGATACCTTCATGTATCTCTTTGGCAACGGCACCACTTTGGCTCAATGGGTGCTTCCTTTGGTGTTGACGGTAGTGCTTATCCTCTTGCACCACCGCATTCACCACTCGCTCTTGGTGCCCATCTTTTTCATCTGTGTGTTTGCTCTTTTCCATGTGGTGGTGGCCGTTTGGACAGGGATTGACTTGGATGCAGCCAGAAACTCCGGCTGGGTGTTTCCTGCTGTGGTCACCAAGGAGCCCTGGTATTCACACTACAAGCTTTTCCGCTTCAATCTTGTGAATTGGGTGGCCATCGCTCGCCAGTTTCCATCTATGTTGGCCCTCACGTTTTTTGGCATCTTGCATGTTCCAATTAACGTGCCTGCCCTTGCTGTTCGTTTGGGCATGGACCAGTTTGACGTGGACCGGGAGTTGGTGGCTCATGGCTACTCTAATGCCATTTCCGGCATGCTTGGGTCCATCCAGAACTATTTGGTGTACACCAACTCGGTGTTGTTCATCAAGGCCGGAGCCGATGACCGCATGGCGGGGGTTATGTTGGCCATAGCCACTGCTGGGATTATGGTCGTCGGACCCGTGGTGATTGGCTACATTCCTGTGTGTGTGGTGGGGTCACTCATCTACCTTCTTGGCTATGAATTGCTCAAGGAGGCCATTTGGGACACCTGGGGCAAGCTCCGCAAGATCGAGTACACCACCATCTTGATCATTGTGGTTATGATGGGTGCTTGGGACTTTGTGCATGGTGTTTTGGCCGGAATTTTAATGGCATGCTTGTCGTTTGTGGTCCAGGCAGCCCGGAGACCTGTGGTGCAGGACATTTACACCGGAGTCGTGGCCCGGTCCACTGTTTTACGTCATCCCAAGCAACAGGAGTTCTTGAAGCACGTGGGCAACCAGATCTGCGTGATTAAATTGGAGGGCACCATTTTCTTTGGGTCCATTGGTCGTGCAGAGAAGAGTATTGGTGCTCTTTTTGACCAGCTGCAGGACCACGGAAACCCGATCAAGTATATGATTCTTGATATGAAGGGAGTGTTCTATGTGGACTTTTCAGCAGCCGAAGGGTTCCGTCGGATCTTGAACTTGACCAACTTCTATGATACCCAGTTGATCATCTCCTCGGTGCAGGAAGAGGATGATACGTACATTGCACTCCGGGATGCGGGGCTTTGGGACGTGCCCAGCGATCTTAAGATCCAGCTTTTCAGCACCTTGAACTATGCGCTTGAATGGTGTGAAAACTCCTTCTTGAAGACCTATTACACTCTCCAGAAATCGTCACCTGCAGCCTCCAAGCAGATTCGGGGCAATACGCAAAATCGCCCGCCATCGTTCTCCAAGAAACTGTCCATGTCCCAAGGTTTCGACATTGCATTCGGGACCCCCAGAACAAGCCAGGTGTACCAAGCAGCCACCAAATCCGTTCGGGACGAGCAAAGGATCCAGAACAAGTTCTACCTGAACGCAGACAATTCGTTCAAAAAACAACCGTTGCCACTTATGATGATCACGTTCAGTGGGCTCTCCAAAAAAGATGAGACTTTCTGGTCCAGTTTGGCTCCTTTTTTCACCAAGGAAACCATCCCGGAAGGAACAACTTTCTACGACACAAGTGCCAAGCATGCCCGGTTCTTTATCTTGGAGTCGGGGCTCGTCAAGTCGGTGAGCCAATTTGAAAGCGAACGGGAACTTGTGTCGTCCATTCTACCGAACACGGCCTTTGGAGATTTGCTTGAAATCAGCGACTTTCACTCCACTATATACACCACCGTCAATGAGGCCGTGGCGTGGTACTTGACTCTGGACAAAGTGAAGGAGCTCTTGAAAACCGAAAACGGACAGTTGATCTATAACGAATTGTTGGTGGTGCAGACCAAGTTGGTTCGCGAGAGATTCGACACTCTTAGCTCCAATCTCGTCATCTCAGCATAGAGAGAAGAGAGGAACAGGAACAGAAACAGTCAACAGTTTTAGACTTTGAAGAACTTTGAAGAACAAGAAAAATGTCGAAGAAATGACTTGAAGGTGGTGAATTTGAGATCAGATTCCAAAATGTGCTTTAAAGTCCAGATATTATTCTGAATTTTATGGTTCAAAATTCAAAAACATAAAAAGATATACACTTTCGCTTTGGTGGAACTGGTACCGTCCACTTGATCCGGTCATGTGATCGGTTCATTCACAGACAATTAGAGATCTGATCATCCATAAACAATTAGAGATCTGGTCATTCACAGACAATTAGAGATCTGGTCATCCATAGACAATTAGAGATCTAGATTGCAATGACTAATAATTTATCATTAATGACTATTCATAGTCACGTGATACATAGAATAAACCCTTACTCATTCCATGATACGTAAGTTCCCTAATATTAATTCAGTTCTATCTTAACATACGTTATAACAGTCCACTCAAGTAGTGCTAAAATTCATAAAAAATCCATACTAAAAAGTGGCGGGCGGGGCCTTTATATATTAGTGTGTTTGTGTTTTCGCAACCATCTGCAAGCCCCTCACTTGCGCATTTGTGTTTGTTTCAGGACGCGCACTCTCCAAACTATAAAAGAAGGCGATCCCCTCTAATTTTATACGACCAATTTTTTTTAAATGTAACTGACTTCCGATCTTGTTCGATAAAAAACAGTTTTAAACCACGGAACCAAGACTACGACTAGTCTGAACATGGAACCATACTTTCTGGTCCACAGAGGTATTAATGAGGAACAACCAAGAGAAAGACCATACTAGTACCCAGGTATATTGAACACAGCAGCATCTCTGCTTCAATCAATGGTTGGAATGGAATTTGGGCCTTAAGTTGGCCAGAAATGAAACAGGAATTGTCTACACTACCAACACTACTTCTATACACTACTACTGTTTACTAGCAGGGAGTATAGTAGTAGAGTAGTTGTAGTGGTTTATGTACAGGAGACATGGAACAGAATCCACCTGAACCATAATACTTTGATTTCTCCAATGTGTCAAATTTTGATCTGCATCCGATCCTTAATCGGTATAGTATATGGAACTTGGTGGGCACACGACTTGAGGCGTGCACACACCTTCAAACTATGGCTTCTTATTTCCAATTTCCACACTGGGTTTCTTCTTGGGACTACTATAGTATTGGCTAACAGATATCATGACATACAGAGATTGTATTGGATGAAATATAATATCAAAGGGAGAATGATGAGCTCAATTGGTATAGCTTAGTCCTTGGTAGTGACACTACTAGTGATATTCTGAGTGAGTCTAGAATAGACAATGAATGGTTAGTATTCAATGACAAAAGAGGCATATAAGTAGTCGGTTCTTGGGCGAAGTCTATTAGTGGGGATCTGAGTTTCAGAATGTGCGGCTGAATCCAAACGGCGCTTCTATATGCAGTACAATCCTTATTTGATTGAATAACAATCTATGGATGAGAATTAGATTAGAACCTTCTATTTGCATTAGGTTTGTTTTTATTTATTCAGGGGAATTGTGTTAGTCCTTTTAAGACCACTATATGCAGGAAATCACGATAATACTGTATGTGTGCAGGATACAGATGTAGAGTAATGTGAGTACATAATAATATTGAAGTATGGGGTTTTGTAAGTACCGTGACGGCCAGACTAGTAACTCGATAGTTATTAGCATTGAACCCTATAAGAACTCATTAAGTAGTCATAGTAAAACCCATTATAATCATGATAGAAGTCATTCATTGATGAAGTTTTGTCAAAAGAAGCAGTTGATCATTGATGGCACTGATAAGCTTGATGTTCTCTTCTATGACTAGAAGAATGGATGTTGTTGTTGGATATCATCTCCCTCCATATATGATCCAATGGCATCCTTGAACATAGTGGCTGGATTCAATAAAAGTAGCAGTGTAGACTTATCCACAGACTTCATACCAATCATCATTTCAATCTGAAGTAAGCTGGATGGCCCTCTTGAGTTTGGTAACGATGGATAATGGTTTGTGTAGTTTGCATCCTCTAGTATCAATCCAGATAGACCGGTAAGATCGAATGAAGGCTGTACATGCTCAACTACAAGTCACAGGATGTGTGTTGTAGCTCATATAAGCAAGACAGACCAATCAGGCAATCAGCAGTCACCAGAAATAATTCGAACAAGATTCGAGCCATCATGACCGTGATAAGTCTCCCTGAAACAACTTTGACAATCGCTGGCATTAATGGAATCAAGTACCATGGTGTATTGAGTAATGACTTGATTTCTTCCGTTCAGTTGAACTTAATTGGCGGGGAACTCCACGGTTGCAGTCAAACACGTGATCAATTTATCGTCCTTGGTGTATGCTCTAGCGTTGACCAAGTACTTTCCTGGAGGTACCTCCTCTGGGATGAGCACCAGCTTGGAGATCGACTGCACGCCCTTCTTGACAGGACACTCCAAGTCGACGTTTTGGATCTCCTCACACAAGTCAAAGGTTTGGTGCACCAACCGGATGAAGCCGTACCGCACGTCCACATCCACGTATGCTCCATCGGTGATATCCTCGCTCAAGAACCCTTGAGCCACGAAGGTCAAGTTTTGGCCCTTGACTGGGGGGTTGGGCTCGATGATCACACTGCGCAAGTCCAAGATCTGGCGAGTGGCGACATCGCAATTGACCATAGGGGAGTTTCCTGGGATTGGTTTCTCGTCAGCCCCTGGGAAAACATTTACACCGACGTTTGGAAGGCTTTTCTCATCAGCTCCCGAAATCACTTTGTTTTCAACGCCTGAAGTGTCTTTTTCCTCGGAACTTGGGAAAACGTGGATAACCTCGGGGATCTCCTTAAGTTGTTCGAGGGCTAAGGCGGCGGAATCCGACACGGAGTTCAAGATAGTGTCTAGCGTAGGAATAGATATAGCAGAGGCAGAGGCAGCAAGGCCAGCAACGGCAAAGTGGCGTAAAGAAACCATCGAGTTAAAAAAATGCAGTGGGGGATGGCTTTTCTAGGGGAAAAATGGGGCTTTTATTTGAGACAGGAACCAATTGCGCAAGGGGGCTATATGCCGTCGTCGTGATAGATAGGGTGGACACGAGTGCGGCTTACGGAATTTGGTTGCCCCCAAAAGTGCGGGTTGGGCCAATTATATACTCCTCGCAATACTGCAGGCAGGAAGGCTGCAAAAACGCAAACATAGATACTTATGCATCATGAAGCCGCCTGAAACATCGCGTGTTTCAGGTACAGTGCATTACATGTAGCATGTTGCATGTCCAGTGCATTAGGCGGTTCCAGTTCCAGTGCATCGCATGTAGCCAGGTATGTCCGCTTCTTGCGGCCATATGTATGTTGGCGCTACAGCGACGCACCCTATATGTAAGGATGAAACTCAGATGAGACAACTACGGGCTATTTGAACCGCACGGATCCCCCCCATTTTACGCATTGATATTTTTTCTTCCATGAGTTATGTGTCCTTAAATGGAAGTGACCCTGGAATCGCCCTGGCCTGGATCGCCGCCACCATGGGTGTGAAGGCTAATCGTACTTTGAAAAATAAGATGCAAGAAGTTCACATCCCCAAAGTATGTGAGGCCGTTTCTGTTCTTGCAACCAAGGAGAACCACTTAAGGCTAACTTCTAATCTCCTATATGGCTTATCGTTAATATTCAAGCAAAAAGTGACGGTGATGGAGTCGGAGGTGTTGGACGTGAACTTCCGTCTCCAAACACCATTGTTTAGTGGAGTCAAAGAGTCCAAACAAACTCAAGTTTTGGGCTCATCCCTGAAAATAGCCAGGCTTAGCGATGATATTCGGTTCAACATAGAAACTGACTTTATTCCCGACTTTCAAGAAGCGCAGACATCACAACCTACAGCAACACTAGAGGATCTACTCCAGAATAATTTTGGCCAGTCCATCCTTGCTCTTGCAGAAGACAACCCCGACGAAGACAACAGGGATATTAGCACGGACTTTGCTAACGAGACCAACATTGCCGTGGACTTTGAGTTTGATTTCATGGGCAACATCGTCGAGCCCGAGGATAACAACAGGCCCCTTCTCGAGCTTTTGGACACAGAGGAGGACTTTGCTGCTCTGAGACCTACTATTGATGATATCTCCAAATCCAACAATTCTGTCAGCAATGACCAGCATTTTACCACGACGTTGGACCTTGTCCGACTGACGGTGGCAGAAACCCGGCCCAAGAAAAAACGGAAACTAAGACTCTTGATTGATGAAGTGACTACCTTTTCACCAGTGAAGCCCAATGAAGGAATATCCAGAGTTACTCGCCAAAATGGTGGGTTTGAAGAGGTGTATCGGTACGTGAGTCTCCACCAACCAATGTTCTTGAACAACAATCGAGAATTCCTCTTTCCCACCATTCCCTCAGTGCAAGGGTGTTTTCTCGATGATAGAAGACAGAGAAACTTCGGATTTTATGGAGACGTGGAGATCGAGCGGGGAAGAAACCTCCCCACGCGCCGAAGGAGTCTGAGTGTGTTTGATCTCATTGGGCAAGATTTCAATTTCGAAGATCTAGACCTCAACTTCCTCACCCAAGCTGCTCCAGCTGCACCACCACGAGTGGAGGAAAGTCCCCTGGCACAGGAATTGGAGAGTCAAAACTCAAAAAAACTTGAGGATTTTGCAAAGTACCTCCGAGAGAGAATGACGGAAGTGTCTGCCCAATCGCCTGATCCTGCAGACAACTACTCTTTTGAAGCTCTTCTTCCCAGTCAACCTGGTCGGGATGCACCAGTGAGTCGAAAGGTGGCTGCCAATTCCTTTGCTTACATGCTCCAACTTGCAGGCCAGGGAGAAATGGAGTTCAATGAATTCGGCGATTTCGGCGACTTCAACAATTTGAATGACGGAGAAATGCAACCCAGGGCTCCTAATGCGGTGTACGTGAGGTTCCTCTAAGCTGAAGTCAACAGAAGATGATGGAGAAATCAAAAGAGCTAAAGGTGCTAAATGGTGACGGACATTACAGAAGGAGCTAAAGGTATCGGATGGTGATAATGAGACAGAATCACGTGCTGATCAAGATATAGGATCATCATTTCTACACTATTGATATTCTTCGTACATTAGATGACTATTAGTAGAATTAAGACATAATACAGTGCACTGAAGCCACCCTCTAAGCACATTGTCAGAGATGCTCCAGCAATTAAGGAGTCATGTGCGCTTAGTTCACAACACCGTTGGTGTCGTCGTGCTTGGCAAACTCCTCCTCAGCCTCGTACAACTCGTGCTCCTCAGGCTCCTCCTCATTGTCGTGGTGCAAAGACAAGGTTGGCTTAATGGCAGCGCCGTCCAAGGTCCACGAGCCCAAGGCATTTTCAGCATCAACAATGATTTGCTTGGAAGCCTCGTAGCCGTCGTATGCAGGTCTGGTTTCACCTGGGGTGACGGCAGAGTCGTCCAACAACTCCAACAAGGCCTTACCGTATCCGGCTATAAGGGCATACTTCTCGGCCAACTCTCTGATGGCGTCGAACTGGTAGTTGAAAGCAGCCTTCAACTTCTCTCTAGTGATGTTGGACAATTGAGCCTCAGCAACCAAAGACTCAGCCTCAGCTCTCACCAACTCCTGCTCCAAAACAGAGATCTTGGGCGATTGTGGGTCCTTGTATTTCAAGTGAGCAATCTCATCAGTAATCTTCTGCTTTCTGTCTCTGGAAGGCTGCACAGACGACTCAATGTTTCTGATGGTCTTCAAGGTGATTCTGTACTGATCATACTTGTCAATGAACTGGTCCTCCAATTCTCCAATCTCGTAAATCAAAACTCCCAACTTGTCGGTGACATCAGACACATCCTCGTCGTTCTCCTCACCCCAAAGCGACAATTGCTTGGCGGTTTCACGACGCTCTCTGGCAGTCAATTCCACAGCACGCATCACATTCTTCTCCATCTTGATGTACTGGGTCAATTTCTTGGACAACTCAGGAGCAGTGACACCAGCAAAGTTCTTTCTGAAAGTAGAAGTAATTCCGCCCTTACCAAAGAACTTGGACTTGGTGGAAGACGTTGGGGGAGGTGGCGACTGCATCTGGGAAGCAGTAGGAGCCTTTTGGGATCTCATAGAATAAGTTCTGTGCATTTTGGCGATAAGGGTTTTTGTTTAGGGGGGAATAGCAATCGGGGGAATTCGCTCCTATTTATACACACAGGCTTCTAGGGATTGGACACCATGCGCATGCGTGCATATTGCGCCGAGGGTGCATGCGTTGCTATCCACGCAAAACACCGTGGGTAGCCGTTTTGGGAAGGGGCGTTTTTTTTAGGCGAAAACATACCGGAAAAAAACCGACATTTTCTAAAGGTAATTTTTAGTATATGAGGGATCGTGGTGCACGGGTGTTCATAGCAACCATCGCTCACTACCATCATTCACCATCATCTCGCATGACGCATCAACAAACAAACCGAGTCATTCCCATTACCAGCCACAAGGGCAGCGTCTCTGATGTTGATGTTTCAGGTATGTTTCAGGTATGTTTCAGGTATGTTTCAGAAGTACTGTCACGTGCTAGAAGCAAAACACCTTTGAATTGTCTTGAGCTAAACCAATTTTGAATCTGCTTTTTGGACATCACAAAGCAAGTCACATGACGTCATTGGCAATGATAAGCAATAACAAAATAATCCATTAAAAGTGGTTCATTGACTTGGATTGGACGTAGAAGAAAGCTTGGAGGGGCGTAGCTTTAGATTGCTCAGATGCACGGAATATGTTTGCGACTGCATGGCGAGCACGCTGTGTGCAGGCTGCGTTCCTAATACGGTCATCCATGACGTCATGCCGCATCTTATAAGGTTATGGGCAACCTTAATCTGGACCACAGTACATCTGTACACCGCGACCAAGATCTGAACATCTAACTTCTTAACATAAAACAGATGTGAACCTTCGATTGACTTTATGCAGTCTTGATTCTCTTCGAACCCCCCTCTTCTTTTCCAGACCGCTTTAGAAGACCAAGCGGCTCCAAAATCCGGTAGTAGTCCTCCTCCAAGGCCTGGTATGCAGTCTGGAGCTTATCGAGACGTGTAGGCTCGTCCATTCCCTCCAAAGCCTCCCGGTTCTTTTCATACAAGCGTTTCTTGATGAAAAGCCGGATCTCCTTCTTGGAGTCCAGCGCATGGCCCCTTTTGGCAGCATCCAAGAAGGCCATTTCAAAGAGTCGGTGCAATTGGCGTTTCTCCAACTTCTGTGCCGTCTTGACGGAAGCGAAAAAGTCCGGGGTCACATCCTTGGTGGTTAAACCCAGAAACACCTTTTGATCTGCCAATCTCTGGAAATCCGTCCGATCTCTCATATCATCAAAGGCTTCATTGGGATCCTCAACCACAATCTCCAAGATCCGGTCGTCCTGCACCCAGTGCTCATAGAGGCGACGGTAGAGCTGACTACCAAAGTGTTTCCCCTGATGAATAGGAAGAATGACAAACTGCAGGATCTTCTTGCGGACCAGAGTGGATCCTGCATCAAAGCGTTCATGTCCTGGGTACACCCAATAGTTATAAACAGTGGTGAAGCCCATAATCTCAGGCAAGGCCGGGTTGGACGTCTGGTACAAGACATAGAAGTCCCATAATGGGTCATGGGCCTCTATGTACAGGCCTGCTTCAATGAACAAGAGCACCAAGATCTGTAGACGGCGTAATAACTCGGCACCAGATTCAGTTGCAAGAGAAATGTGGTAAATTCCATAAGTTTCACCATCCAGGGTCCATTCCTGTACCAAGTCCCCTGGGATTTGAAAGTCCTTCTGTTCAACATCAATACGGTCCCGCCACGTGGCCTCATCTTTAAAAGTGGTAGAAGCAGGCAAAAAATCAAGCATCTTTATCTTGGCATCCACATCAATTTTTGGCAACACACTGGAATATTTGACGTTTAAAAACGGCAAAAACGTGACTGAGTCAAAACATACCAACATCTGAAGGTCCTGGTACCCAAAAATGGTTTCGGCTTCGCCAAAAATGGGGTATGTGAAAACAGGCTTGAACATCTGAGCTGTACCATCAGTGGTGGTGATATAAATATCCATGGCTTCATTCAGCAGCAGGGTCCAAAGCTCTGGTTTCAGTGACGCCACTGCAAGGCTCATAACAGAAGCATCTAGAACAGGCGCTGGAACAGAAGGTGCATGATCTGAAACAGAAGGCGCATTATCTGAAACATCAGATGCATGATCTGAAACATCAGATGTATGATCTGAAACGTTGTGGAGAGATCCTTTGGAGTGTGACATGATGTGGTTAAAGTCTTCCCACTTGCATTCACCATAGACGCGTTTGGTTCGTGCACGACTTCTCCATACCATACTAAAACACCCATACTACCTTACCCATAGTACAATACCATACTATAATACCATACCTATACTACTATACCTATTCTACAATACTCATATTAATATAGAGTGAAATCCAGCTTTTTTTGGTGTACATTTGTAGTGCAGTATGTGAGAGAAAAAGGGTGATTTTACTTAGTTGCGTTATGAGCCGCGCACGACTTTTATAAAACGACCGTACAAATAGAAGAAAAATTACTCCTCAATCATCTACATATGTGCAATAAATCATTCCAAATATTTAATTATGGAAGTGAATGGATTGGTAAGAATTATGGAAGTAGTTCTGTGGTGTTGTGCAGGAGTAGCACGTTTCCTTAAAACCCGTACACCTCTATGGTAATTTCAGAGCACAGTACTAGAGTATACAGATAGACTGAGTTGAACATGTATACATATGTCGCATGTGTATGCAGTTTCAGATGAAACAGTTTTCATGGAATCGACTCCAGGATGTACTGGTGTTTGAAGGTTTCCGGATGTACTGGTCTTTTTTGGTTTCAGGATGTACTGGACTTTGTAAATTTCCGGATGTACTGATCTTTATTGGTTCTAGGATGTACTGGTCTTTGTAAATTTCCGGATGTACTGATCTTTGTTGGTTCTAGGATGTACTGGTCTTTGTAAATTTCCGGATGTACTGGTCTTTGCAGATTCCAAGAGAAGATGAGCTTTGTTAAAAGTTCCTAGTATTAGTTTAGAACCATACCAATATAAACAACTAAAACGATTACGATTTTTGCAAATACAAAGTTAATGAAACACATTTCCACCCTGGAACTTGTGTATCAAAGGATTATGAGCAACTGCAAAAAGAATAGATGGACTAATTCGACCAAGAGCTATTCTAGACTTTTACAAATATCAAATTGAAGTCAGATCCATTAATATCTACTATATAAAGGACTAAATTTAGGATATTCTGGTATTGGCACCGATACGACATTTGTTATGAGCGCGACATTGGTTGCGAGCACTGGCGCGACATTTATTGACTTATATACAGTACGACCTACAACAATATAGAAACCAATTATTCTAGGACTAGAACAGAAAATTCATTTAGTACTATTTATTAATTATGGCTTGAATCTAGTAATTTCGGCCATTCTCCTGCATCCAAGCAGTCATTCAAATTAGTAGTCATTCCAAACTCTACTCTAGCCTTAGTATCTGTGCAGTCCTCGCATACCACTAAAGTCTACAGTCTACAGTCTATAGTCCTTAAAATCCTTAGATATGCTCTGATAAGAGTATATGCAGGACAAAACTATAGAGTAAACTAATTTTATAGGGTAGAACTTCTAATATTGAGCTTTTTTGGGGTGCCTGTATATAACTGCCAGTCCTAAACTCGACAGCATCACTATACAACCTCAACTACAATTTTATATGTACTCCGAATACCCTATAATAGAAAGTTGACACAAAGACAAAGATGACAAAGATCCTGCAGATACTAATGTTTTTGTGCACCATGCAACATTTAAGCAAACCAGGATTTCGCAGCCATCGCGAAGTATATAAACCAGGCGATCCCCCCTCAAAATGTATTTTTACCACCACTTTTTTTCCCCAATCTTCACTCATGTCCCAAATCAAAAAATTCATTCCCCAAAATAAAAAGATTCATTCCCCAAAATAAAAAGACCCTTGACCCAAAATAAAAATATGAAAAGATCTAACCGGTACATTTTCATTCTTGCAACCAAAAATTATACTTGAGAGAGTGCCCTCCATGACTAATCAAATCCAGAATTCTGACAATTTAATCCATAACCATGTTTTTTAATAGAACATTTCCAATGATGATGGTTTCAGCCTGGCCCGGTTTAGCCCTTGGACTCATTTCTTATCTAGTAAATCTAAAGATATTGAATGGGCCCCTGGGGATCGCCATCGGGATATCTAGAGGGTTTAGCTTAATGTCCAATGAAAAGAAACGTGCTAGTATTTATACTAACAATATGGCCAGGGAATGGGTGGGTGGGTGGACAGACGCTTGATTGGACGCTTGATTGCACGCTTGATTGCACGCCCATGCTAAAGCTGAAGCCGATGCTAAAGCTGAAGCCGATGCTAAAGCTGAAGCCGATGCTAAAGCTGCAAGCTCTGGTGCTTGATTGAACGTTTGATTGGTCGCTTGATTAGACGTTTGATTGGTCGCTTGATTAGACGTTTGATTGGCCTCTCAGTCGAAATGGCTGGGTTGGGTAAGGGACCACTCGTTTGGAACTGAATCCATGAATACCTCTAGTCTAGTTGTTGTATTCTGAAGATTGTGAAGATGTGATTTGATGCCTTTAAAGCGCGAATGTGGGTGGAGCATTACTAAGGAGTTCTTTGAAGCTTGAGCAACCAGTACTTTGGACGGTTTGATTCTCAATGACCAGCTGGTTATTCCATAAAAAATATGTGGACCTTTTGAAAACCACTTCTTCTATTCAATCTTGCACTTGAATGTATTCTTGATGAAAACATAGTGTGGGTAATGTTTGTTTGGTTATGAGCACTGGCTCTAGAAATGGTTATGAGCGCAGTGCTTTCTCATATTATGAGCACTGGTACCAGTATATCATACTAAGAAACCAAGAACTAAAAAGGCCAAACAGAAACTTATTATTACTATGGATAGGTAACAATAGTTTATTACTGAAATTAGAGGTGACTAGATTTTTTCTAAACTTTCTACAAGTCTCAAGTGGATATTCCAAAAGTATTTCTGGTCCTGGTTCTGCTTTACAATCACTGGATGTACTGGTGTAGTAGTAATATCATGGGCTTATACTTTTACAGGTGTACTGATGTTTATTCTATTATTTCTATTAAAGGTTTCTGACTTAGACATTCCTGCATACTACATCAAGTGAATGCTGACGTAATCCGGATTTATCTTTGTATAGGTGAAAGTATCACTAATACAATTTCAAGTATGAATTCCATGGAGTTATGCTGTTGGGTTTCACATTCATCAGAAATCAAAACATTGGCCCGTCCTGCACACAGGACGTTCCAGGTATGTATTATTATTGTTTCAAAAGTAAATTGTTTCAAACGTATCCTAAAAGCATGTGTCGCATATGTGCACGGCTAAGCGGTAAAGTTGTGAAACATGCGGGGGTGTTTCAGATTCACATGGAGCGCTTTGGACATATAAATAGAGGGTTCCCTCGCCTTGAAAAAAGCAGCATATTTTTATCCCATAGCCTACAAAATGCTGCCAACCTTTTTGCGTCACAAAAAGTCGCCCATTTGATCATCAACATTTTTGGTACTTCAATTGTATCACAATCGAACAAACAAGGTTTAAGTTGCATTTATCATTCTGCCTCTTTGGGGGTGGCATGGAGTGTCCAAACATTTGAATGCGTCCATAGTTAGCGCGGGTTGCCAGCGTGTTTATTAGAGCTCATTGTTGAAACAATGTTGTGGAACAGAAAGAGAAGTTTTTGCCGGCTACATTTTTGATATATCCATTCTTGTCTATTTTTAGCTGGATCGTGTTTTTACTGGATCGTGTTTTTGCTTTGTTTTCCGTGTTGCTTTGTTTTCCGTGTTGCTTTGTTCACTTTGTTTTGGTGCGTGATTGCTGCTTGTGACCGGCCCGTTCCGTTTTTGTTCCGGTTCGTTTTGGTTCCGGTTCGTTTTGGTTTAATTTTGTTCCATTTCATTCCATATCCTCTTGCTGGCGATCAATTAAGTCCCAAAGACTTGGCCTGCTATTGAACAATCTTAGCGTGATTCTTTCTGCAAGAACGCGGTAATTCAAGTCACCCACCTTCTTGGGGTTGCAATGTGAGTGGTTATGCCAAAGACATCTACGGCAATATGCTACAATGTACAATGATCAAATGAGAAATGGATTGTCAATCTTGAAACGTACAATAAACACATGTGCATTTATTACAGTCAAATACAATGAGTTTCAGAAACCGTGATCGCACAGACGTGTGCCTGCTTTTTCTGACATTCCCAAAGCGTCGAACATTCAGCTCAAATAGGTGGATCCTCGATAAAATATATTGTCCCCTCGCATACAGGACATGGACTTGCATCAGGGTATTTTGCCACTTTTTTCAGGCTATTCTTTCAGGTTCTTCAAACGTCCCAGAACAATAATGGGGCCCATTTCTTGACGTGTTATAAAACAGGCCATATTGCCCTGTTCCAGCAGCATCAAAAATTATTATGAAACCCTCTAAGTTGATTTTCACATCCCTCTTTGCCGCCACTGCTTTGGCAGACTACCAGCCAAAGGGGCTCTTTGTGCCCATGAACGACGGTTGGATGCCGCTCTACCTTTCGATTCCAGGAGGTTCTTCATCTGTCTCAACCTTTCGTTCGTTCATGATTCTGGATCATCACACTGAGCCTGAAACATTTTACCACATTGACGGAGTACTTATTAGTACCAATAAAAATACGCCCGGTTCTGTGCACTTTAGCGGCGCTTCGTTTGGTTTCGGTTTGGAACCTAGTGCGATAATTCTGTTTGATGAGAGGACTCAAGAGGTGACAAATATCCGGGTTAAAAAGTGTCCAACTTCTTATGGCCGGTTTACGATTGAGCATGTACGCACCAAGAAATCAAACTGTGAGGTAGTGCAATTATACTTGCGTGATCACGGCATACCTGTGGTCCCGCCTCCAGACGAATCAATTGCTC
This sequence comes from Metschnikowia kamakouana, assembly GCA_002374535.1. Taxonomy (NCBI): domain Eukaryota; kingdom Fungi; phylum Ascomycota; class Pichiomycetes; order Serinales; family Metschnikowiaceae; genus Metschnikowia; species Metschnikowia kamakouana. The sequence continues at coordinate 124,189 of NKZX01000791.1, forward strand.
TGCCCGATGACAAGGTTGTTATAACAAACATTGATGAACCAAAGATTGTTAAACCAAAGATTGAGGAACCAAAGGTTGAGGAACCAAAGATTGTTAAACCAAAGATTGTTAAACCAAAGATTGAGGAACCAAAGGTTGAGGAACCAAAGGTTGTTAAACCAAAGATTGTTAAACCAAAGATTGAGGAACCAAAGGTTGAGGAACCAAAGATTGAGGAACCAAAGGTTGAGGAACCAAAGATTGTTAAACCAAAGATTGAGGAACCAAAGGTTGAGGAACCAAAGATTGTTAAACCAAAGATTGAGGAACCAAAGGTTGAGGAACCAAAGGTTGTTAAACCAAAGATTGTTAAACCAAAGATTGAGGAACCAAAGGTTGAGGAACCAAAGATTGTTAAACCAAAGATTGTTAAACCAAAGATTGAGGAACCAAAGGTTGAGGAACCAAAGGTTGTTAAACCAAAGATTGTTAAACCAAAGATTGAGGAACCAAAGGTTGAGGAACCAAAGATTGTTAAACCAAAGATTGTTAAACCAAAGATTGAGGAACCAAAGGTTGAGGAACCAAAGATTGTTAAACCAAAGATTGTTAAACCAAAGATTGAGGAACCAAAGGTTGAGGAACCAAAGATTGTTAAACCAAAGATTGTTAAACCAAAGATTGAGGAACCAAAGGTTGAGGAACCAAAGATTGTTAAACCAAAGATTGTTAAACCAAAGATTGAGGAACCAAAGGTTGAGGAACCAAAGATTGTTAAACCAAAGATTGTTAAACCAAAGATTGAGGAACCAAAGGTTGAGGAACCAAAGATTGTTAAACCAAAGATTGTGGAACCAAAGGTTGTTAAACCAAAGATTGATGAACAAAAGGTTGAGCCGGTTATGGTGTCTTCAGTTGACAATAAGTCAGTCGTCCCTGCTTCCAACTCGTCTAGCACCAACAGAACTGAAGAGCACGCTATCACTTGCGTGGATTGCAAGAAGGAGTCTTCATTAGCAGCTTCACACAAGAATGCCACCACTGTCACCAAGGCAACCACCACCACTATATGTGTGGAGTGCGAGAAGTCTGTCGCCAATACTGTGTTGAAGACGTACACCAATTATACCACATACTGCCCAACATCAACCACCGTGACCGTGACAGTGTGCGAGGAGGTGTGCGAGGAAACTACCGTGACGGTGTCCACTGCTTCTACCTTGACTGTGACTGGAATTTGTGTGGTTGCAGAGACTTTGGTTGGTAAAGGGAAGCCTTTCAGTGATGCCAAGGCCAGCGACAAGCCTAAAGAGCTCAAGTCTAATAATAAGGCAGCAGTGGCCGCCGACGCACCAATTCCTAAGCCAGTCGTGAAGTCGGAAAGTCCAAAGCCAAGTAAGTCTACTCCAAAGGCTATTCCAAAGGCTACTCCAAAGTCTGCTCCAAAGGCTATTCCAACGTCTTCCCCCAAGGCTACTCCAAAGTCTTCCCCCAAGACTACTCCAAAGACTACTCCAAAGTCTTCCCCCAACAGCGAGGTAGACAAGAAGGTCACCAAGACTCTTACTAGTACCAACACCGTCACCAACATTCCCTACGTTAATGGAGCAGCCAGGAACGCCGTGGGTGCATGTGTTCTTGGAGCAGCAGCTTTGTTGTTGTAGTCGCAAGACATGATACCTGGTCCAGTGAGGCCCGATGCCAACTGACCCATTTTTAGCCCCATCGGAACATAGTTCTGATTTTCGATCGTGGTCCTATGACTGTTGACTGAAGAAGTCTGATTTGTTAACTTCGATTCTAATTGATACCGACTTTAATATTTGCCACGTATTCCACCGTCCTTGATTCTTAAACTGACCAAACTAGATCTTTATTAGTACAGTATGAGCCCCACTGTATATCTGTAGGTGTATACTAGTGTTAGAATACTATGCAGTATTATATGCAGTATTATATGCAGTACTACCGTATCTAGTAGACATCGATTATACGCAGGACACAATAGCAAGAATCCAAGAACTGCATATAGTCGTCCAGTACGGATCGGACAAAAGTATGTTTCATAATGTGGAAGAATAACTCCTTTAAGTTGCTTAAAGTGAGGGAGAGAATGTGAGGAATGAACCCCCGGAACTCGTGGGGCGCACGGGGAGAACACCCGTACACCAGACAAGGTCAGCAGAAAAAGGCCCAATGTAAAACCACCTTTTCTCCAACATTTATTTAAAAAAATCATATTTCTGAAAAGCCTGAATTCCGGTCATTATTAGGCTTCTTTTTGGGGTAAAATAGTCCTCTGTATCAGTATTTATAGTGGTATGACCATCCAAATCCGGCCCAGTTCCGGCCCTCTTGAACCGCATTTGGCCAGTTCCGAGGGTTGCAGGCATCCACACCTTAAGTCCAACCATAAATCCACCAAACCACATTTTCATTCATTCTCTTCATATAATGTCAATGGATCCGAACACTACCAAATACCCCATCTTCCTTCTTATTTGGGACTGTATCCAGACCATCAGTCTAGTCTATAAGAGTATATTTCTAATTAATCGAGAATCCTTATTCCTATCATAAGCAGATTTAATTTTCTACTTTTTTAACAGAGAGGGGGGATTCTTTTATATATATTCTAAGCTTTGGAAACTTCATTTTATGATTTATATCCATAAATTCCTGCCAAATGGTGATCAAATCACGTGAATACTCAAATCACGTGAATGGTCACGTGAGTAATAAATTCACATCATGTATAACTATATAAAGATGCCCGATGTTGCTACAATCTCGTATGCAGGAAAATCTCATTGATGTTTAATAATTTTAACAACTAAGACTCTTCAGTAATAGGTTCAGACATTTGTATTCCTTCCATATGCAGTACATACGAGTCGTGCGAGCCTCATATCTTCAATAGTTTCTATGAATAACTACTACTATGACTGACTGACTACTTCTATGACTGACTGACTATGACTTTAAACGACTGACTGACTACTTCTATGACTATGATGACTGACTGACTACTACATACTGGGGGGTTTTCTAGTACTATTTTACTACTGTATATAGAGTCTATTTAAGAGTATGTTGACCATACTATCTAATGCTAGTACTCTCTACTATCTAAGCTTCTATAAGTATAATTCACAGTAGTTCACGAAATTCATCGGAACTATTGAATATACTGAGACAGTGCTCGTAACCAGTGATGACTCAGTGCTCATAGGCCCCATGAGTATTACTACAGGTGGCTTCCCTATAGCATAATCGAATGTACAATACTATGGACTATAGTAACCTTTGTTGAACGTATGAGACGTGAGAGTCTCATATGTACTGCAGATACATGTAATGGTATATGCAGTATATCCAGATGAAACATTGTCTTCTAAGAGAACAATGTTAGATGAGAGAGTCGCCTAGCTCTCGTCTAAATGGAGGTCGACGTGTTATCAAAGGGGACATATAAGAAGAGAGTGCGTCGCTCTTATATGTTAAGAGAACAAGCGCTCAGTTACAGAGAGGAAATAGCAAGTTCCTAGCTTTAGTTTATAAGACAACCAGAATACAAATGACTGAGCCTATCACTAATCAACCTTACTTGTTAGAGTTATTAGAGACTGACGAGATTGGTGTTCCCACTTATGCGAATGTTAACAACAACGCGCAACAACCTTAGTGGTGGAACTATTTGGTCAACAATGATGAATCCAGAATGAAGAATTATCACATGATAACCATCACGTGCCTAGATTCAATTTCTAGGCTCATTTTCTTTTTTTTCATTCCGAGGTCTGAAAAGTGTCTGATTCAGAGGTTTCGGAGGTGATGATCATCATAGTGTAGAAGTACAAGGCCGAATCTAGAGATTTATAGATCTGCATAGAGTCAAATGGATAAATATAGAAGATATTTCTGTGGAAAACCATGAAAATATATTGGGTTCTTTGAACTATTGAATCATTGGTGATGCAGACTCAGAATTACACCCAGACTCATAATTACTTCCTTGTGGAGTCACGTGGACATTGGTTAGAATAGTTTCCTTAAATTTAAGTACCAAGAAACCAAGAGTAACTGAGAAATAGATAGATGTATGGAATTGAGCGTTTCTTCTATGGACTACAAAGGTCGTGCGCGGCTCATATCTTAAGAGGCTACACATATCTGGTGTTTTTTTTTATTGCCTGGACATTGTTTTGGTTCTAGCATAGACAGTGTTTACCATAGTCTAACTAGACTATCCTTAGCTGTGGTCTCTACAAGATGCTTTCAATGGCACTTGCAATCTCCGTCATTTCCTCAGCCGTAACACACTTCCAGAGACTCTCCATTCCTCTAAGAGTAAGGCCAGCCACATTAATGATACCTCCGGTGATTTCTTGCCAAGAAGCCTTTCTTACTTCTGGCGTCTGAATTCCCTTGTCATTTCCATTTTCTCTCTTTCTTCTCCGTTCATGTCCTCTTTCTCTCTTTCTTCTCCGTTCATTCCCATTTTCTCTCTTTCTTCTCTTATCATTGGACTCGGGCAAATCCACCAAGTCTTCCAAGGACTTTCCACTGATTTCAGCCAATTCGTCTGCACTCTCAAGCAATGAGTTGGTCAAGTTGGCCACAATGGTGAGGAAAAAATCTTGTCTGAGCTCTTCCAAATCATCACTGTCTCCAATTTGAAACTTAGGCTTCACGTAGTCTCCTTCGGTGACATTGAGGCTTTCGTCGCTGCCAAGTAAGCTGTACTCGAAGTCGGACCCGTAGTACGTTGGAGTAGCATAGATGGCAGGGACAAGAGCGAGGAAATAGAGGCTGGTTTTCATGGTGAGTGATGGTTGATGAAATATAAATTATCCCCGGGAACATGGGCTTTTATATCTTTTGGTTTGGCTTGAAAAGTTTCACTGCTCTGGATTTCTTCGCCCCATTCCTGCACATAACCCTTGCTGCAACCTTCCCTCTCAACTCACCACCACTTAACTCACCACCACTTAACTCACCACCACTTAACTCACCACCACTCATATGATTTCTTCGACTCTCCACTTTCCTCTTTTCGATCTGCTATTATCAGTCTCTGGATATTCTGGATATTGTGGGATTCATCCTGTGGATTCTGGGATTCGTTTTCTGGATTCTGGTGCCAGTCCTAAACACTGCCATTGGTGCGTAGTGAGTTAGTGGAATTGGTGCCTCATGGGGGTGAAATGCTCTGGAGGTAAAATGCTCTGGAAATTTGAAAAAAAAAACATCTCGATGTTATTGTCTCCCCGTTCACCGTCCCTCTTTTCCCCTCTAACCTCTTCCGTATCATATAAGCCTCTCCTCTGTATACACACTCTCTGACTCTATAGATTAGTCTCCAATTTAGTCTGTATGGACTTATCTAATCCATCTAGTGTATGAGCAAAAAACATGCCCAGATTGGTGTTGAGATTGGGGCCGACTTTGGTGTCCGGATTGGGCCGACACTGGCGCCTAAATTGGCGCCTAAATTGGCGCTCAGCCTTATTGTATGCTGAGCAGTGAAATTGGAGCATCACAAGACTTTGCCGGAGAAATCAATCCTGCGGGGCCATTGTTCTGCAAGACTGTGCATACGCGAAACACTGGCTGAAGGGCGTGTTTTCGAGATGAGACCCCCGAGTCCGGTCCGAGACGGCATATTGCTTTTTAGCTTTTCACGATCTCATTGCCCACTTCAATAATATTCTTTTCTTAATCCGTGATTGTTTCATTGTTCCCATTGCTGACAATCTCTATTTCTGGTGTGATTATCTGCAATTGAGCGTGTGCTTATATGCACTCCGTGTTTTACTGAACATCACAAAACAACATTGGAAAAGCATTTTTGGAGACAAAAGCCATGTTTTGATTTCTCTAAGGTATGTTCTCATTCCTCCGAGATTTTTCCGTGGATATCCTATCGTGTGGTGGTAAACCGTGGCGTAGAATAGTATGTATGGGTCACCAACCCAGAAATACCATTGCGTATACACTCCAAAAGCAATATTTAATCAGCAGAAATAATCATACTATTCCATATCTTTTCAGATACGAGAGGTTGCCAATTGAGTAGACTGGAACTCACCAGACTCTCACAGATGCATCACTGTTTAAGTTGAATACCTCATAGACAGAATTTCCTATGACTTTCTTGCAGAATTTCATAGGGAGTTTCACGCAGAATTTCTTAGACCTCGATAGAAGTGTATATAGGCAGATGGAAGGTGAGGACTGGATGAGCGGGGGAGGGGTCGTGAATGGTGGAGAATGCAAGACTTGCATGTACTCCAAACAATGAGTGTCCTGGATGCAGTCTCGGTCAGCCGCATTCTGTTCTGGCTGAATTCAGACATGGTTCCCAATTGAGGCATAAGTGCGCCCAATTAGGTAATGCCCACACTAGTACCAACTAGTATGAGTAGTTGTAGATCTGTTAGTAACTTTATTATGGCTAAATCTGTCGAAGTGAATGGTACAAATGTGAAGTTAAGATCCTGGTTAGGAGGTCACGTGGTCCATTCCATCTTTTAACCAACTTCAATTATTTCAACCAACTTCACAACTTCACAACTTCAATTATTTCAACTAAGTTCAACCAATTTCAATCAATTGCTCAAGTTTTCTTCACGCCACTGGAGCATATCTGTAAACCCGCATGTTAAGTTGGTTCGGAAGTGTAGCAATTGTATGGACGTGCGCCACCCAATATCCATATAACCTCTTAATTAAGTGATTAGTACAATGCATTATTCTATGGCACTCTGAATATAAGATTCTGGGGGTTGTTAGATTCTGGTATTGATTCTGTAGTCTTAGATGTGCACCCGTACATCCGCACCTTGTCTTCCACGCCCGTCAACAAAAAAAGAAAACAATGGTTGAGTGTAATTCAATTGATTAGAAGGATCTAATTTTGTTTTGATCAAAAGTGTAGTCAATCAATGTTCATGGTGGGTGGTCATGGTTGGTGTTCATGTATGGTTCACATTTTCGCAGAGTCAAGAGTGCGAACCAGAAAAACTAAAAAACAGGAATGAAAGCTAAATTAGGTGGTGAAAACCGGAGACACCAAAAAGTCAAAAAGCCAAAAACACAAGACAATATCAAAAGACAATATCAAAAGACAATATCAAATAAAGTTGACTTACCAAATCATGGTTTCAACCAGTCATTTCCTAGTGAACCATTCAATCAGTCAACCATCGTCTTGTGGAAGAATTAGTATGATGAATGAAGGTAAGAAAAAGACAATGAAGAAGAAGAGAGAAGTAAGAAGAAGAGACAAAAAAGAAGAGTCAAACAAAGAGTAAAGAAAGAAGAGTTGTTGAAGAGAAAAAATGAGGAGTGAGAATTCAGGGGGGGAGGCGTCCTTTTATAGACAATTTGCCTTCCTCACCCCGCCCGGTTTATTTGCAGCCACCCATCATGCAGGAGCGCACCCCTGCGAAATATATATAGCCCCCTTTACCCCCTTTACCCCCTTCCCCTCATATAGATATTTTATAGAATTACATCCTTTGACTATTAGACATTAGCCCCAGCTACAAATGTGACTTATACTTGATTACACCTGCATACTCATCTCCATCCCTACATCTATGAATAGACTATCCAGACACATCTACAATACTACTATACTACTACTATATTGATATCGTGTATTACGTGGCAACCAGTTAAGTACTACGTGTACTGGGCCAGTGTGCAGTCTATAAACTTCATTGTCCAATACCATGATATCCCTACACTATAACCGGTTGAAACTCTACTGCATGGGCTCAACCTACCGATGCCAGGACAGATATTCTATTGAATAATTATACTTACTAAGTATATACTTTCCATAGTTAAAAATAGATTAACTATTTGATTGAATCAAGTTTAAAGTTTGGAGAAGTTGACGTTTCTTAAAGCTGCTTTCATTGAACCACCTTATATTAATGATGGAGCTTGGTTAAAACAAAAACAATACATCACATGAAATCCAATGATATGGTCATTTCTATTGTGATACAGAAACCTCTATCTTCAGTTTTGGTATCTGATGAACCAGGTGAATTTAATGTGGGGGTATCCATAGTGTATTACTCTAGAGTCCAGAAAGTGTCCATCCTCTACGTCATTCTCAATACTTTACATTCCGATATTTTTTCCTTAATAGTCTTGATTATATCCTTGAAATACTAAATTGGTTTGGTTACTCGATCACCACGACCAAGTCTCCTGCATCCACCATGTCTCCGTTCTTGTGCAAGATCTTGACCACAGTTCCTGCTTTTGGAGAAGGCACCACCATCTCGGTTTTCATGGCCTCCACAACCACCAATCCTTGTCCTTCAGCCACCGACGAGCCCACCTCAACCAATGGCTTCCAGAACCGGCCCGAGAACTCCGAGTACACCATTTCGGCCGACTCGCTGAACTTATCGTCAGGAGACAATGAGGGGCCCGCTTTGCCGGCCTCCAACTCGGCATTGGACACTTGGATCAAGCGGTTGAATTCGTCGAGCTTCTCTCCACCTTGGTTCTCCACAAACTCCTCAATCAGAGAACTGTTGGCCTGAACCCACCGCAAGTACTGCTCATGGTCAAACACACTGTCGACGATCTCCACGTCGAAATGGCCTGCGTTCATCTGGTCGGTGAACCGGTCCACCTCCTCCTCAGAAACGGGGTAGAACTCGACCTGGTCAAAGGGGTTCAACAACCACGGCTTGGCCCCGGCTGCCCCTTTGGAATGGCCAGCGAGTGCCAACTTGTCCCAAATAGGCACCGTGCGGCCCACCAACTGGTATCCTCCAGGAGACTCCATGGTATAAATACACATGTAGTTGCCTCCAATTCCGACCGTACCGTTAGGCGTGAACGTCCTCGAGGGGTTGTATTTGGTACCCAAAAGACGGTGTCTAGGGTCCAAGGGCACTGCACATGGAGCACCCAAGAACACATCACCAAGACCCAACACCATGAAGCGTGCCGTGTACATCATATCCTTGACCACGCTTCTCTCAACACCATTGATGGACGCAATGAAGTCCACGTTGTTGGGCAACCATGGTGCCTCGCTCCGGATCGTCTCCTGGTACCGTTTGACTGCATCCAAAGTCTTCTTGTCCTCGAAGGCCATGGGCAACTTGATGATGCGGGAGGGCACCTTCCACTTGTTGACAAAGGGGATTTCCTTTTCAATGGCCAACATCTTCTTCAACAATTGCTTCTGCGTGACAGTCTGGTCATACTCCACCAACACAGACCTCACACCACGTGACATCTCCACCACTCCTTCCACTTGCAACTCGCCCACCATCTGGATCAACTTGTGGATACGGTAGTTCAAGTTGAAGTCCATGCTGTTTTCGCCGTATTCCACCAAGATGTACCGGTCTCCTGCTTGACGGTAGACTGTTTTTGGAGAAGCACTTGTTTGGGGGATAAGAGCCAACACTGGGTTCTCTGCTTCAGCCAATGCATATTCCTGCATATCCTCAATAAACTTGGTTGTTCCAACGGTGCTCATCTCCAAGATGTTCTTGTCCTGGGTAAGCTTCAATTGCTTGGCCGTTTCGTATGAAATCGGCACAAACTGCACCAGGTCGCCCGGCTTGACCTGTCCGATCTTCCACATCTCGGCCTCGGCCACAACTGCCTGACACACAAAGCCTCCCAAGGAAGGACCGTCACACGTCAAAATCACCGGCTCGTCACCCGTGAAATTGATAGCTCCAAGAGAATAGACGTAGTCATGGGCATTGGATGGGTGCAAGCCTCCCTCGCCTCCATCTTTTCTGGCCCATTTGGGCTTGGGGCCAATCAAACGCACTCCGAACCGGTTGGAATTGTAGTGGATCTTCCAGGTGGACGAGAAGAATTCCTTGACCGACTCCTCGGTGAAGAAGTCCGGCGATCCATGGGGACCACATGTGACTCCCACCTTCCATGCAGTGGACGCGTTGAAGTTGTAGCTTGGAATCAAGCCTTTGGGCACTGGAATGGGCTCGGAAATGGGGCCGGGTAATGTGCAACTGGGCAATTCAGGTTGACCCAAGAATAACACATCTCCAAGCTTCAAAACACGTCCATTGTAGCCTCCCAAGTTTCCAAGGGCAAATGTCGATCTGGATCCCAAGTACTCGCAAACATCGATTCCACCCCGGATGGCCAAGTAGGCTCTGCATCCAGTCTTCAACTTGCCAATGGCCAACTTGTTACCCTTTTTGATGGCCAATGGTTTCCATTGCTCCACGGCTTGCCCATTAATATCCACATCCACGTCTCCTCCACAAACGGCAACTATGGCATCGTGATGGAACAAAAGAGCAGGACCACTGAGAGTCATCTCCAACCCTGGAGCATTGGCATCGTTTCCAACGGCTTTATTGGCCAACCGGAACGCATACTCATCCATACATCCCGAGGGAGGGACTCCAATGTGCCAGTAGCCTTTTCTGCCCGGGAAGTCCTGCACTGTAGTGTAAGCACCAGGTGAAATCACCTCCACGGCATGAGGACTGTAGTCATAGGAATCCAACACTTTGGTGGCCACCTTGGCCGTCTCAAACATCTGCGAGTTGGCAATGGACCGTAAGTAGTCGATGTTGGAAATACACCCCGAAATGGCAGTTTCGTTCAAAGCACGACGCAACTTCTTCAAGCAGTCATCTCTATTGTCGCCATGAACGATGATTTTGGCCAAAGTGGGGTCGTATTCTGCACTGATGACTGTTCCGGTTTCGACCCAGCCATCGATACGAGCAAACGACGGGAACTTGACCTCCGTGAGTTGGCCAGGCGAAGGCACAAACCCTTTGACGGGGTTCTCGGCATATAACCGTGCCTCCATGGATGCACCAGTCACCTTGATCTCCTGGTTAAAGTCTGGAGGAGTGTCTGCGGCAATCAACAACATCCACTCGACCAAATCCAAGCCCGTGACCATTTCCGTGATTGGGTGCTCCACCTGCAACCGAGCATTGACCTCTAAGAAGTAGAACTCGTCCCGTTTCTCGTCGTAGATGTACTCCACGGTTCCGGCACACTTGTAGTTCATCAAGGCACCCAAGGATTCGGCCGCCTTTCTCATTCTCTGGCGGGTTGCTTCAGGCAAGTTTGGAGCGGGGGTCTCTTCAATCACCTTTTGGTTTCTTCTCTGGAGAGAACAGTCTCTTTCGCCCAAAGCAATGGCTTTTCCGTATCCGTCTCCGAACATCTGGATCTCCACGTGACGGGCATCTTCCACAAACCGTTCCAAGAAAACACCGGGGTCTCCGAAGTAGGCTTTTCCTTGGTGCTGCACGGTTTGGAAAACACGCTCGATATCGGCCTCCAGGTCAACTTTCTGGAGCCCAATACCACCTCCTCCGGCAGTGGACTTTACCATCACAGGGTACTCGAGTTTTGCTGCCACTTCACGTGCCTCCTTGGCGGATGCAACCAACCCGGAGCCGGGAACCAATGGCACACCGGCTTTTTCGGCGATTTCACGTGCCGAGTGCTTCAACCCGAGCTTTCTGATGGAATCTCCCGAAGGTCCGACGAAAACAATGCCTTCCTTGGCACAAGTATCAGCGAAATCGGCATTTTCCGATAAAAAGCCGTAGCCCGGAATGATGGCCTCGGCCCCCGATTTCTTGGCTGCTGCAATGACCTTTTCAATGTTGATATAGGTTTCAGCAGCAGACACTCCATCCAAGGAAATGGACTCGTCAGCCATGAGCACATGACGTGCATATTTATCTGGGTTGGAGTAAATGGCAATGGCATGGATCTTCAATTTCTTCAAGGTCTTCATGATCCGAACGGCGATTTCACCTCTGTTGGCCACAAGCACGGACTTGAAAGGCCGCTTCATGTTGGCGGCTTCACGGGCCAAATGCTCATGGTACGCATGCCACCCTCCATACTCCGAAATATCCTTGGATCCCTGAGCAAGATACCCAGCTTCTTCACAGATGAATGATTTGACCCATTCGCCGGATTTGAGCTCCACAGACCCAATGCCCAAGGGTTCGGGCACATAGGAAATGAACTGGCCGAAAGTTTCTGCAGGAACTTCGTAGACCTCCACGGCGATTTCCGATCCTGCTCCCGAACTGATTCTTCTCAAGCCAGGCTTGGTCACAGGACCAGTTTTGGGAAGGGCGTATAACTTGTAGTTGGCTGAAGTGGTGGTGGCCTGCACAAAAGATGCATGCACCTTCTCCAACTGCCAATGGAGCTGGTATCCCTTCAAGTGGGCACCTACCACGGCTAACTTCACCGTATTGGTCAAGACCTTGTTAGGCAACTCGTCGTGGGGAAGGTAAACGTCGTCGTAGGATTTAGCAGCCCTGTCTTGCATACAGCCGTAATGTCTTGCTTCCGGGCTGTTCTTCAAGTATCTGGCAGCAAATTCCAACAAAGCATAATCATTGAAGCTTCTGGAAAGGAACGTGATTCCAAAAGGCAATCCGTCGGAACGAAATCCTGCAGGCACCGCCAAAGCAGATAAATCGGCCAAGTTCACGAAATTGGTATAAGTGCCTTGAGAAGTGTTGACTCCAATAGGGTCATTTTGCACTTGGGCAATCGTAGGCGTCAAAGGAGCTGTGGGCACAACAATAACATCCACAGAATCCAAAAGCGGCTGGATTTGCTGCAAAACAGCCTGGCGTTTGTACTCATAGTCAAACGCAGTAGCAGCACTATGGTGTTCGCCGCCCTTAATGATTTTCATGACAGTAGGATCCAAATCGGCCTCTGGGGGGTTGGTGGCCAAGAAGTCCTTGGTGGCCCAGTACCGTTCAGCAACCCAAGCTCCTTCATATAAGTACTTGGCCAACTGCAACAAGGGCTTGATGTCCACGGGACTAAGCTCACAGCCGGTCTTGCCGACCACCGAAACGGCCTTTTCAAAGAGTTTTGGGTTCTCTGTTTCGCCGCACCAAACCAAATCCAGAGGAACACCCACTTTAGGCACTCTAGGGAAGGCCAAGAGCGGGTTTTCTGGCATGCGCCTTGAGTAAGAATCTCTAGCCCCATCAAATTGAGCCAAGATGTTAAATGCTAACTGGGCATCCTGGATATTGGTGGCAAACACCGACACAGCATCCAAGGACTTGCATGCAGGCACCACACCACCACAGGAAAACACCCCCTTGGTGGGCTTGACCCCAATGATATTGTTCAACGCAGCAGGTACTCTTCCAGAGCCGGCAGTATCGGTGCCAAGCGAAAGGGGCACAATACCCCTTGCCACCACCGAGGCCGAACCTGCAGACGAGCCGCCGCTGACATAATCTTTATTGATGGTATTGGGCACCACGCCATAGGGCGAGCGAGTCCCCACCAAACCCGTAGCGAACTGGTCCAAATTGGTCTTGCCAACAATGATGGCACCAGCACTGCGTAAAAGTCTGACCGTGGTGGCGTCCTGCACCGGGTCGTAGGCAAATGAAGGACAAGCCGCCGTGGTAGGCAACGTCTTGACGTCAATATTGTCTTTGATGGCCACAGGCACTCCATAGAGCGGGAGGCTTTTTTTGTCTTTGTGAGATTGGAGAAACTCCCATTGATGACGAATATCTTCTTGGGAGGCGAGCGAGATCCAAGCGGGGTCCAAAGGGGCCGTGGCCTGGTCGCCCAAAAGGGTAAGCAACAAGGAAAGCGATTGCTCAGGCGTGGCATCAAAGTGGAACTGGGTCCACTCGCCCACGGTCCATCCAATGTAGCTCATCGTTGGTGGATAAATAGAATGAGTAGGTGACCAAATAAGGAAGTCTTTTTGTAAGTCGAAAAATGTCTTGGTTAGACAAGTAGGTCAGGGTAGCAGAGTCTCGATTAGGAAGAAGCGGAACCATCAAGCGAACCCTGGTCTTTATATTAGGTTTCCATGGCAGCACCCACGGATTGCATGCACGCCGAGGGGGCCGATTGCCTGCACGAATCCCATGGCTCCCACCGATTGCCTGCACACAAGCCCCCGATTAGCCTGCACCTAGTGCGCCGATAAAGCGCCTTACCGCCCGGGCTTCTCCCTCTGCTGTTGCGCGCCGCTCGCGGCGATCGGCGACCGCTTCCGCGCGCCGCACCCTGGTCCGCCTCGCCGCAGATAACGTTGGCTGCAACCCTGGTGATGCTCCCTGCATCCATAGTCCACTGGACAACAGACAAAAGACAAAAGACAAAAGGCAAAAGACAAAAGACAAAGGACAAAAGACAAAAGACAAAAGACAAACACAAATAGAGAAATAGACAAAAGACAAAAGACAAAAGACAAATACACAGAGAGACAGATGTATAGACAGAATAAGAGTCGCCGGATCAATCTCTGTGACAATTAGTGAGATCTGTGTCACTGAACTGCAGTGTAGTCGGGAGTATTATGGGTTGTGCACGACCAAGCAGTGAAGCTACCCTGCTACTCCAATCCTTCACATTGCTCATCTTGAGTCGTATCCGTATCGCCGTATCGTGGCTTCTTTTTCATTGTTGTCGTGTCGTATCGTGTCGAGTTTCAGCGTGATATATGCAGGAGTGTGTATGTGAAGCGGAAGTCACTTGAGTAACAACTGAGGGGTAATCAACAATTGGGTAAACAATTGGGTAAACAATTGGGTAAATAATTGGGTAAACAATTGGGTAAATAATTGGGTAAACAATTGGGTAAATAACTGGGTAAACAATTGGAGGGACAAGGGTTGAACCGGATTAGGCAATTGAGCAAATAGGCTCTCTGAAGCTCATTTACGAGATCAGCTGCACCCTCTGTCTATATGCCGTCCTCACCCTGAACCCTTAAGAATAGACTTCTCATCCACGTCCCATATTCATCACCACCCAAAGAAATCCAAATCCCAATAAATCCAAATCCCAATAAATCCAAATCTGAATCAAATCTTGAAACTCTCCTGACTTTGTCCCCTGATGCTCACCCTGAACAAGATCACCTGTTTAGTGCTAGTTGTATTCCCTTTCTCACCTTAGTTTAATGTCTCTCTCTCTCTCATTCCTATCCATGTTTCCTTCATTATAGACATCCCGCTATACAGAGTTGTATCCTCCGCTTGACGCTGTTGCATGTTCTGCATCAACAAGGCACTGTGGTTAGTAAAGAAACAGAGATTTCTCCGTATACATACTTTGGCTCCTGGAATCTTCCCCTCTGTCTTGTCCTGTCTTTCTGTCTTTCTTTCTTCCTTGATTGTCCACGATCTCATCACAAACCAGTATAATAATACTAATCCAGCACCGAGTGCCACCATCCCTATACGGATATCATTATGCATGTTCTTGTTCCTTCGAGCATGTTCTTGTTCCTTCGAACACTCAACCTAGACAAACCTTGTTGCGCGTGACCATAAACTGTTCAAATGGTCAAGTGGTCAAGTGGTCAAGTGGTCAAGTGGTCAAGTGGTCATCAACTGGACCAACTTTGCAATTGATTTCCAGGTCTCTAAAAAGCGAATCCATCTCAGTTTCATTTCTTGCTGACTAGACTAGAATATCCCTGTCTCGTGTCCTTGACTGAGGTGATTCGGTCCCCTTCAACCCAAGAGGGAACTCTTCCTTGTCTAGTCCATTCCGAGAATCCCTCCTTGGAACGACTCCGAAAATAAGTAGTTTGAGATACCACTCATCGCAACGTCCAGCCTCCTGTTTCATCTGTATCATGCACTGAATCATTGAGATGTACACATCTATTCAACCCCATATAAAAGACATCCGTAGTTTCGATCAGTATTGAGTATTGATGAGCATTGATGAGCATTGATGAGCATTGATGAGTATTGAGTATTGAGTATTGATGGTAGGCTGAATACCAATACCCAACCAATAGATAGTAACCATGATAATTGTAATGAGTAATAGTATCAGATTATCTATTAATGATCTTCTTGATAATCTTTCTGATTAGATTCCACTCATAAGGATTCTAAAATAAACGTTAGTCTTGCCGCTCCCGTAGTCCAAGTACCATAATATCTGGTATCCTTGAGTGGGTACACTGCCCATGAAAAGAAGGTGTTTTGCTCCATATTTCTCCCTCCATCCTGACCTCCAAGCCATATCAGTAATTCAGAGAGAAGTGGAGAATAAAGGGAGGAAAGAAATTCCCGAAACAGGAAAAGAATGGAGAAAAAGAGTGGAGAAAAAAAAGTGGGAGTAGTGGGTATATGCTGCCTTTTATATTGTTGCATAAGGGGTCGTCATTTTGTGCATGCGCATGGACGCCAAGCGGCATGTTTCAGACTTTGCAGCCATGTGCGTCTGTAAACAGAGAACATGTATAAATAGGAGGGTCGCTCCCCGAAAAAATGCAGCCATATTTTTATTCGAGGAAATGCCCCACCAAAAAATTACAAAAGAATTTACGTCCAAATATTATAACATTCCTGCATGATCTAGCTAGAGGAGTTGCCGTTGAATTTGACTGCAGTTAGTCTTTCCAATTTCTGAAGCACTTTATACGAGAGTATACTACCAGACACTGTCTACTGGATTACTCCATGCTATGGCTCTAATTTCCAATAGAGTTTAAGGGTTTTGACCTATACTGGCCATCATATATTACTCGACGAACCTCTACTGACATGATGTCCAGAAGTGCTTCAGAAGTACTTCAGAAGCGGTCTTGAAGTGATTTGAAGAGGTTTGAAGTGATTTGAAGTGGTTTGATGAGGTTTGAAGTGATACTCGGCTCTAAGCCTAGGATCAGTGAAGTCCATAGTCCTGGCGTGACTCAGTGGACGTATCATTAGTGTCTAGAGGAGACAAGTCCATTCATTACCAGTGAATCATTCCCATGAGACTAAGCTCTATCATTTTGGTTGGTGATTCACCAGAATCAACTCTGTCTGGTCTGGCATATAGTGATTACTCGGGACGGGGTGTGACTGCCGTTACCCAAAACTCACTAACCGATCTGCAGTATCCATTTGTGAAGTGCACGAAAGGTTAAACGACCTGCTGTCGAACGAGACGGTCTACAAAACAAACACGACACTGACTCAAGAAACAAACACGTTGCTAGATTCAAGGCTAATGACGCATCCTAAAGAGGCTCACGTGACCTCCCCTACTGCATTGAAATTGTCCGAGGAAGGACTCCCATGATGTCTGCAAAAACACACTCAAACACTGAACAGTATAGTTTAGAGTTGATTTGCCTGGGACACGAGCTGGAAATTACTAGATGTCTTGCATATAATCACACTTGCTGATACCTACCTGATTTTTTACTGACCGAGCCAGAGTGTTGCCCATTGCCCCAAAAAATCTACACGGTCTTTCTGTGATAAATTACATGAGCTTAAGTAGCTCAAGCAAAGTGAGAAGTCTTGACAGGATGGGTATATGCAGTACCATCAGCTAATCGGGTCATGATTATTGGCTGCAAACCTTGAATGGAACAAAAGGGGCCGGAATTGGACTAATCTGAGACCGGAATTATGGACAGAGAAAGAATACACCCGTACACCGGGCTATCCCAACGCAAGAAAGCTCCACGCAAGGCACCCATTTTTCGCTGTTTATTCCATGAAATAGCTTCATTGAGTTGCGGGAATTACGGAAATCATAAAAAATATTAAAGTTGAAAAAATATGTGTGGGTGCTTTCAAGCTTCAAGATGGTGAATTCCGGCCGCGCACTAATCCGGCCAATTCCGTCCTCGCTCCGACCAATTCCGGGGAATTCCGGACCCAACTCCCGCCTCACATATGCATAATTCCGACTAATTCAAGCCAGAAAACCAAAAACATTGAGTCCTACTTCCTTCAAAACCATACACCATCAATTCAACGATTTTTTGGCTACGGCACGACTCATTTGAGGTGTACGGATGTAACGTGTCGTGCATATAGTCAAAATATCCAAGCACGTGACTCTCCATAACTCTATAGAACTATAGATGCTTTCAATATAGTCATGTTCTTAGGCTGTTCTGGAAAGCATAGCTTTAGCTTTGAGTAGTATTGGTATGTGTGCGCTATATGCAGGACCACCACTACGAATCTGTCTCTTTCTACTAATTCTCTCAATTTGTAATGTATTAGTCTTTTTGTTTGTCCCTATAAATAAATACCACCTAATCCTTCTTATCCAACTCCTGGTCGATATTCACCACCTCTTTTCCCTCAACCAACGACATGGTCACCAATTGCGCCGAAAGCTGGCTTCGTACTGCATGCAACTCCTCAGGATGGGAATCCTGCCATTCCCGTAACTTGTGGCTCTGGCCACTGAGGTCCCAATAGATCCCACGGAAGGTGTTGTAGATGCCCTGGCGACCCTCGTAGACTGGGCCCACCACCACGATAAAGGCCGTGATAAACGACCATATAAATAGCACACTGACCCAGCCGGTGAAGAACTTGCGGCTGAACACGTATCCGCTGCCGTACATGGGGATGGGCCAGAGGAGAATGAGACAGACGGCTAGAACGGCGCAGATGGTCAACGAGATCTTGAACGCCTTGTTGAGCCGAGCGCTTTCTGCCTCGTAGTCGTCGAGCTGGTCCAAGGCCATGGTATGGGCGATTTGAGTGGTTGTGGATTGCACAGGCAACAATTTCTCTGGGTCTGGACTCTGGCTTTCGGCGTCAATCAACTCCTCGGTCTCGTCCACTCTGGAGATGGTCTTCAAGATGTTCCAGTCGAAATTTTGCGGCTTGAAAACGAATGTAAGCACCGGAATAATGATGAATGGTGCCAAAAGTGCCACAACGTTTCCTGTCAACATGGCATCATCTTTAAAAGTCGTGGGAACGCTCACTGACCCAAAGTTCACTTTGGTGCACACTAACCACAGCATGATCGAGAGAGCAGTGGCAATGGGAGGCGTGAAAGTGGCAGCAGCCCAGTTCTGCTTTTTGGAGATCAATGTCATTGCTGAAGGAAGCACTGCTCCACCGATAATCACCCCCATAAGCTCGTAAAGGTATCCCATGGAGATTCCTGCGTAGTACAACCCGATGGCAAAGCCGGCCATGATGTATGCAAATCCAATCACCGAAGCATGGGACATCATGATAAGTTTCTTACCCGAAGCCTTGGGGTCCACATAAGTACGGTAGAAATCATAGGTGAAGATGGACGACACAGCAATCAATTCCGCAGACATGGCTGACGTCACTGCCATAAACACCAACAAGAGACTCATGACAGCGCCGCTTTTTCCCAAAAGAGCCACTGCTGCATTGGGTAACACCAATCCTGCACTCACTTCATCTGGAGTCATGATATTAGGGTATGTGGGCCAGCTAGGGGTGCCCTGTAAACAAAGAGCGGTGAGGCCCAAAGTGGTGGAAACAAACATGGGGATAGCAAACCAGGCCAAACCGCCCATGACGTAACCGGGCAAAGTGGCCACGGGGTCGGATGCAAAGGCCTTATTGAAGTATCCATTGTCCAAGAAAACCGTGCCGAAATTGCCCACGATATTGATGACAAAAAAAATACCACCCGAACGCGACTTAATGGTCAAGTAAGAGCCACCAGCGTTTCCCTCTCTGGGCTGGGTTTCGGCCAATTTGGTCACCATTTCCCACACAGCTCCAGGAGACCCCAATTTATCGGAAACAGCAAAGGTATTGAAGCCGAAAACCAACATAATAACCACAATCACCACCGTGTGCGCATAATCGGTCAAAAACGTAGCCTTGATTCCCCCGAAAATCGTGTAAACAACCACTCCAAGGGGTAACAACAAACATGCAGCCACCACATTCATACCAGTTAAGTCATGCACCACAGCAGAGCCACCAGTTAAAAGCATGGCCGTCACCAAGACATTGGTGGCAAAACCCCAGAAACAGTACACAGCATGCGTAGCACTTCCGTAACGGGCCTTGATGATCTCAAGGTATGTGTGAGCATGAGGAGCACGTTCCTTACCCTTGATGGCCAAACATGCAAATAAAATGATCTGGACCGCTGCTCCGGCCGAGTAGTAGAGAGCTCCAGACACTCCGTTGTTGTAAACCTGCACCGTGGACGTCAATAGGGTGGCGGCCCAAGTCCAGGAAGAAACCACGGCGGAAGATAAAAGAAACTTCTTGACGGATCTACCCGCTGTTGAAAACTCCTCGGCGGTCATGATCTCCTTGTTGTATCTCTTCAAGCAAAAGGTTGTAAGCACCATACCGGCTGCAAACACGGCGCCTAGACCCACGACCACGGCGTAACCGGCGGCCTGGGGAAGCGCTACATACTGAGCCACAGACATGGAGAAAGAGGTTGCAAAAATGTAGTTGTAGAAGGAGAAAGGGAAGGGGGAAAAGGTGGTCTTATATAGGGTGCATTTTGAGGTCCGGGCCGGGCTGCAGGATGCAGGATGCTGCAGGATGGTGCTTATCTGTGAAAAAATGCGCGAGGGCCATTGTGCAGGTTATCTAAGCATCGCCGCATCCAGCGAACAACGGCTAGACGGCAGGAAATAGTCGAGACAAAGGAAGAGACACGACACCAGAGCACGTGACACATGAAACCGATTTGAAACATGAAACACGGGTGAAACACGGGTGAAACAAGGTTGAAACAAGGGTGAAACAAGGGTGAAACAAGGGTGAAACAAGGACGGGAATCCTGCACAGTGAACAGTCTGGAACATGGCCATGAAAGCTAGTCGAAATCACAAAGTCTATAATGAGCTGATTCCAGTGGCTGTAGTAATTCAAGGGTGTGATAATTGGTAGGTGAGGTCTTGTCTGCAGTACCGATAGCCTATATGCCGGCCATCGTGCTATTTCGCTTATCAGTCCCCTTTCGTACCCGCGTGCGGCAAATCATGCACTTCGCGCCATCTTTACTTATCACCTCATTTACACGAGCATTCAGGAACAAGGAGTCTTCCCCCTGCACCAATCCATCCCCCTCACTAATTGCAATGAAATCCTTTTGATTTCCTAGTCTGGTATTAGTCTGGTCTGGTATTAGTCTGGTTTGGTATTAGTCTGGTTTGGTATTAGTATGGTCTTGTTGGGACTTGGTTGGTCTTGTTGGGACTTGGTTGGTCTTGTGTGGTCTTGTATATTAGACGCCAGCCCCTTGGTGGCAAAATCTCCAAAG
This sequence comes from Metschnikowia kamakouana, assembly GCA_002374535.1. Taxonomy (NCBI): domain Eukaryota; kingdom Fungi; phylum Ascomycota; class Pichiomycetes; order Serinales; family Metschnikowiaceae; genus Metschnikowia; species Metschnikowia kamakouana. Next base: position 145,219 of record NKZX01000791.1, read on the forward strand.
TTTATTTAACATTCCGAAAAGTATACCAACTTTTTGGAGGATCCACTAACATCGGGGCGGTTAGACCATATGTGTGGTGAAACCAGTTCCACCTTCAATGGCATCATGAGTATAGACTTTCAAAAGGAGGTCCTTAGCCATATCGATGATTATCTCGGAAACATGACATAAGGCCAGTTGTTATTATACAAACCAGCTATACTTACCTTATTCTACCAATGCCTACTTCATTACTATTGACTAGCTACTAGTACTGTACAGAGGTATAGTACAGGGCACGGAATAGAGTGTCATGGTACTAACTATAATAGAGTATCATGGTACTAACTATAGTACAGTACTGGAGGAGTTGACCTACAGGGCTATGGGTTCATGGGTCTTGTGTATGGCCTGAGATGCACATTGTTGGGTCAGACCTCAAGACCACTCATTATCATTCTTATATTTTAATGGGTTGTATTGCATATTTGAGCTGCTCAACATAGGAATAAGTGATGATGATTTGTTTCTCTCGGAAGATCCAAATAGAGTTATCCCTAGAGCTGCCCCTAGAGTTGCCCTAGCATTGGTCCCTTTATAAAATGGTCTCTTTAAATAAGGATCATACTCAAGGATTAGCTGGATACTCTCTTTGCAAATTGGCTCCAGCACAGCTCGAACCACGAGTCCAGTGTTGTTGTGTTGTGGAACTTTTGGGAACTTTTGTGGGGCTTTTATGGGCATTTTATGAGAATTTTGTGCTGTGGTGTGTTGATTTTAGTGGTGTACTCAGAAAGTTCAAATGAGGTGTGAGGATGAAAGGTGATGCGAAAAGGTCAGAAACTACTCCAGGGCGGTGCGAATGAGGGAGGCTGTGGAGTCGGTGGAGTCGGTGGCGTCAGGGGGAGGTGACACTGCAGTCGCACTTTCGCAGACCAGACGACTCTTCTCCTCCAATCAATACCACTACAACTACAACTACTACCATTGTCTACTAGTACTTCCATTGTCTACTACTACTTCCATTGACCACTACAGACTACTACCATTGACTACTACTACTACTATTGACTACTACTACTACTATTGACTACTACTACTACTATTGACTACTACTACTACTATTGACTACTACTACTACTATTGACTGCTACTACTACTATTGACTACTACTACTACTATTGACTGGATACAGCTCCTACAGGCTACTACTACCATTGACTACAACTACAACTACTACCATTGTCTACTACTACTACTAGTACTACCACTGACTACTACCATTGACTACAACTACTACCATTGTCTACTAGTACTTCCATTGTCTACTAGTACTTCCATTGTCTACTAGTACTTCCATTGACCACTACAGACTACTACTACTACAGACTGTCACTACTGCTACAGACTACTACCATTGACTACTACTATTGACTACTACTACTACCATTGACTACTACCACTACTACTACCCCTGACTGACTGCCTACTGCTACAGGCTACAGCTCCTACAGACGACTACCACTGAGTACCACTACCATTGTCTACTAATATTGACTACTACTACCATTGACAGACTACAGCTTTTACAGGCTACTACAACAGCTCCTACTACCGCTCCTACTGGGTACTAATACTATTGACAGACTGCCTACCATTACAGCCTACCGACTACTTCTATCATTGACTGACTACAGACTAATATCATTGACTGACTACAGACTAATATCATTGACTACAGACTACTACTCTCTGATCCTAGTATTACTACTACAGATCACTGACTGACTGCTGACTGCTAGTTAAGACAGGATGATACTATATCCACATTGCAATACTAGACTAATATAGTTCTGCAAGAAAAGCCACGGAGTTGTGGATGAGTGGAGTTGATTTCTGTGATTGAACCAAGACCTCAGATTGCTAGTGTTCTGATCTTTGGTACTCTGATCTTCTGTACTCTGATCTTCTGGTAGTCTGAACGGGGACTGGAAGGGGACTGAGGGGTGGCTGAGCCAGATACTCGATTCTACAGAAGAGAAGGAAGTGGTATTACTAAGAGCAACTGTGACCTTGGATTGACCTTGGATTGACCTTGGATTGACCTTGTGCTTGATCTGTGATTCTTGATCTGTGATTCTTGACCTTGAACTTGGATTGACATTGAACTTGGATGAAATATTAGGGAACACATATCCTTAGCCTCGGGTGAAAAGAGTTCAGCCCAGCCTATGGTCTACACTTTGTTGGTCTAAGAATGGCTGAAGAAAGGGTATAGTGGATGTGGCTTATTGGCGACTAACTTCAACGGACGAGGTGGGGAGGAACCGGATACTTGAGAATTGTTGGGTCATGAGTTGAAGGTTCTCAGAAGAAATTTACATTGCATGGGCTTCTGACTTCGGAGATACGGCCATGATACTACCTTTAGCCATACTATCGGCTATCGGATCGGCTATCGGATCGGCTATCGGCTATCGGATATCGGATCGGCTATACTAGGGGGAGTTGACAGTCGACACTGCAATCGCCAGAGTACTAGTCAGTCCTGCACCAACCATTCTACTACTACTCATGTCGTTGGTCATGTCTGGAAACAAAGATGCTCTACGCTGGGACCACTACACGAGACTACAATGATTATGGTCTTCCTGCACACGCCCGATCTTTTCAACCACAAATGGTTAAGCAGAGAAAGTCAGCAAGAACTACCCAAGTCTATGGAATTACCCAAGACTATGGAATTACCCATTTTTTTTAATATTGGAGGGTATCTAGTGGGTAATGAGTCCAGAGAAATTATGGCTGGGTTATATGCAGGACCAGAGTGTTTCTAAGAGCAATCTAGACTCACAAGCTGGTATCACCGATAATAGTGAAAGGGTAACGCTGACTACTAAGATAGTACTACACCATGGGACTTTATTAGTAGATCTACGGGATCTACGATGCTTCCATGCAGGACATCATCGAGCAGTTCAAGGAAATGGGGTTTTGGAAGTCCACGATATTCCGCCACACACCCGATTGGTCGCTTTTCACCATTTGAGCGACGAGAAAATGTCCATTGTTTCTACCGATGAACGTTATTGTTTTTTTTTTTTTGGCTGCAAATGGAGAAATTTATAGCCTTATCCAGTGGAGAGAAGAGTGTGACGAGAATGGGTCCAGGATCTTTTGGACTGTGTGTCTATCATGTTCTGGTCGAGAAGTCTTGTTTGCGAAGTCCTGTTTGAGAAGTGTGTCTGTTGATTCTGAAGATCTAATCGACAGTCTTGTCAACAGTGTACAAAGAGACCAATTTGTCTAAATTCTGTCCAATTGTCTAAATTCTGTCCATTTGTCTAATCTCTGTCCAGTTGTCTAAACTCTGTCCAGTTTCCAGTTTTGACATGGCACTCTATCCAAGTATTCTATACATAGAAGTAGAAATCGTTGTACTTTGGGAATATGTCTCGATCTTGTCTAGCAAGTGTCCAGTAGTAGATTGTCCAGATTGTCCAGATTGTCTGATAGATCCTGCACATTGTCCGGTTTGTCTAGTAGATTGTCCAATTTGTCCCGTTTGTCCAATTTGTCCGTTTCCATATGTCTGGATTGAAATGTGTCTCTAATTGGACGAATTGTTCTCTACCAGCTCACACTAGTTGTAGAAAGTTTAGTATGCGCTGTCTAATCTCTGTCTAATTGCTGTCTAATTGTTGTCTAATTTCTGTCTAATTATTCCACCAGTGTTTGGTGTCTTTTGACCTGGATCCTGCATATACCCACATATCCATTTTCTGGTTCCCGACTCTATATGCAGGCCGGTTCTTTCCAAACATACGATCGAAACGTTTTGATGAAAAGCTATAAGATGCTAAGAAAAATAGTCGGTTGCCGTGGTGGTAGATTTTGGAGTGTTGCACCCTCGGAATGATCACGTGACCCGGGGGTAAATTTGATTTCTTCCCGTAGCTGCCAACACACACCAGATTATAAGCCCTCCTGAAGATATGTTCATCCTTGGCCTAACGGAAACAACCCAATGTTTTTAAATATTCAAATGGATTTGTGGGAGCCAAGATAAAATGACCTAAGTCAATAGGTCGGAACTGTATATAAGCTGCATGGACTGCACACAAGCCCCGGATCTTCTTCCAGCCCCTCCAACGACTGCCCTTCTAATCCTACAACACCTTTCTATAGCTATAGATACTTCCATCATTTTCCAGACTATTTACTACACCATAAACTTAAAATCTGGTGATATGCAGGCATAGTAGTCATAAACAGTCAGTTTTGTCAGTATAAACATCCAGAAACAGACATTTTTAACTCCACAAGTCGGACATTTCTCCAACAACTCCATCTCCACTTCCTCTGTCTTGCTAGAGAAGTCTCCTCCTTTATTCTGGAAAATTGGCTCTCTTCTCTGGGAAAGGGACTCACCAGCCAAGGAAAATAGACCACCAGATGACACCTTGTATGAGGTCCTGTAGTTGATCTCCCAACTCCAAGAGATTCATTTTTTGAAGACAAAGGAGAATAACAGCTCTGGACACAGAAAAACTCTGGACTCAGAAAAACTCTGGACTCAGAAAAACTCTGGACTCAGAAAAAGTCTGCACTCAGAAAAACTCTGCACTCAGAAAAACTCTGGACTCAGAAAAACTCTGCACTCAGAAAAACTCCGGGCAGTTCTGGAATCCTGGATAATTCTCTGATTCTTGGAATCTCCTCGTTCTCGTGCACGCAATCAGTCAAACCTCAAGCCGTCCAATTGCATCAAAGACTCACTATAAGTTTCGTTCTGACTCTGACGCTGACTCTGACTCACTTTCTCGACTCCAAAATCGTAATCCTGAAGAGCCAAAAGACTATGGCTGCTGGTGTACTGCTCTTGCAATTTTTCCGAGATATGGTGCTGTTGTAACGCGACGTTTTGTCGGGCCAAGTTTCGGAGAACATCGTGTGGTTTGAGCCGCTTCAAAAGCAACCCGTCAAACTTGTTCACGTGGTAAAACGTGCCCAGAAGATGGTTATCCTTGACCAAAAGCGCCTTTTCAAGACACCGTTCGAGTTCTTCCGTGCAAATGGTCGTGGCCCACCCAAAATGTTCGGCTATGTCCACCACAGACTTTCCATGGTACCATGTGGTTTTGGTCTCGTCTATATCCAAAGGTTCCGGGCTTGCATCGGAGGGGCCTGCATATAGACTCGCCATGTCTCCCTCGAATTTCTCCAACATAAACCCATCTTCCTCCAGAATCATGTAGTCTAAAATCATGGCATGGAGCTCCTGCTCACTATTGCTGAGCCGCTGAGTTAACACTTTCAACCCCGACAGAAACGTTTTGGTTTTGATTGGGAGCTGGAGCTGGTCGAGGGACTGCATACACGCGAGCATCCGGTCGGGCCCCACCAATTGGCCACCAAAGCCCTGGCTGGCGAGCCGGAACCGATTGTAGGAGGCAAACACATCCTGCACGGTGGCCATGGCTGTAGGCTTGGTGAGTTCATAGTTGACCAAGTACTCACTGAGGTTTCTAGCCAATTCCGGGGTGCTGACGTCCCCCACATTGGATGCAACTCCCCCCACATTGGATGCACTTGCCCCCAAATTCGATGCACCTCCCCCCAAATTGGATGCACTTCCCCCCACATTTCCTGCACCTCCCCCACGACTCTTCCTCTTCACCACGCTGCTGAAACTCTGGGTAAGTTGGAGGACATCGTGAGCCTTGAACATCAATTGCTCCAAGTCGTTTAGAGACAGCGAGAGTACACGTTCATTATTTAAACGCTTCAACTCGTCACTTTTCTCGATTGCTGAAATGCCTCCATGCACAACTTTTCTCCGAGATCCTTCTATGCCCAGAGTCACGTGACTCTCCAATATCCCCACACTCTCCCCATTATGTCGTTCGTCTCTCCGGTCTAAATTCGGTTGTTCCTCTTTCCGGTCTATATTGATCATGGCATTTGGTTCCCAATTTGGTTCCTGTCCCAATGATTCATGGCTCACTTTCTTGGCCTGCAGATTGACTGCTCCTTTGGCCTGGAGCTCCTTCCACTTTAAATTATCAACTTCCATTGTGGCCAACTCGTAGAATTGTCGGCTTCCTCCTTTTCGAAAACTGACTTTGACGTATGGTTCGTTGTTGGTGTAGACTTCAGGCTCTGTAAGCTGGAGATATTCCGGCACGTCCTGCATAGACGACACGGGCCCCATTTTGACTCCCTTGGAAGGGATTTTCAATGGAGTCCCACACATTTCACAGAACCGCATTGATGGGTGGTTTAAGAATGTGCATTTTCCACATTGACCTGGTTCGGTTTGTGGTCTTGCTTCGGGTCGGAGGTCGGGCCCGGAATCCGGTCGGACCTCCGGCGCCGCACCCCGATCCCGACTTATTCCCTCTTTAGGCAATTTCTGCAATGCTCGAACCTGCACAGCCGACGCCAGAATCCCACACGCAACACACTTGGCCACTTGCTCCATCCTATGGTCATAATGATTGTTAAATGAACAGACTGCACATACCCAGTCGGAGATAAGCGGCGCCGGTTCCATTTCCGGCCCATCCTCCGGCCGTAAATATAACTTCACCTTCGGCAGTGACCGTAGAAACTTATCAATATGTTCCGTCTTGCTAAGCTGTCGGAGATAAAGCCCGACTGCACACAGGCTCGACGAATCCACAAATATCACTCGTTTACTCGTAAGGTACACCCGGCCATTTTGAAGCGCCCGAAACTTCAGTTTGCCTTGGTAAAGGCCCACGTGATCCCGGGAAAAGAACTCCGTCTCGCCCTGCACAAAGATCGGCCGGTTGCTGGTATTCACGGGGACTTGATGCCACACATTGACTCGGGACATGCACGACTGAACTTTCAGACTTCAGACTTGTTTCAGACTTGTTTCAGACTTGTTTCAGACTTGTTTCAGAATCAATCAGCACGTAACTCTTGTTGTTTCACCGAATTAGTATTTCTTCACGTGACTCTTGTTGTTTCACGTTTGTTTCACGTTTGTTACAGATTGGTTTCACCTCCGTGTTTCAGGATTAATGCTGTTCCACCTGTTCCGACTTTAGTTAACTGACTGTTACGTTCAGATGGTGTGTCCTGTCTATTGTTTCAGGCTGGTATCAGGTGTGTTTCAGGTGTGTTTCAGATGTGTTTCAGGTGTGTTTCAGATTGTTTCCGGTTGTTTGTTGATCCAGATGTGCCTTGGAGCTGGCGTGGTGCTTGGTGTTGCAAGTGTATGGTGACAAATGGTAGATAGTGAGGGTCACGTGACGCAATCAGCGAGTTCCGAAATACTCTTTAGACTGGTCCAAATGGCTAATATGCAGTCTGGGGCTTGGATATGAGAAGAACTGCAGGAACGGTTTAAGTTCTAAAATGGGTTTGATTAGGCTTGGGATTATGAAGTACACGTGCTTTATCTCACGTGACTCATCTCACGTGCATTGTCACGTGCATATATCACGTGCATTTCCACGTGCATTTCCACGTGACTCTAGTGTGACCTGAAAATCGCCACTATCCCAAGCCACAAACATCCCTCATTTCTTCCTCCCCAAACCTCTCCAAATCCCCTTAAATCTCTCGAATCGTCTCAGTTGGTTTTGAGTGTGTGGGCCAAAATAGTCTCCTCGTCAGGGCAGAAGTTCCGCGCGTATATCTTTGCACTACGTACTACTACACAGAAAAGCGCCATCACGGACTAGACCAAACAGGCGGTTCAGAGACTTCAGGCAGTTCAGAGGCTTCTAGGCAGGACACCCGATTTTGCCAGAAGGAGTTTCTTCTTTACTTTCTACGGCCAGCCACGTGCCACCCTCTATAGTGGATCTCAGATCATCCGTTTCATCGCGGTTTCAAGCCATAGGTTGATCCTTGTTTCAGTGTTTCAGTGTTTCATCTGTTTATCTGTTTATCTGTTTATCTGTTTATCTGTTTATCTGTTCATCTGTTCATCTGTTCATCTGTTCATCTGTTCATCTGTTTATCTGTTCATCTGTTCATCTGTTCATCTGTTCATCTGTTCATCTGTTCGCCGATTCCTTTATAAACCCCTGTTCACTTCTCCAGGCTCATCATTTCAACCTGACCTTTAGTGCATCCTAATATTCATCCACAGCATGGCGTTTCTCTTCAAACGCAACCCCAAAACGCCACCCGAACTCGTACGGTCGCTTAATGAGCTGGTGGCCAAACTTGACTTATCCACCGAATCTCGCAAAAACCAGGACGACTGCCATCGGTACTTGAAGCAGATGAAAACCATGTTTTATGGGGATGACGAGAACGAGCCGCAGCAGGACCAGATCGGGCTCCTAGCCGCTGAAATATACGCCACCGACTCGCTCCATCATATGGTGGCCGCGCTCTGGATCTTGGACTTTGAGCTGCGCAAAGATGTGGTGTCGTTATTCCAAGCGCTCTTACGACGAAAAGTGGGGGCGGAAATGCCTACAGTGGACTACTTGCTCACGAAGAAACCCGATGTTTTGGTGATGCTCATGCTGGGCCCTGAGCAGCCCGAGACCTGTGTCACGTGTGGGCAGATTCTCCGTGAGTGCATCAAGTACGAGTCCATCAATCGGTACATTTTGTACCAGCAGGCCTCCAAGTTCTGGCGCTTCTTTACGTATGTGCAGAACCCGGTGTTTGAAATCGCCACCGATACCTTTGTCACGTTGAACCATCTCTTGACTGTGCACAAGAAAGTTGTGCTGGAGTTCTTGGCCCAGAATTGCGTCTTGTTCTCCATGCACATCAACGGGCTAATCCGGCTGGAAAACTATGTGACCAAGAGGCAGTCGGTACGGCTCCTTACGGAGTTGGTGATGCAGAAGCAAAACCAGCACTTCCTCATGCACTACTTTGACGATACTGCCAGTCTAAAGATCATCATGTTGTTGTTGAGCGATAAGTCACGCAATGTGCAGCTCGAGGGTTTCCATGTGTTCAAGTTCTTCGTGGCCAAGCCGAAAAAGAGCCAGAAGATCCTAGATATCTTGACCAAGAACAAGGAGAACTTTCTCCGTTTCTTCAAGACCTTTGATGTGACGGAACACGGCTCCAACATTGCAGAAGAACGTGACTATATCTTGCACGAGATCCAGAAGCTTCCTGATATTGAGCGCAAGGAGGAATCCATCTGATGATTGGATTTATCTGATGGATCTGAACAATATCTGGTGACACTCTAGAATGATGGGTATCTGATTAATTGGAGTCTAATTAATTGATGACTCTACCTGACAAATTTACATTGATGACCAAATGCAAGTCTTTATTGATGGATCTATCAGTTGAGAAATCTAGATCAATGTGGATCAGTCATTGTGTCAGTCTGATGTAAATCAATGAACGAAGGGAATCTCATCCCTGTCGTCTGCTGGTGCATGTGGTATGTGTCAGGTTCTAGTCATCAATCAGCACCTCTAGCGGATCATAATCTGACAGTGCATTGGCCACATAATACCGCTTTTACTCTCCATGTCTTAGCAAACCATCTTAGGTAGATGTGTGCAGGTACTAATCAGTTCTCTAGTACACTCTGGTCCAACCTCTAGTGATCATAGTACTATACAGAGTAGGTCTAGTGTTGTAGAGTGGAAAATCAAATGAATCTAAATAAACGGGATACATAAACCTAAACAGGATACATAAACCTAAACAGGATACATAAACCTAAACAGGATACATAAACCTAAACGGGATACATAAACCGAGAATTAGACAGAATTGGACACCATCACATTAAAGTGGACTGGAGTGGAGTTCTGTACAGACTAATTCAGAGTACATACTAGACTGGCTAATACAATAGCTTGACCAGAGAAGAGAGACTGGCTGGAAGTCTGGTATACCTGAAACCCGAACATGGCGATTGTCGAGTCGATCAAACGCAGGCATTGCTACAGATCCGGTAAGGAAAGAAAATACGACAATTTAATTCTTGTTGGCGGGGGTCTAGCCGAGTTTCCTGCGTGGGACCTTTTGCTCAGTGACAGAGTGCAGATCTGGCGTCCACGTACTTGACAAGCTCCACATTGATGAAATCGTCATTATTTTGGGAAGGAAACAGAAAAGATAAAGGCCAAGAGAAAGCAAATGAGGGCAGAAGCAAAAAGGGAAAAGCATGCAGAGATGCAGGAGAAGTGGAGCTCACAGAGCAGGAGCTACGCAATCGAGAAAGAGTGCCAGTACACTATTGACGTTTCCCAAACCGAGCAATGGTCCACAGATGATTGCCTGAAGGGGGCAGCGTGTACAGTTGGTTGTAGTGAATAACGAGATGTAAATCAACCGGAAATACTGGGACTTTGGGTGCATCTACAAGTGGATGTGGCATGAATAGCTGATTTCATATTCTCCACGTAACCATTGGTCTGGACCATTGCATGAGATATTTGGAGAAATGGCTCGGATAGCATTATGAATTATCAGCAGATATATAAAAGCACTTGGACAAATGTGTTGCGCGTTGTTGTTAACATTGGCATAAGTGGGAACACCAATCTCGTCAGTCTAATAACTCTAACAAGTAAGGCTGTTTAGTGATAGGCTTGGTCATTTGTATTCGGGTTTTCTTATAAACTAAAGCTAGGAACTTGCTATTTCCTCTTGGTAACTGAGCGCTTGTTCTCTTGACATATAAGAGCGACGCACTCTCTTCTTATATGTCCCTTTGATAACACGTCGACCTCCATTTAGACAAGAGCTAGACGACTCTCTCATATAACATTGTTCTCTTCGAAGACAATGTTCCATCTGATATACTGCATATACATGTACAGTACATATGAGACTCTCACGTCTCATACGTTCAACACTCACGTCTCATACGTTCAACAGTAGTAGTGAGGGGTGACAATGTAGGACATTTGCAGGACAAGGGTTATAAACAAAATTACATCAGAATTATAATATAGTACTCCAACCGCGGGGGATTCTAGAGGATCCATCTAGTCAGGCGAACCTTTTAGTTGTTATATACTGTTCCACTATTTCGGATCCTCTTTCTGGACTTTCCTAAAACACCCAACTATAGATCATGGAACGTATAGTTTGTATTTGTCTATTTTAGAATTCCATATTAGGAAATCTTTATGGTTAATTCAAAGTCATTAAATACTCGATCCTAGGGTTTGTAGGATTATGCGTAGTAGGTTGAGGGAGGGAGGGAAGTGTTGAACAGGCGAGATGTTCCACATGTAGCATGAGTCAATATGCAGTTTCCAGATGAACAATAAGTGAGCTCCATAAAATCGATCCAGGGGCTTTGGTCCGAGAGGTTTTGGTCCGAGAGGTTTGGTATGCACGGTTGAAGATGAAGCGGTTGCTACGCAGGATTGGTTGCCACGCCGAATCGTCCAAAGAGGTTTCAAGAAAGGGACTCAAAGAAAGTGAGCCCTATCTTTGGGATTTGAAGGAGTAACCATGTTACGGTCCAGAAAGGGAAAACATATATATGGAGTTCTTGTTCCTGATGTTCTCGGGTAACAAATAAGCTTAGTTAAGGGAAACTCCCTGGTAGCTTAACAACCACAATACAAAGAACTGTGCATTCTGAAGGGATAAGTATGCACATCAAAAGGTTAGAATGCAGGAGTACAGATAAAACTGACATGAGAGCCACTCCTGAAACCGGGCCTGGAGTGACTGAGGATCTGAAGCAAGATAAGAAGGAAGGATCCAATGAGAGACCTCTGAAGAAAAGCCCTTGTGCAGAAGCATGCACGAAGGGGTGTTTGAGGAATTTACGGTGATCACTCCGATGAAGGAGGTATCAGAAGGAAATGCCAAGAGTCTGGTTGGAATGCCAGATGAGGGATTTAATCAGAACGGTCGGGACGACGACACCGACGGGGGTCATGCCGTGGAAGGGGTTCCGGTCGTTGGCCTATATAAAGCGAAGGGCTCCCCGCTTTATTGAAGGATTATCGAAACAGCTCAGTCATAACAGAGACAGAAAGGAGTTACGAATATAACTAGCTTAAGATAAGAATATAAATGACTGAGACTATCACTGAAGTACCTTACTTATTGGAGTTGTTAAAGAACAAAGAGATTGGGGTTCCTACATACACGAGTGTTAACAGTAACGCGCAACAAGAACTAACATGACACCTATATCTCTTATACTGCAAGAATTAATGCAAGACCGTTACACCCGAGTACCAAACTATGGAATCACTAAGAACCAGGCCAAACAGGAAGTGAGGGTTCGCACTTTTTCGTACTTCTCACTGTTGCAGCCAATACACTAATATTTAAGGTTCAATAGAGGATTAAATAAGGATATAATCTTACTTGGCAATTGTTAGAGGTGTTTCAGAAATGTTTCAGAAATGTAGGAGGTTCGGGTGTTTGAGAGTCGGGTGTTTGAGAGTCGGGTGTTTGAGGGTTGAGGTCTCTTTTTTTGTTTCCCTGCTTCTGTTAGAATGCACTATATACACCTTTGTATATTCGTCTCCAGCCATATATTTCTAGTGGCAGATACAGGTCTGCTAGATGGGTCTCTTCTGTAGCGAATGATCTGCAACGTGGCGGGATGGTCGTGCGAGACCCATAAAGCAAGAGTTATCATTGTAATTGATGACTGTAAATGTGAATATGATATGATAATTATTTACTGTGCGACTACTTCAATACTCAATTACACCAAGTACTTGAATATTGATTTCACCACTCACTCTTCATCTCGCTCATCCCATTGAGTAGCCTGGGCTTCACTTGTTATTATTCACTGATCCTTCAATGACTCGCTGATTTCTTGGTCATTCTCTGCTTTCTTCTGGTCGCTTGCTTCCTTACTGAATCACTCTGGACCACCCACGGAACTCCTCCTCTCCGTACTGAATGGCCTTGATCCATTGCGCAATTTGCGCAGTCAACTCACCAGCTGAGCCCTTGGCCAAAGGAACAGAGATGTCCTCGCCTCTCCAGCCAATGGTCTGGATTGGGGCCACCAAAGCGGCGGTGCCTGCACCAAAAGCCTCCACCAACTCGCCCTTCTCGGCCCTCTCCTTGACCTCGCCAATGGTATACTTTCTCTCGTTGACTTCCCACTCCGACGAGTCCAACCGTGCTCTGCAGATTTCCAAGATCGAGTCTCTGGTGACTCCCTCCAAAATGGTTCCGTCCAATGGAGCCGTCACCAACTCCTTCTTTCCTGAAGCTTGCTGGAACACGAAAAACACGTTCATGGTGCCCACCTCGGTAATGTAACCTTCTTCACCAAAAAGCCAGAGGTTCTGCTGGTATCCTCTGCCAGCAGCCTCCAATTGTGGCTTGATGCAAGGAGCATAGTTGGCTCCCAACTTCTTGTCTCCCACACCTCCGGGCCATGCTCTAACGGCATAGTCGGTAGCCTCCAAAGCCACGGGCTTGAACCCGGTGGAGTAATAGGGGCCCACGGGCGAAGCAATCAAGTACAAAAGTGCCCGGTCAGGAACGGACACTCCCAAAGAAGCACTGGTTCCAATGATCGTGGGTCTCAAGTACAACGAGTAGCCCTCGCCAGTAGGCACAAAGTCCTGCTCTAACTCCACAAACTTGGCGATCAATTTAATGAACTCCTCGGAGTCGAACGTGGGCAACACGATTCTGGCGGCCGACTTGTTCATTCTCTCCATGTTCTTATCGGGTCTGAAGATGCGGATCTTGTTCTCCGAGTCACGGTATGCCTTCATACCCTCAAAGGCCTCGAAACCGTAATGGAGCACCACAGTGGAGGGATCAAGGCTGAGGTTATGGTAAGGGGTGATTTCAGGTACACCCCAGCCGTTTTCGGCGGTCCACTCGATTTCCAACATGTGGTCGGTGAAGGTTTTTCCAAAAACCAACTGTTCCTTGGGAAGCCTCTCCTTAGGCGAAGTGGTTTTCTGGATCTTCAATTTGGATGCGTCCAATTTGTTCTGGCTCATGGTAGCAAACTGTCTGTTAGTATAAGCCGGAGCCAACGACCAACGAGGAGCCAATGGGGCCAATGGCCTGGGGTTTGCAAGGAAGGTCCGCGTGGAACCTGTGGCAGGGCGTCTCCAAGCAGGAGCCAGGACGGGCAATCTCATTGGGCTGGAAAAGTGCACTGTGGCGGACGTACGTTTTCGATAACGAAAAAATTCCACCGCGACCTCACCGGTGTTTTATACGGGGCAGGCCCGGATCCGGCGCACAGTCATCTGCCGCGAATAACCGACCAAGGGCCTGCGCACCCTCCCACGTCTTTATCTCGGTTAACCATATTCCCCTTTCCCAGTCTTAATCCAGTTCCCCGCATTCCTGAAACACCACCTTCGGCATGTCAATCCAGTATCAACATTCAGTCTTTTATACCAGTACCAACATTCAGTCTTTTACACCAGTACCAACATTCGGCATTTCAGACCATTACCAACATTCAGTATTTCAGACCAGTACCAACACTTAGTATTTCAGACCAGTATCAACACTTAGTATTGCTTAGTGCCAGTATTCGCCTTCACCATTTCAATCCCCCTCAAGTTATCCTTCGTTTCCCAATCGCCAGCCATACTATTTCAGTGAGTCCCAGAGATGAAGGATTGTGGTGCCAGTATAGTAATTCTCAGTGTTCCTATGCCTGAAAGGCTTGAACAGCAAGGGAAGTATCAAGATGGTTGCGCTTGCCTTAGGATTCAAGCGTCACTTTCCTCTTTGGGCCTTTTCTGTAGCATATGCATCATTGGCCAGTCTTCTCCAAAAATAGCTTCCATTAGTAATCAATTCACGGCACTCATGATACCCAGTAAATCTCAGTCCATTGAATGTCATTCAATTTCTCATACTTCAGTAAATCTGGGTCCATTGATCATTCCAGGAATCCTGTTTTGCCCGTGAATGACTCCAGAGTCTTTTCCTGATTCCGGCAATTTCAGGTTTTTTCAACATCCACGATCCTGTACTAACCCCTCTTGCTAAGTCGCCAGCTTTCACCATATCATGTAGACCTGTCTTATGACTCAGTACACCCTGAGATTGGCCACCATTTTATTGTTTAACAACACGCGGCCGTCATCTTTAGTGATAAAGACCCCGAGCTCATCCAAAAACTCCCGCTCTGTCCACACTCTGGCATTGCTATCGATTTCCCGGCCATTGATCTCGTATAACCGGAGCACTTGGGAGCCCTGAAGGGTATCGGAACCACTGAGGTTTCGGAGGGTCTTGTATGTGACCAAGTTCTTATCCTGGTCAATGGCATCGGCCACCAAATGCTCCACCTTAAGTCTCCCACTGAGCTTTGGCATCACCGTGTCTCCCCGCCTGAATTCCATCTCCGATACATCTTCCCGAACGATGTACGTCTTGTAGGATTCAGGCCGCGATAAGGCACCAATGATGTATTCCGTGCGCTGGGTTGTAGAATCCCTTGTGGAGACATAGTCGCTTTCAAATGCATAAATCTTTGTGAAAGACGGCGTTAGCTCGATTGGTGCCACTTGTTCGAGATATTTGGGCCTCACAAGGGTAAAGTTGAAATCTCTTTCTGGCAGAAACATCTGTCCCATTTTGTAGAAGGCCGATTGCAAAAGCGTTTCATTGGTATTTTTCCATTGAGCAGGTGCAACTTCACACCACTCGTATTCTTCCGCAATGGGCCGTAATTGGGAATACTTTTCCACCACTTCACTCTCTTCTGGGTCATCTCCTGGTCCTATAGCATTCACTTGGGCCTTGAACCCTCGCCACATTGACTTCTTGTGGTTCTTATTGGGGTTTCCGTTTTCGGCCACGCAAAACTGCCTCAACTTATGCTGAAAACCTTCTCTGCTATTTTGAGCATGAGCCTCGTCGTACCAAAGCGGATGCGCTTCAGTGGAGAAGATCCAGTTTTTCGTCTTCATTTTGGATGAATGAACATAGCTTTCGTTGCTTTCGTCGAAAAGCAAGTATAAATACTTGAGCAGCTCTCCCAATACAAACGTCTCCATGCGGTCCTGAAACTCGCCTTTTCGAACGTCCTGGTATCCACCAAAACCACAGGGTGCCTTGAATCTCACCTCGAAAAGCTCCAATACCCGGGCTCCGATCTGGAGATAGAGTGGGTCACGTGTGGCCCGGTACAAATAGTATGTCGACTCGATAAACTCGGGCCGGAGCGGATACCACTCGAGCCCAACAGCACTTTCTACTCGTAATGTGTGGAGTTCATCTGGAGTCACATTGAGATCAGACAGAGAAACCTGGTAGTTCCATCGTTCCGGCAAGCCGTCGAAAACATTCCAGATCTTGAGATATACCAAATGGCTCCTCACAGCCTCACTTAATCGGCCTGCTAGAACCTGAACACCGGGCCAGAAAGCACTGAGCAGATCTATCCAGAAGCTTCCTACCATACCGGTAAGCGTATCAATGTTTCCGAAATACATGTATCCGTCTTTGGAGGCCCTTTTGGCCAGGTGCGAGAGCAATGCCAGGTATGAGCGCTGGAACACCGACATGAGCTTGTCATCGTTAAAAAGAATAGCCCCTTTGAGTGCGTACTCGTAGAAAGAGTCCACCAGGGCCCCTATGCCGGTCAATGAGTCCAACCACATATTTTTGATGGGATCGAACGTCATGGGAAGCAATCCAAGCGGCAGCCGAGCATCCCATATCTTGTAGAATGATTTCTTCGTAAGCTGCTCGAATACTTCATCGCCTGTTAGCCGCAGCAAAAGCGTGAACTCGAGAAAAGGCGTGGTTGCACCAGCGGTGCAGCCATGACGAGAATTACCTTGGTTGACGCCTTTTAGGCCGGTTGCAAGGTTGATGCGAGGAAGCGGTAGGCTTGTGGACGTTCTGTAGACGGGAATAAGACGAAGACCCAAGTCGTAAGCCATATCAAGCAAGAACCCATCGTATTTCTGCACTATCGCTAGGTAAGCAGGATGATCGTAGACTTTGTTTGTCAAGGCTAGATGCGCAGAAAGGAGACCGCCAAGCCACCGGATAGATGCTTCAAATACCTGGATCAGATGGTTCTGATTGAAGAAGTCCTCCTTGTTGTCACTTAAATAGGCTAAAGCGGTCTCTAGCTGGCTCCATTCCTGCATGATGAGGAGGGTATCCAAATTATCCAACAAAGTCAGGGACACGTTTCCCAAAGCATCAAGATGAATGTCATCCTTGTTGGTATATTGGGGCCCATACGGTACGCACGAGTAAGGCCTGACCTCATCCGCAGGAAATCCTTGTGTCATGTAAGAGTCCCACCCATGGCGAAATAGAGCTCTAGTGGCCGCTTTAAGTTGCCTTAAATGGCCAGGGGTGAAGCTGGAGGTGTCCGTTATATGGGCGGAAACACATAGAAAAATAGGACCAAGAAGCCATAGTATGAGTCTCATGGGGTAGATTAAACAGGCGACCGTGCGTTTTCGCAGTGCGCTCGCGATCCTGCAGCAATAGCTGGTTATAAATAGTAGTAGACTCAAAGGACCAGGTGTTCAAAATTCAAAAAAATCACCAACTTTAAATTTCGCAGTTTCTATATTGATCTTAGCTTGTGAATCAGTATGTATGAAATACTAGCATATAAACTTACCATGGCTGTCATGCGTCAACCTTAAGCCCTTGGAGTAAATATGAAAAAATGAGTACGTGTAAATTAGGGGCGATACAAGCCCTTTATATACCCAGTCTCATGCACCAGAGTTTCATGAATGCGTCTGTGTTATACATTTGAGTTTCATATATGCAACTGGTATATGCATCCGAGTTTCATATATGCAACTGGTATATGCATCCGAGTCATGCACTGTTCACTATGTATCGGGCCAGGTTTGCAGCCGTGCGAAGACTGCTTCACCAATGCCTAAAACTACTGTTTAGGGATGCATAACGCAGCTGATCAGCATTGCATACTGCAGTGTTTCAGATTTGCAGCATTGTGCCCAGGGCCCTATATATAAAGGGGGATCCCTCTCCAAAATTTTTAACAACACACAAAAACCTATATGATTAAAAACAGAACACCAAAAAAGAATTGAATCTCTTAGTCTCTTAGCAGATCCCTTTATAGATGGCATCGGCTACTTTGAGGGTCTCGTTCATTTCCCTGACATCATGGACTCTGACAATATCAGCCCCTTGTTCCACACATGCAACAACAGAGGAGGCCGTGGCCAACACCCGATTCTTGGCCTCTTGTTCTCCAGTCAAAGTGCCGAGGAATTTTTTTCTACTGGGCCCCATAAGCATCGTCATACCGTGGAAACTGGTGTAGATATCAGACCCAAGGTCAAGTTGTGCATACTGCTTGAATCTGGACCCATGGCGCAAGATGGCCACGTTCTGTACAAGGTTTTTGGCAAAGCCGATTCCGGGATCAACAATTATTTGCCACTTGCGAACGCCTTGCTTGAACGCAAGTTTAATTTGGCCAGTCAATTCACGGCCCACACCATTGATGAGATCCTGGGTGGAGTCGTCCAAAGTGGGCAAGATTCCCTTTTCGATATCAACATTATACTCCACAAGACCATTTTCTGCAGGCCCATAAGTGGTGAGGTTGCTCATGGTGGCAGGCGTGCCTCGAGTGTGGTTCATGACGTAACCACATCCGAATCTGGCCACAACACCAAAGATTTTCGGCTCATACAAGCCCATGGAAATGTCGTTGATGATATCTGCACCTGCAGAAAGAACAGCTTCCGCCACATTAGCACGGTACGTATCCACAGAGATAAGAAGGTCACTCAATTCCAGACACTCTCTGATTGTTTGAACAACAGGCACGACCCGGGCGATTTCCTCTTTCTCTGAAGGCTCTTGGCTTCCCGGGCGAGTGGAAACTCCGCCTATATCGATGATCGTGGCGCCTTGGGCCTTCATGCGGCTTACTTCTTGCAAGATTTCAGTCTTGGACAAGGTGAAGTTTTTTCCTCCATCACTGAACAGGTCTGGCGTGGCATTGAAAATTCCCATCAAGTGTGTTGGAGAAGAGCCGTTATGGTGAATCTTGAGTGACCTCCCCTGCAGGCCCGGGATGTACAGGACCAAGGCAGAGCTTTCCTGGATTTCAGGGTCTGTTTCCGCTTTCAACAATTTGGAAAGGTGGTTATGGATGGGCTCAGCTGTGACCGGATGGGTGAAGTCTGGTGCTATAAGCTCACAGAGAGGTTGAAGAACGAAAGTTCGGTCCAACATAGCCATATGGGGAACCACCAAATCCGGGGAAGTGACAGCAGAGTCGCCAAAGAGAATGATATCCAAGTCTATGGAGCGGGGCCCATTGGCAAAGTCCTTGACCCGGGTCATTTTCTGGTACTCGATGTCCTTGAGCACATTCAAAAGCTCATGCGGAGTCAAGCCGGCCACTTTCATATGGACCACACCGTTATAGAAGTCTGCTTGATCAAGATGATACATGGGCTTGGAAATGTACAAAGTGGAGGTGGACACGACAGAGATTTGGGGGTGTTGGTCCAAAAAGTCGAGTGCCTGGGCAATATTCTCCACCTGGCCGCCCACATTCGAACCGAAAGCAACATAAACATCGTGGGAAACGTTTTGGGCTTCAGTTTCCAGAACAGGCAAGTCGAAGTCAGAAGTTTCCTGGCCTTTTTCCTTTGGTTTGGTGAGTTTCGGAACACCCTCGAAGTCAGCTGGGGTATAAAAACACAGCACTCCAACACCCTCGGTGTACACGATGGCATTTGGCTTCGTCACACGCACGGAAACCGAGTCCATGGCAAACGACTGGAGGATCCACTGCGAGGTTTTTTGCACGAGAGCCTCCACGGTCTTGAAATTGGCACTCTCCAAATACTCTTGCACCGAGTGGGACACTTCGCTTACGTTGAGTGCAGGTTTGGACACGGAAAGCTCGATATCAAGAGAAACATATTGCTTATTCAAGCGTTCAAACGTGAACACTCCAATGAGGGTGAGGGCCCGAAGCCCATGGATCTTGTATACACCATTGACACCAGTGCAAGTTTCAAACAGCACGGGGGCACGGATATCGACTTTGGGAGCGGAGGCTCGGACCAAGATCTTTTCACAAGAAGCAGATTCGGGGCCCAAGAGCCCAAACACATAATTGGCCAAGCCTCCGAGAGAGGCAAAGTTGAACTGGCTTCTTTTGCCGATTCCAGAGTGGATTTTGTCGGAAATCACCGCATAATTCAACGAATAGTGCAAGTTATCCGACTGGGAGGCCTTTGAAAAGTCAGTGTGGAAGTCCACATCGATGGACACGGGATGAGCTACGGGTTTCTTCCAGTGATCTAGGCCGATTATGGCATTGGCCTGGAGTCCACTGATGTTGACTTTGTCAGACATGGAGCGGGACATTTTGGGAAAAAGCGCCTTTCGGGCGGAAGATGCAAGGGAAAGCAAATTGGACGGGAGTTGGGAAGCTGGAGCTTCGGTGAATGGACTGTGGAGTGGAGAAGGGCAGAGAGCGAAGCACCCGAGGTCACGTGCGCGCAGGCACTTACTCAAGCACTTCAAGATCAGAGTCGAAGTCACAGTCCAAAAAACTACAGTCTCTGGGCCTAAGTTGAATTTTACAGAAACAGGGAACGTTGCATATCTCTGGATAGGTGCTACAATTGGGTACATTGGCCAATCATCTGTCGTACCCGATGAAAATGACCTGCATGGAGTTCTGGAGAAGAATGAAGGGTCTAAATTAAAGAGGTGTGACTATGAATTATGAATTTTGGAGTCGGAAGTTTATTCATAACCGGGAAAATTACAGATTCATGACTAATGCGACCAGCTGCTTATTCTACTGGAGTCCAAGGAACGTGACCAGCACTAGGAAGTTTCAGGGACAGGGCCGGCCAAAAGCTCAAACTCGTCAAACTCCAAATCATCCTTCAACTCAATCTGGTCCGCAAGGTGACAGCCGAAATCCGCAGTTTCCTGGAGCTTGGCCTCGGCCTCGAGCTTGGACATGTTCATATCTTGCATGGCCATTCTCAAAAGAATCTCATTGGCTAGAACATACGTGCAGAACATATCGGGCAGCCAGAAAAGAATGGTTTTGTTACGGGACTTTTTGATGAGCTGACCGTACCGGGCGTGGATCAAGGCCGAAACAAACGATTGCCGTTTTAGGCCATAGAAGCCCCCAACAAATTGTCTCCAGGGAAGGTCCCACCGTTCCTGCAGAGACATGGTGGAGTTGGCCAGTTTTGTTTTCTGGGCATGGGCCAAGGTATAAAAGATGGAAAGCTCTTCTTCGCCAGAAAGAAGCTTGGGAATGATATCAATATACCGAAGGGCTTTTTCCTTGAGCACGGCTTTGGATTCGGGGATGGGGAAGTCGTGTGTCTTGTACTTTTCAAGAGTACCACTTGGGATCTGGTCGATGTTTCCGGCTACAAGAAGTCCAGGCAACAGAGACACCCGAGAGTCTTTCTGCTTCTCTAGATCCAAATTGGGAACAGAATCGAGCTTTTGTTGATCTTTCTGATTTCCATTTTGAGCCTGATCATTTATTTGGTCATCGTTTTGTTTGTCTGAATTTAGGCGGTCTTGCTGGAGGTCTTGGTTTGGGTCATTGGTTTTTGACTCTAGAAGCTTGTCTAAATGGTCAAAGTCTAGGTTGGCCGGTTTCACATGCAGGTCGTTGACTGTGATGAGTTTTTCCTTTTTGGGCTTCGGTTTATGCACGAACGGTTTCTTGCGCTTGTGTGGAGCCTTGGCCCGTTCGAAAATGTTTAGTGGGTTACTCATGGAGAAGACGCTAGGAGA
The DNA here is from genome assembly GCA_002374535.1 of Metschnikowia kamakouana. Classification (NCBI taxonomy): domain Eukaryota; kingdom Fungi; phylum Ascomycota; class Pichiomycetes; order Serinales; family Metschnikowiaceae; genus Metschnikowia; species Metschnikowia kamakouana. The sequence continues at coordinate 166,909 of NKZX01000791.1, forward strand.
CTCTGCCATGTTGATGGTGCGTCACGTGTGCACCATACTGCCCGGTATATGCAGGACAAAAAAGACTATTCCATTTAAGTCAAGAGATTGAGGAATGGATAAGGAATTGGGAAATTCTTTTATTAAATCCATACTTTCCGGATACGTTCATGGATAAAAGAGGAAATCTGGATTGGGGTTTGGTGTTGAATATGCACCCATCACGTGCAACATAAGATGAAACACCATCTGCACGATAAACCTGCAACATTTCCCGATTAGGCTTGCTGCAGTTCCTTTTGTGTTGTGTTCGAAAAGGAATATAAATAGGTGGCCTCCCCCACTTATTTTTCCTGCAAATTCAATAAAGCAACCATACGCTGGCACTGTGGATCACTGATATTTCAGGACACACTGAACTGTTTTGATTGCCACTGAACTTTTTGGAACTGAACTGTTTGGAACTGAACTGAATTGAGCTGAGTTTTATTGTGATTTTCTCAATACGATGATTGGTGATTTCTCCCAGTCCTATAAGTTTTACACTTGTCCAGAGCTTGTTATTATCTGACGCTACATAAGTGAACACATTATAAGGTCTAGTGGTATTTGTCAGCAGACCACGAATTAGAATGTGCTTTGGTTATCTATATTATCATCCTGAAGATGATTCAAAAGATGATACAAGATTGATTTGATTGTTGACTGGACACGTGAGTTGCATAAAGTCAGCAGTTCCTGATGCATGAATATTCATTATCAAGAAATGTGTTTGTTCAAATGGCTTTGGTATAATGTGAGGATGTGATGATGAATCTGTCAAATGATTTGTCCTATGTGTTAATGAGTCTGTCCAGTGTTGCCCAATTTGTCCAATTTGTCCAACAGCCATGTATCAATCTTTGACTAACTCATTAGTGATGACTGATTAAAGTGATGGCTCACTTCCGGAATTGGGAGCCGGGGGAAAGGAGTAGGACACTTCTGGATTTCAAAGCTAGTTCCAATCCAATGGGAAATATCAACCAAGTCTTTGGCGACTTCGGTAACATGGGGAGTGTGCTGTTTGCTTCACAGTAATATGCCCAACTAATGGATTGGGATAAGACGGGCTAAGAGCGGGAATCAAATGTGGACATGGTGTAACCCGTTATCGTGTGGCGTAGTTGAGGGTCCAGATTGGCTTCTTTATTGTTCAACATCGGTAAGGAAGAGTCCCCAAAAGTGGAAGATTTCAAGAGATTAACCAGTTCATTGGGAGTAAATAGAAAATAGTAGAGTATGGAGTAAAGAGAAAATAGCAGAGTAGGGAGTAAAGAGAAAATGTGGCAAATAGTTGGTGGGATTTTTGGTGGCAGGATCGCGCCTTTTATATACGATTTCCTTCCCCCTGCGCGATATATTTGCAGCCACCCACTGTGCAGGACCAGCAAGGAGGTCGTATAAAAAAGGTGGCGCGTTAATATAAACCTCCGTGTAAATGCAACTGTTCTTCTTAGATCTCCAATACCCCAACAGTGTGGTGCTTCGAAGTCGTCTTGGTTAGTGGTATTCTTTCCTGCATCTAACCCCAGACCCCCCATTACCCCTTCCCAACTGAACCATTCGATATCCCAGAAAATCGGTATATTCTTTGGCCGTCTTTCCTATGGCCGTCAATTTCTTAGACGAGGTTTATGGCGACATTTAAGGCTTGGCAAAATTTAAGGATTAGCAAATTCAAGGCTTAGCAACGTTTAAGGCTCGGCGAGTTCGATCATCAAAATAAGATATTCGTCGATCCCATTGTTTACTGCATCCTTGTATGCAACATGAATACATCCACATCTCCATTGTACTTGTTTTATGCTCAATACAAAGTGTTTTTTGAATTCAACGAGCCCATTAAAAGCTTGGGTGTGTGGCCAGTATGAGGTGTTGATAACCTTAACTGAGAAACCGTGCTGGTTACAGATTAGTCAGATTTAGATGCTATTCTTACTGTCGAATACGAAGTCTGCGCTGATCAATATGCATTATACTTATTAATAGTTTGCCGATCTATGGCATCCAAGAAAAATAGGGGTTGATGCAAAGTTTTTTTAAACCCGAATATAAAAAACTGTGTTCCCTACTGTGTTCCCAAAAGAAGGGTGAAATGAAATTACTCCAATACTTCCTTACCTTCGTTATAGTTGGCACTGTTGGGGCAAACTTTATACAAGATTACCCATTGGTATTCTTTGCCGGAATCAATGGTACCTTGTACCCCCTCGCCAGCACTATTCATTATGTTAATGACGAGGCAGTGCATCTTTTGTCACATGGCGATCCGCTGGTGGACGCCATCCAGTTCACTTTTAAGGACAAGCAAGCTTCCACTAATGAAAATAATATCATGGGATCCTTGGGGGACGTGAATGGCTTCTTGGCCGTTGTTTCGTCTGACAAGGCTATTAGCTGGAGTTTGGATAATAAGAACAGAATTCTTAATGACTACTTCTACTCCTGTGATGTTTACAGGGGTGTTGAATTCAATATCCGCCACGGATATGAATACAGGAATGAACCAAAATGTTCTTATGCGGACATATTTGTCTTACGTCCTGACAAAACTATACCGGAGAGATTTCCTGATCCTAATATGCCTGAAATGCCTGAAATGCCTGAAGTGCCTGAACCGTTAAACCCAGATGTTCCAGGCACTGAGCGTCCTGACAAAACTAAACCTGAGAGCGTACCAGTGCCTGAAGTGCCTGAAGTGCCTGAAGTGCCTGAAGTGCCTGAACCTTCAAAGCCAAAAGATCCCACCATTGAGCATCCTTCCAATTCCACCATTCCAAGTACTACAGCAATTCCTGATCCTACCAACTCAAATATTCCCAGCATTGTGGATCCTTCGAACTCCAACACTTCAAGTGTTAAGGGAATGTCTGAGGGCCTCAAACCTGCCAAGTCCGACCTTCCAAGTACTATGGGATCTTCAAACTCAAACATTTCAAGCACTTTGGGATCTTCTCACATGTCTAGTACACCCAGGCTTTCTATCTCCAACACGATGGGTAAGACAGAAAGCTCGGTTACCGACGGCATGTCAAGCAAAACTCACCCCGTGGCCAACTCTTCGAACATGAATGGAGCGGACCAGTCGTCCACGTTAAATGCTACCACCGTGACCAAGGAAGACACTGCGATTGTCACCGTCTGCCCAGAGTGTATTGCTTCTTCCCACCATACTGTCTGGAAGACTTACACCGGCTACACCACATACTGTGCACAAGCGACGACCGTGACCATCACCGTATGTGACAGTGGATGCCGGCCATCCACCGTGGCAGTGACTGCACCTACCACCTTGACCATTACTGGGGTTTGTATTGTTCCAGAAACCACGGGTGAAGCCACTGCCACAGACCGGGCAGACATTTCGAAAGGCCCGTTTAGGGAAAGTGAAAAGGCGGAAGAGTCTAAGCCAAAGAAGGGAACTGACACGTCAAAAGAAGAAGCTTCCAAATCAAAACAAGAAGCTTCCGGGCCAAAACAAGAAGCTTACACATCAGAAGATGAAGCTTCCAAGCCAAAAGAGGGAGCTGCCAAGCCAAAAGCTGATAACAAGGCTGATAAGGTTGACAAGGTTAAAAGCAACACGCAGACCGTCACCCAACCCAAGCCAAGTGTTCCTGCATTTGTTAATGCAGCTTCCAATCATCACATTGGTGCATGTATCCTTGGACTCGGTCTTTTGTTGGTGTAGTCCCAATGATGACTGGATAATTTTCCAGTCTTTCTCGAATTTCTTGCCTCCCCTGAATAATAACTTTTAGAATATTCTGGTAGTAGTGCAGTATGAAACTGTAGAATTTGTAGACTAAGGAGACACAATAGTATGGAGTTGGGAGTGGAGTCACATTGGTTTGGTCGGTCACGAGCCCTGGTCACTGGTTAAAGCCCTGGTCCTTTTGGTTATAAGCCCTGGTTATAAGCTCTGGTCCTTTTGGTTTCCAGATTTGAGCCCACTCTAGATAAACTAGTCAAATGTATAGTGCTAGATGCCTCAATCGAGAACAGTATTCGTATGACGACCTGCATCTAGTAGCCTGAAGCAAATCAACTATCTAGGCTTGTACCGAATACACTTGAGAAGTATAGTTATCATTGTCCAATTGCTCAGTGTATGTTCTTCATGATAAATCTGACTAGGTTCACAGTATGTAATAAAGTCACCGAAAGCCACCGTGGTATATTCACTTTCTATTAGTAGTATCCATCAATGCCACAAATTGTAATAGCACTGGTAATGATTAAAATACCACTGGTAATGCCACAAATTAAAAACTAGGAATACCACACCGGTATTCATCACCACCTTTAGTAGTAACACCTGCTCCTAGAGCATCCAATTTCTTTAGTAGCTATTAGTAATATTTACCGGCATCAAAAATAATGAGCAGTGAAATAACGGGGGAGCGCGACTTTATATACCCCGAGTTTTTTTTTGCAGCATCTTTCCTACACCCCTCGTTTCAGAATGGTGGCAAACGCATGCACACAAACGCGGGTGAACACTATATAAGAAACTATATAAGAACCCTCAATCCCTTATAAATTTACATCCACTCTTTTTATGACTTGACCTTCGCCCCTCGGTGGCTCCTTGAAAATAGAGACCTGCTTTGAAAGTGGAAGAGCTAGTATGTCAAACCGCCCTCTAGTGCCTGCAACTTTACATTTAATGTATATTCAATAAAGTTATGACTGAGTGATAGTTACTACTACTACTACTACTACTACTACTACTATTACTGTTGCTGCTAGACCGCTATACTTGGGTGCTGGTGAAATCCTGTACCGGGTCACTCGGCTCTAAAGGTCTTATACCAGATAGACTGGATGAGCACTTGCCAGATCTCAAAAAAGGCTAGGGGTCATAAGCCTAGGCAGGCCGACTCCAGTTCTACGTGGAAGAGGGTAATTGGTATCTACTATCAGCATCGTCAATCTAGCAGATTAGTCAAGTGCTCTCCACTCACTACAGCAAGTTGGAAGGGATGTTTTTATATCATAAGAGCTGCACATCAGATCATGAATTTAAATGAAGATCGAAAGTGAATACCCCAACACATGACTATTTTAGTGGCTCCTGTTGCCCAGACTATTTTGATAGTCATTATGACGCTGGAGTCTAACACCCAACAAACAGTACAAAACATGCAGTGGGGTCATCTAACTCGACTCAGAGCTGAAGTTCACCCATCTTAACTGGATCTGAGTATAACCTCAGTGGATCCCGTCCACCCCGAATGTGATTAATCTTGAAACTTCTGGAAGTTGATCTATGTGCAGGGCAATCTGGCTGAGACGTTCAGAAGCATTACTCGAAGCAGACACGCAGACAATGCAGTCATCATACAACTGTACACTGAGACAGCAGCAGAACTGCCCTAAAAAACACACATGCCAAGAGCAAAGAACTTCCAAGCCAGTTGTGGTCGTGCACTCCACCTGCAACCACCCGACCTGCCTACAAGCCAGGATCTTAAGTAAGTGAGGCAGAGGGTGCTCCAATCAATAATATCTATGGGAACTTGATCTTATTACTCATATGCCTGAATGCCTGATTAACTAGAATAGGATTTGTTGGCCATGGTTTCGGGTTCTATTAGTCATGTCTACCTGCAGGAACACCATCTTATCAGTTTTGCAAAAGTCTTCTTTTAGTACCACTAGGATTACATCTTCAAGATAAGATCGCTTTCTACTAGTTACTCTATGGTATCGGCTTTTGTTTGGGGTGTGTCCGTCACGTGACGCGGCAGTGCTCGTGACCTTACTTAATATGAGTGACCGCAAAAATAGACCCAAAGAGCGTGTGACTAAGTCATGAGACTAGGTCGTGTGACGCCCAAATAGATCTACTAAGCTGGATCTTAATATACGAGAGAATGTTCGGGGATTGTTTTATCCGTGGGTAACGGGCAGAACAATGGGAGTGCATTGAACCCACGTGGGCCAATTTATTAGGTGCAGCACACCCGTACCTCCGAGGGTCAGCCGTCTACAAGAGAAACCTGATTATATGAAGTGTACGGAAGTCTGGAACATGTGACATTCTGAAACACTAAAACATTTGAAACATAAGAACACCCGAAAACCCGAACATCGGAACAGCTGAACATGTGAAACACTTCTGAAACACGTCTGAAACAGTGCTGAAACGACCGCGTATACTTACTGTGCGCACATGAACGCATGGTCTAGAGTGAAACAAACCAGCACCGAATTAGGATGACGAAACAAAGGCAAAGAGAAAGGACAATTCTTTTGAAACGTTTACCATTTGGGGGACCTGCATATAGGCCCCGATGTTGCAAAAACCCTTCAAGCCCTAAATTAGCATTAGAGATGAAAGGATAAGAATAGATTGAGGTGCGTGGTTTTATATGCAGGCCCCGCCAAATCTCCAGATTCGTTTCCACCCAAGTGCATCCAACTACTCCATCACCAAGTTCCAGAACGCAAAAGCGAAGAGAATTCGAGTGTCCAGAATCGATCCTTTGGAAGCGCACGTCCTTGCCCTTCGCCGACCTCCGTACACCACCCCCTGAAATTGCCGTTTTAGGAAACTATCACCCCTCCCGCCTTGGAACTTCCTCCCTACAAATCCCCAAAAACCCCCGCCATCCCGCCTACTCCTTCAAAACTCCCTTGTTCCCTTTGGGTCGTCTCCGCTGAAAGTGGGTCTTCAAATCGTACCCCGAAAAAATCCCCGCCAATTCTCACTCCAAAACTCCCATCCCATCAAGTCTGGCTTAAGGTTTACCGAGTCCAATCCCAGTCTTTGAAACCATTCTGACTACCAAATCCAAAACCACCCCGACTACCCGATTCGTCAGTACTGGTTTTTGGTACTCCTCAATCCTTTTTACAGCTGCTTACTTGATAGTCTACCTGGTGTAGTCTAGTCTAGTATAAATCTTTATTTGTTATTCCAGACTTACGAAACTCCTGATCTTCGGGAATACCTGATCTTCGGGAAGACCAGATAGTCTACTTGATAAGCTGAAATCCTTATTAGTCTGGAATACCTGATAGTCTAATACTGATATTCCAGTACCCCTGATATTCTAGTATAGTCTAGTACTCCTGATACTAGTACTCCTGATACTAGTCTCCTGATACTAGTCTCCTGATAGGCTAGTGCAATACCTTCCTTTTGGTTTTCTGACTGTTTTACTGGTACTCCTGATAGTCTAGTCTGATAGTGTACTACCTGATATTCAGTGCATTCTATACTGATCCCTCCAACGCTTGATACTACAGTCTTGATAGCCGATATCCTAATTGTCCTGATCCAGCTCTCATTGACAGCTATTATTGACGTGGATAAATATAACCGGAATCGTTGATCTTGATCAATTCTAGTCAAGACCCCATTTCCCAAGATGAACTCTATTACGGGAGTGAAGCTGCATACAGACGACGGAGCTTACCAGGAACAGACGGACGAAAAAGCATACGACTTCTACCTACAGCTGTTCGAGCCCAATGTGTATCGGCCCCCCGAAAACACCAAGAAAATGAACTACATCAAAATGGAGGATATGCACGACATCAAGGACTTGGACAAACAGTTGGACCTCCACGACATCAATTACATGGACAACATTGACTTCATCAACCCGCAGGGCATAAGAGATGGCTCCCATGCTTTTCCTCCCACGGACTTTCCCCAGAACACGCCCAGTCTCGGTCCCAACCGCTCCGACGCTCAGAGTCAGAGTCAGAGTCAGAATCAGAATCAGAATCAGAATCAGAATCAGAATCAGAATCAGAATCAGAATCAGAATCAGAATCAGAATCAGAGTCAGAGCCAGAGTCAGAATCAGCACCAAAACCAGAATCAGAACCAAAACCAGAATCAGAACCAGAACCAGGGAATAGGGCTGAGTCTCCAGAACCAAACACTTCTGGGTCTCCATGCGGCCATGTTCCAGTCGCCCATTCTCCCCAGCCAGGACCAGAAGTCGTATAACCAGGAACACCTTTTCCAGAAACAAAAACAACGGTCTCGGCATCAAAGCACACCGTTGGTGTCGCCGGCAGTGACTCCTTTGGACGTGCACAACTCCTACTCTGGCCAGATGTACGCCAGCAACCTCCATGAGTTTGAGCCACTCACCAGTCCTGCACTCAAGGCCCAACAAGGCAGCCATAATTCCCAAACCCCACAGAACCCCCAATCGCAACCTTCTCATGTTTCTCTGGCCGAAAGACGGCGGTCTCTGTCAACATTTAATGGAGATTATACTGGAGGAACACCAGCCAAAAGAAGAACCCCACATTCGACGCCCAATATGCAGGCCGCCAATTCTTCCAAGCTCAAGCGGTCTCCTCTGCTTCGAAAAGTGCCCCAGCAGTTCGAGCCTCTTCCTGCTCTGTCACATGAAACTCCCACTGTGACTAGTGGAGAAACAACACCCATGCTTCCGCCGCAAGGGAAAAAGATGGTCATCAACAACATCAACTCCAATACTTCCAATGCCAGTGGCGGAGGAGGAGGTGGAAACTTTGGGCCGGGGCTTATGAGCTTCACAATGAACCGTCTTGCAGAACAACAAAACCCTGCGTTCGACTCGTTTAAGGAAGGCTACGAAAGAGACTATAGAGGAGACCAGGATGGAGAGTTCAAAGACCTTAAGGACGACTTCAAACGCTATACGTCTCTGTCGGAAACGCTGCCAGTTCTAGAAGCACAGAGTGATGAGTATGGTCGCCGGGACCGGCCTGCAGTCAAAAAGACATCACATAAGTTGGCTGAACAGGGCCGGAGGAACCGAATGAACCAGGCTGTGCATGAACTCTCTGGCTTGATTCCTAGGGAGATCAGAGAAAAGGTATCCATTCCTTCCAAGGCTACTACGGTCGAATTGGCCTCCACGTATATCCGGCAACTTTTGGGGGAGTTGGAAAAAGCAAAGAAGGGTACAGTTAAGCAGGAGGGCGAAGTGCTTTGACGAGTCTAGGTGCAGGACGAGGCTCTAGAAGAGCTGGACGATGGAATGGATGATAGAGAATCACTACTGGCGTTATGAGCCTGGCACGACCTTGTGTTGCAGTATGAGCCCTTAATACTCTAGAGTCCTGTATATACCAACATATACCAAGTACTATGATACTGTAGATAATTGTAGAGAGCATTGGTTCTGGGTTGGTGCGGCTGCAAACCGCGGGCGTATGTGCAGGAACCGCCTAATCCCATACTAAACATCCAACTAAACAAAGCCTTGGGAGGGAAATTGCAGAGTGATCATGGTGGACATGTAGAATTCGGCTGGGAGTATTGCAGGGTAAAAATGGACGAGATCGGAATCGAACCAATGACCTTCTCCTTGCAAGGGAGACGCGCTACCAACTACGCCACACGCCCAGAATTTCATAAAATCGCTCCAGGTCGACACCCACTCATTCCATGTATAGCCTGGCTCAGTCCACGTTTCAGCAGTGAAACAAATCTATATACTCTAAGTAAGAAAACTCCTATGTGCAGAGCTTGGAGAATCACTCTTAGCACTCACTGCTCTTTGGAAATGTCCTTCTTCTTTTGACCATCTTCCAGCGTGTTCCCCGTGGGAAGACCCTTGTTCTTGGTCAATTCCTTCACATAACTGGTGGCCGAAGCCACATCCTTTTTGGCCTCAGCAGCTCCCAATTTCCACTGGTAAAACATCCCGTGTTTCTCCCGCAACGCCTTCTTCTTCTTCTCCACTTCCCTATTGATAATGCCAATCTGCTCATCATAAGGTATACCTGCTTCGGCAGCAGCCATGGTTTCTTTCCCGAAAAGAAGGTCAAAAACACGGCCATCGGACCAGAAAAAGCCCCTGCGGTCCACGATCCAGGACTTGTTCTGGCCTGACTCTTTTAGAACAAAGAAAAAGAGCGACTTATCTGCAGTGCCGTAGAACCCTTTCCCCGTCCAAACCCTAGCAGTATGTTTTCTGACCAAATTCTGCAACGGAACGGTGTATACAGGAGTGGCCTGCCCTGGTACAAGCGGGTACGACGTGAACTTGATGTGTTCCACGGGCCCTGGAAGATACCACATGCGGCGCACCAAACGGGAAGGGAACATGATGAACTGGTAAGAAATGAACAACGCAATTCCGCCCAACGAAGCAAACTTGACAAAATCAATAGCCCATTGCCGTTTCCGGATGGGCTCGCTTTCCTCGGTCACGTTTTCGTCGTAGGTTTTCGTGGCGTTGAAGTACGAAAACTCCAAAAGCACACACCCGTACACCGCAAACACCACTGCACAGCAGAAACAACCAAGGAAGTAAAGTCTGTGTGGTTCCGATTCGTAAAGGAGTTCGGGGGCCGTTTTCCGCTTCAAAATATGGATCACCTGACGAAACGACAAATTGGGCCCCACCCGGGGCACTCCGGGCCGAGGCAAGAGCGTAGGAACAACTTCCTTAGTAAGGGGAAACCGAGGAACACGATCCCGGAGCTCGTTGGTTTGTTTTCCCTCTCCGGGAATATGTTGTTTCAAGTGTTTCCACTCTCCTTCGGAAGGAAGGTTGTTTTTGGGGTTGAAATTCTCGGGCAACTTCGAGTTGAAGCGGAGCGAGAGGAGAATACGGGAAGGCCGCAATTGCCGCGTCCCGATCTGTGCCAAGAACATGTTTCAAACGGATCCGAGATGGTACCTGATAGAGTTGAGGTGAGATGGTGGGTAGCTGGTTGGAGAGATGTGATAATTTTCGCGGCCGAAACATTACCTTATTGGGCAAGTTTTCGGAACAGGTTTCGGACATCGTATGTCGGTGTCTCCACCACTCCCTACTTCTTCCCCCTGGTCTCTGCCCTCTTCAATTGCACCGGCCGCTGGCCCACGTATTTGCCGTTCATCTCCTTGAACGCCTTTAAGTAGTCGTGCAGTGACGAAAACGCCACAAAGCCAAAGCCCTTGTTTTCGTTGGTCTTCGGATCAATAGGGACCTGCACCTTACTCACACTAGTGTATTTGGAAAAAGCCTGGGCCAACACCTCGTCCGTGGCCTCGGGCCCGAGGTTGCCGACAAATAGCCTGAAATGGCTAGGGTTCCACGGCGCCGAAGCCGCTGGGAGCATGCTGGTGCGCGTTGCGCTATGGAGGTAAGACTCGGGCCTTTTGCCGCCCGCAAGCCGCCGGTCCGACGACTTGGACGTATACATCTTGCCTTTCTTGCCCATGCCTTTCTTGGCCATACCGGTTTGGGGAGCCATTTGGAGTTGCAAGTGCTTGTTTCAGAAGAGTTGGATGCGTGCGCAGACATGCGCCATATGCAGGCGCTCCCTATGACTTCTTTGCAGCCCCCTCCAAAAATCCCTATATAAAGCCCTCCTCCCCAAGATATTTCTCAGATGAAAAATATTCTAGTGGCCAATAGTTCGGGCGCTACTGGGGGATGTCTCTTTGGTGGTATGGGCTATTCAATCATAGGATGGAATTCATAGTCTGGTCCAATAATATTCTGGTTTCAAAAATTAGTGGTTAGTGTTGGAGTTGGGGAAATGGTCTTGATATAGGGCTATGGGTGGCGTATACAGTGGGGATTTGATGGCTGTAAAAGGATGTTTCAGGTGAGGAGTGGGGTCGGCGGTGCATGGCATGATGCAGCGGGCTGCAAGTTTGTGTTACGCACCAACTGCATCACCAAAAACTGTGCGGTATTGGCATCGCGCATCGCTCCAACAACATCACCAATCCGGTAAGTCTGATCCCCACGAGTTGGTCACACGAGTCGATCAGAAACGATCATCATACAAGTTCCGAAATAATCCGTGGAATCCCAACCAGGCAGCTTCCCAACAGAGACAGCTTCCCAAATCAAAGACAGTTTATTGAAGTCTAGTCCTGTCCAAATACATACTCTGCCATAATGTTCATCTTGACGGAAATATCGGACCTCATAAGAGTGCCGCCGCAATCGTTCAACACGCCGATCCACCACGTGCTCAAGGATGAGTTGCACCAGAAGTACTCCAACAAAGTGATCTCTAACTTGGGCCTCGCCATCTCGGTGTTGGATATCCTGGATATAAAGGACGGGTTGCTAAAACCGGGCGACGGAGGGTCGTACGTGGAAGTACAATTCCGCATGATTGTATGGAAGCCGTTCGTGGGCGAGATTCTCTCTGGGTACGTTGCCGATTGTTCGGCCGAAGGAATCAAGGTCCGAATGGAGTTCTTCGACGAGATCTTCATTCCCAAGGATTACCTTTTCGAGTCGTGCACCTTCCGGCCCACGGACAAGGCGTGGGTATGGCAGCCGGATGAGGAAACCGAGTTGTTCATTGATATCAACGAGAAGATCCGGTTCCGCGTGGAGGAAGAGATTTTTGTCAACATCAAGCCCAAGTCGAGTCTGGAGGCATTGGGGTTGGAGGAGAATCCCAACAAGGCTCCTCCATATGCATTGATAGCGTCTTGTCAAACCGACGGCATGGGGTGTGTATCCTGGTGGGATTAAAGGTTATCCCAACAACCTATCAATAACATCTCCATCCCCATCAACCCGTTCACCACGCGGGTACTACAGTCTATGGCACCACCTTGGCACTTACACCGTTTACTGATTACCTAACTTGAACAATGGGTCATATTCATGGCCCTTGGATCTGGCTGTCCAGCCACCAAGAAGCGAAGGTTTATCGCAGAATATTCTCTGGTTAATCTCCTCAAGTCTTGGCAAATGGTTTCTGACAAGACCACGTTCTTCTCGGACCATCAATTAGTCTACAGTCTAGTCTAGTCTAGTCTAGTCTAGTGCAGTTCAAGCTATGATAGCCAAAAATGAGTGGTTCAACTGTGTATAGTGGAGCCAGTTTATACTAATACTTAGCTCTAGAGTCTAGGGGATAGATGACGGAAAGTTAGCCAAAGGTATGGTGAACACTGTAGTATACCAATGCTGTTCTGCCACTAGTGTCCTCACCTAACAAACAAAGACACTATACTAAAACGTGGTATATTCCTCCTTCTTTCCACTCCATATTCTCTCTAGGACACCTCCAGTTATACTGAAGTTATGGTCAGCCAACAATAGACGATTGACTAGTATAGAAATATGGAAGAAATTCTATTACCCAATTCGACTGGACATTGAGTGGGCTTTTCAAATTGTAGTTATAGCGATTCCATACTGTTTCTCCATTCCTTCTGGTGCACGTGGGGTTATCTCTAGCGTTCATTCCATACATGAGTAGTCTATCTGGTATGAACCTTTGACCGAGTGACTTTGGGCAGGTGCCAATTTAATCGCCAACAATTTATAAGCAATGTAATCGCCAACAATATAATAAGCAATGTGGAATTGAGAAGTCTTCAACCGTGACAGCAACATGGTACATTATCTTGGTGAGTTTTTGGGTTGCCGAAGCTCTCCTAGCAATAGAGCCATTAATAGTCCCATTTGGCATATTTTTGTTTGATATGGCTAGACGGGTACGACTCACCCACTATCGAGTCACTATCCATTTAGCAGTAAGTCTTTAACTTAAAATAATTGGATATACTAGTGGAGGATTTGTTCTCCAAGTAGACATGGAAATCTCAGGACCTGGAAATCTCAAGACCTATTTTAGGACCTATTTTAGGACCTATTTTAGGACCTATTCTAATAGAGGTGATGGATAAGAATGGAACTGGCCATATTGAATTAGTAGGAAATGGGATTTCATGGAGATGAACTGGCTGTAACTATGGGTCGGTGGTGGCTGCAATTCCGAATAAGGGTGCGCACCCTTGGGCGGTCGCGGCCTGCTTTATATACCCCGAGATTTTGCTTGTTGTTTCACATCTGCAGCATCCTGTCTTTGTGTTTGCATTTGCATTTGCATTTGCATTTGCCACCGAACGTGCAGCTTGCAGTATATAAGGACGCTATCTCCACTGTAGTTTTACAGCATGTCCACCAATGTGATTCAGGTCTACAATTTCGAAAACCTCTATTAGCTATGAAAATCCATGGCCTTTGTGATTGATCCGCATTGGTAGTCTTTGGCTCAACTTTCAAAATAGAACAAATCCCTTTCAGTTTCAGCTTGACTAAAAACTTGTCAATCCAGAAATGATGTATCATGATGAGTTTTAAATCACATCCTACATGTTGAAGCATTTTGGCATACTGAATCCCCTTTGTCGTTGGTGTCATTTCTTGCTATGACTTTTCTCGTGTCTCACGTGTCCTATACCTTCGGACAAGGCAACCTAGTTTTGAAACAGAGGTGTTACGTGGTTGTTTATCAAGCATACTACTGGAAGTTAAGCCATTTGGGAAATGGCCTCGGTACTCTAGAAGGCTGTATATGGTATAAGGAGTTTCCTTGGTTCATCTGGACTCCAGTGGTATAAAGAAGTTAGACTGTTGCTCAAGAGGCCTGTTTTCACTCTGGACAAAAGAGTCTGAGTTAATTATTCCACGTTGCAGGGTATTGAAGGGATAATTAAAATGGTGTGTGATGTGGACTTTTGTCGTGGCCTGTCTCCGGTAGACCGAAATGAGAATTGAATCCTAGATACTGAAAATGATTTTTTATCAATTCCAAGTCTAAATCGGACATGGTGAAGAATAAAGAAAACTCTCTGTCATGAAAACCTGTTGTGATTTGATTATCTTCTGGTTGGTCTATATGCAGGTTCCAGTCACCTCTCCAAGTGTCACCTCTCCAAGTGTACTGGTATTTTCAATCCAATTCTACCCACTGATTGGTCAAGATGCAAAGTGGTTTGTCTTCCAGGTTCATCTAGAATCTTTCCCATCCTGCATATACACCCCAAGTGGGGTTTTGTTCATCAACCACCTTATTCATTTCCACGGCCATTATGAGCACGTGGTCAGTGATCACTACTGAGACTACTACCTTTTGTTGAACCATGAGTTTAAGGAGATTCACTCTATATGAGTCCGTTCTAGAACACTATAGAGTAGACTACATGGTATGAGTACTGCATATAGACCGGGTTATAGAGTACGAAGAAAAGATCACACTAGACACTCTACTCTACTTCTTGATTCTTGGTCAGGTTGACCTACATACTAGACCTTCACTGCTTGCTGCTGCATTCATTCTAAGAGATTCGTTCCTCCACTTCTCTTCTCCCTCTCCACTCCATTGTATCAATTGTATGACTCAATTGTATTGCATGTACTCGGAGGTGGAGCTGAACTTCATGTTGCCCTTAATCACCTTCTCCACAGCCTTCAAGAAATCCTTCTCGTTGGCGATCTTGCGCCGTGCCCGGATGGCAAACATGCCTGCTTCCGTGCACACGGACCGCAACTCGGCACCTGTGGCATTGGGACAGAGGCGGGAAATCAACTCCCACCGGATATCCTTCTCACAACTCATGGTCTTGGCGTGGATGCGGAAGATATTGGCCCGGCCCTCCAAGTCCGGCAACGAAAACTCCACCTTACGGTCAATCCGTCCGGGACGCAACAATGCTGGGTCCAACGTGTTGGGTCTGTTTGTGGCGAACATCACCTTGATGTTGCCTCGGGGGTCGAACCCGTCCAATTGCGTGATCAACTCCAACATCGTCCGCTGCACCTCGTTGTCTCCTCCAGCACCATCGTCGAACCGGGCTCCTCCAATGGCATCCACTTCATCAAAGAAGATGATACACGCCTTTTTGGTACGGGCCATTTCAAACAACTCCCGCACCATCCGTGCACCTTCTCCCACGTACTTCTGCACCAACTCCGATCCAATCACACGAATGAACGTGGCATCCGTTCTATTGGCCACTGCTCGAGCACACAAGGTTTTTCCTGTACCGGGGGGCCCGTACAACAAAATACCCTTTGGGGGATCGATTCCGAGCTTCACAAACCGTTCGGGCGAAAGCAAGGGAAGCTCCACCACTTCACGCAACTTCTCAATCTGCTCCTTGCACCCACCCACATCTCCATAAGTCACATCCGGCTTATCCTCCACCGTCATCATGGTCACAGAAGGGTCGATTCGCGGCGGCAACGGCAACTGGATCTCGTACTTGTGTCTATCCACACCCACACGCATGCCTTCCTCAATGTCAGTGGGAGACACCCGCTCTCCAAGCCCCACCACAAACTTGGCAATCTGCTTGATGTTGATCACGTACTTCTGTTTGTTATCCGCATTCTCCATGAAATCCAACTGTGGCGGAGGGCTGGTGGCGTCGATGATCTTTGTACACCGGGCCACCTGCAAAGGCTGCTCCAGCGACATCCTCTGCTTGTCGCCCATCACATCCCACAAATGGGGGGCAGCGAGCCCGGTATCGGACTCCTTGATGCCGATATTCTCCTTGATACGTTCTTCAAACGCCTTCAAGTCCTTTTCAATCTGCTTCAACTGCGCCGCATACGGAGCGGCGCCGTATGTTTTTAGCACTTGGATGTCGCCCTCCGAGAGCGGCACCACTTTGTCATCTGTAGGCTCGTCTTCGTTGGCCACGTATTTGTCCCAATCGGCTTTAGGTGGCATGGTGGTGGGTGAGAGTTGTTGCCTTCGTGCTTTGAGTAGCGGGCGCGCACCCGTACACCATGCAGGATCTCACCAGATCCACCACCTACCAAAACCACCCATCTCAACCATGTAGCCCTCCAGTGTTTTGTTTCATTTCAAGACTTCCCAATAAAGAACCCTTAAACAAAGGAATCCTAAAGGAAGAATCCTAAACAAAGGAATCCTGCAGGTTGCTTCCATCCAGACAGTATTTGATGAAGAGCTTGGGCAATGTATGCAGGCCATGACTATGGAGGTGCCACCAATCTGAAGTCATGAAATCATGGAATAATTGAATAGCCCATTGTCAAATTGAAAATATGAATATTCATGATTTAGGACTTCAAATATATTGTCCAATCAGGAGAGCCCATGACTCCAGCGATTCCTTCCCAATCTGGAAATTCAAGTCCATCAAATCTGGAAATCCTTCAAATCTGGAAATCCTTCAAATCTGGAAATCCTTCAAATCTGGAAATCCTTCAAATCTGGAAATCAGGCAATCCACTCAATGCCAATGTACTGTCAATAGGCGAGTGTTTCTCCACATTTGGTACTTCATAATAAAGACTTTCGGCTTCATTGACGTGATCACGTGATCTTCGTCACTTGATTCACTCATCCTTCACGAAGAGACAAACTCATGCACAAGGTCAAGGCCCATTTTCTTGATGGTTTCTCCACTAGCCACCAATGGATTGAAGGACGAGAGTTTCATATTGATCATCTTCAACTTCTCCACATACGTTTCAAGCCGCTCCACAAACCGAGCCGGTTTCATGTCGCTGTTCAAGAGAAACTTGAGGAGATTCACGATCAACTGAAGGTTGCTGTTGAACTCATTGAGACGCAAACTCAAGTCGGCCTTCGACAGCTCCGGAGAGAGAATCCGTGGAAGCGAGTCCACGCTATAGTCGATGACCTTGAAGAACTTGACGAACCAGAAAAGCGAGTATGTGGAGGTAGCATCGGCGTGTTTCTTATCGCTCAGTTCTTGGAGCAAAAGACTGAAGGAATTGGATAAGAACTGGAGTGTGAACTGGAGCGATTCCGTGGCTGAAAGCTGGTCCATTTCAATCAACAAGTAATAATAGTCCAAGTTGACGAGCCCAATGAAGTTGGGAAGAAGAGCCAGCTCGCTATATTCCTTATGGATGAGCAGCAGGATCAGTACTCTCCAGGCCTCCAAATCCGCCGAGAACTGCGTCAAAACAGCCAGGTCTTTCTCTACCAATCCCAATTTAAGCGAGAGCATGCGGTCCTGGAGTTTATGGAGCTGGACTTCACTGGACATGAGCGTACCAATGGCCTCTGGTTCTCCATCATGTAGAGTTTCCTTGAACTGAGTATTGAGTCGGATGATTTTCGTCGGCACAAACTGGCTGAGTTTATTGAGCACCAACGAAAGCTCCTTGTCGAGATTGAAGATGGTCCAGAAACACCGTTTTCTCATACACGTCTCGGTATGGCCAGAAAAGTCCGTCATGAACACAATGAGTCGGTTCAAAAAGCCCACAATGTTCCATAGAAGGTTCAAGTTGCTGACGTTGATGGCATAAATGCTGAGGAGAATCAAAAGATGCGCCTTATGGAGATCCTCCTCCGACTTGATATCGTAGCTGATGATATCCACCATGGACTCAATGAGCGAGTCACTGAAATACTCCCCATAATGTCGAGTATTGTAGTTGGTGTCGTAGATAAGACACCCTATGGACATGACCATGTAGATATCCAAGTGCACAAAGGTCTCGTTTTCAAAGGAGATGCCCTGGAGTTTCTGGATATACGAGGGTCGGCTCAAGAAAGGGTACCTCCACTCGTAGTTGGCGAAAAAGGTGTGCACGAAAAGAGACGGCAAGCTGGCATCCTTGATGGGACGGACCACCAAGAACTCTTCCTCGAGGTTGCCTGAAGACAGCAGCGAGGGGATAGAAGAGGAAACCACTTTTTGGGGCACGGAAAAGTGACGCTGGGGTACTCTGCTCTTGGAGCTTTGACTGGGGACCCGGGGGCGGTGGGTACTAGGGGGCTGCACGTACGCAGGGAGGTCGATGTTCCGGAATGCTTCACCTTCGGAACCGAAGTCGCCCTGGCGACTTTCCTGGGGTTCGGTAGGAGAAGCCGACGAGGCGCCTGCGCCATGAACGTCATTTTCCAAACGGGCCTCAGATCTGGGCATTTCATCCAGTCTAGCAGTTTCAAGTCGGGAAGGCCCTTCTCGGGACCCTTCTCTGGATACTTCTATAGAGGCATCTTCCAGTTTTGCAGCCACAGTCTCGCTGTTGACTTCTGCTCTTTCTCGCTCCTCGACTTTCCCGGTCTCCAGGGTCTCCGAGTCCCCCATGGTTTCCTGTCTCGGCTTCTTCCGCCGCCTCTCCACATACTGGCACTCGGCACATGCCTTCTGGCAAGTGTCACACACCGGAAACGTCCTTGAGCATTTTTTCTTCAGCTTGTAGCAGCGTACACAGCTAGAATGGTGAGTTCCACCTGCAACTCCAGTGACCGGCACTTCCACCGATATTCGGGAATTATCACTCGCAGTAGGCGGAACGTTCCTTTCACCCGCTTCTCGCCGGAGAGTGTATTCACACAGGACCTGGCGCTTTAAACAGTTTTCACAATCCGGCAAGGTTCGAGAACACCGCATCTTCATCCGATGGCACCGGGCACAGCTGGCCTGGCTGAGGTTATCCTGGGACTCGTATTCGGGAGTGTCGCCGCGTGTTTCGGAGAAGGGTTTTTTGTCGAACTTGAATTTGGACGCCACCGATCCATTACCCATGAGTTTTCGGTAATACACATCCATTTCAAAGAGGGAAAACCAAGGATCGAAATAAGTATCAAAACAAAATCAGGAAATAGAATCAACTCAAAAAAATGTCAATTCAATAGACTGATTATCAATGACCAATTATCAATAACCAATTATCAATAACCAATTAACAATAACCAATTATAATAGACCGTATGGACAAGTAGACTTTAAATAGTCTTGGTCTAGACTTATGAGTGGCTTCTGGCCGATCCACTGAAGATGTAGTGGTTTTAAGACCAGGGATACACTCAATAATGGCCACTGAAGATGGGCTTTTTCGCCAGTCAGTCAAAATCAGAGGGGGAATCCGCTCCTTATATAGTACGGAGGATATGCAGCCAGGAACAGACGCAGGGCGTTGACGCAGGGAGATGCAGCAGCAGCTTAGGGGTAAGGAACTGAAACGAGGCTGAAACAAATCCCGAGGGCAAGTCGCCGAGGTCCGAGGGTCTGCGTGGGCTTGAAGGCAGCGGGTGTTGTGATTGATTTCCGAGGTGCTTCGGGGGGCTTCCGGGCACACTTGGGGCCGCCACAGGGGAATTCCGAGGTGGCTTTGGGGTTTGCCTAGGAGAGAGGGCAAATTCCGAGGGTTCCAATATGTTTCAAGGCAGTTCCGAGGGTGCTGCAACGTACAGGGGAACGGGTTGGTCTGTATTCAAGATGATTCGGGGGCCGTGCGTAGACCGAGATTTTGCCTAATGAGGAGTGTACGCGGAGGAAGCGGTGGATGAGTCTAGCTCGCGTGATCCCCGAAAACATCGGTACACCGATCGGTGACCTGCACATAAAACTTTGAGACCCGTACATCTAGAACCGAAGACCCGCACACCCAAAACCGAAGGCCTACACCACACAATATCCATACACCAGAACATCTATTTAGTCTATATACATTATGCCGTCTCGGGCACAGGTTCTCCCGAAGCAACAGGCTCAGCAAAAGCCTTCAAGGCCATCTGCCTCATCTCATCCAAGAAAACACTTTGGTACTTTGCGTTGTATGCAGGCAAGCTTTCATGCTCAACCAAATCCATTCTCCAGTGGGAATCCTCTCCCTTCCTCCAAAGTGACTCCCACATAGCAGTGGTATTTTCCAAGTCAAACTCATCGATCACGTGGGCCAAATCAGCTACGGCCTCCTGCAGGTAAGCCGGGCGGTACTGCCCAGAGTACCACGTATTCCCCTCATCATTCAACCGCCTCATACCCTTGGCCTCCTTCTTCTGGTCCACGTCACGTGCCCGGCGCAACGCCACCAATCCTTCATATGCCGCCACCGCATACTCATAGTTGGAAAAGTTCACCACACACATTACCCGCCACAAGTCAGACCGGCGGCTAGGTTTCCTGTTTTCCCAATTGGGCCGTGTGAACTGCGTGTCGAGTTGGTATTGGTGGAAACCGGGGACCTGCAGGTAGAGCACCTGCCCGGAGAAGTTATTCTTGAACATGAAGAGTTGAGGGGCAAGGTTGAGTTGTTGGAGCTCGGCGGCAGACTTGTGGCCGTCGGCAATGCGGGCTCCAAGGATCTTGCGCGCCTTGAGCTGCTCCAATAAATGCTTACGCATTTTCTTTTCCGACCGCAATCTCATGATAGGCATGGTGTATGGTTGGGATGGTTGTAAGTTGGTGAAGGTGTAGTGGTGATGATTTTTCGCGGGTCACGTGCGTTCGCGGGTCACGTGGCTTTCGCACGTGCCTGGTTTCACGTCACGTGCAGGGTCACGTGCTCCTTCATGACGCGATGCACCATTCTCACCTCCATGACCTCCCATCACGTGTCCCCATGAGCATCCTATCCGCCACTTTCGAGGCCCTGCTCTTATTAGGCACGTTCCTATGCTTTTCGGCGTGGGTTTACCGGTACATTTTCAACCATGACATCATCGTCAACTCCCACCGCCGCACGCCCAAAGCGGAATTCAACTCGGTTTCTGCCCGCATTGGGTACCGGCTTCTCCAACTCGATACGGAAGGAGATCAAGTTGATCAAAGAGCTGGCCAATCCAGTCCTTATACTTCCAATTCCTCTGCAGCCTCATTGGGAAATGGAACCGGCAATTCGGGGGTTTTGGGGGGCAGAGACCGGTCTTTTCTGCAGGACATCGTTGGTCTAGTGTTTTCGCTCGGCATAGCACTTTCCCTCGAGCTCATCCTCATGCTCATGATCCAGCTCTTTGGTCTGGTGGAGGTGGGCGTCCATTTGATCAAAATCATCATCAAACTCTTGGTCGTGCTTGCCTCAACCATCAACCCTTTGATGGTGATTTTCCTCGCCATAAACCAACGATTTCTGCCGAAAAAAACCGGCCCGGCAGACCTCACCCGTTATTTCATGACCATGGTGGTCTGTATAGCGTGGTACGCTGCGTTGGGCCGCTTTAGCAGCATCGCCAAGGGCCTCGAGGAGAATCCTGGCCCACGGACACACTTGGAGCGCAAAACAAACGACATTGCGCTTTTGGGCATCTCCATCACCGCCATCTTGTCGGGGATAGGCTCGGCACTGACGCCCATGCGCATCTTCTGGACCGATGGCGGCAAGTTGGCGGGTTTTCTTGGCCGAACTGCGTCGGGTGCAGGAATCTCGGAGGCCCAAGTCAACGAGGGGATCCAGTCATACAACTCGACTCGGATGATCCTCAACAAACGCCGAGCGGAGTTGCGCCTGATCCATGAATCCTCGGGCCGAAGAGTCGCCGGCGGAGACTCCGACTCCACTGGCCGCAGAGGCCTTTTCCACCGGGTGCAGTCGCTCACCTCCATGGGGCGGGGCGAAGCAAAAGACTTGCAACGGGAGATTGCTTCGTTGGAGCTGCTCAATGAAGCCATCTATGCGGAGCTCTGCGGAAAACTCGAGCGGTTGGCCGAGTCCAAAAACGGCAGTTGCAACCGGCGCCTCGATGCAATCGTCACGCTCTTCAACGTCGTCTTCTCCGTGTACTGCGTCTATCGCTTGGTCAATGTCCTTGTGCTCCGACTCCCGTACCATTACTGGTCCAAGGATATGTTCAATGTCCTGCATGCAGGCCTCGGTAAAGACCTGTTCCATGCACTGCGCACGCAACCCCACCAAGACCCCACGCCAGACTCCAATGACTTCAACAAAATCACCAAAGATGCGCTTGCAATCACCATTGCCAAGATCATCCAGGCGTGTTTCGGCTACCTTCCCCTTTCGGAAACCCAGCTCATTAACCAGGTCAGTTTCATTCTTTCAGGCCTGTTGTTCCTCTGCTCGTTTCAAAACGTCTTGGTGACCTTCACATCCGTGGGGCGCCTTCTACCGGCGTCGGCCATGGCGGAGACGACCAAACGCTGGCTCAAAAACTTGATTTTGAGTGAACTTTTGGCCATCTACGTGATAGCCACGGCTCTCTTGATGCGCCTGAACCTCCCCTCCGAATCGGCCGAGCTGATCCTGCATATCTTGTCACTTACCTCCGAAACGGGTTCTTTTGGGGATATCATGAAGGAGGTGCAGTTCATTGATGCTTGGTTCGATAAGGTCTTTGCCGTCTCGGGGGTGGTGTCCTTGTTGATCCTCGTGCTCAAGTCTTATATCGAAAACGATACTTTTGATGGGTACGACGAAGAAGCATTCATCGAGGATAAGATGTCGTAGGCCAGGTGAAGGTGTGTCGTGTGACCTTAGCTCATGTGACGCCTGGACGCGTGCCTGTCGCGTGACTTCCCGAGGGCCAAATATCAACGATGCACATGCTGCAGGTTCGGCATGGGTAAAGATACTCTGATGCAAGATGCGGTAGATTCGGCACGGATGAAGCCACTCTGATGCAAGATGCGGGCATGAATGGTGTCTGTATGCCGGTCCACGACGGGTAAAGCCATTCTGATGCACGATGCGGGCATTAGTGAGGTCTGTATGCATATTTGGTGCCTTTATGTGCAGTCCACGACGCACGATTCGGGTTCCCCTAATTCCTCCGCAGCCTGTGGATATGCTTGCGGGGCACTCCGCGATATAAATATCAGTCCAGGACCCTCTTCTCATCACTTCTTCATTTTCATCTTCATCATGTCCAAGATCCACATTCCCAGAGTATCGGCCTCTCACCCCGAAAAATTCCGGGCGGACGTCAAGGACGCCACCCGCATCTTGAAGCCCGGAGCAAGCTTCTCCGCCGATGACTCCAAGCCCATCATCACCTCCGAGTCCCAAGTGGCCATCATCGGTGCCGGTTTCGCAGGCCTTGCCTCCGCCATCATGCTCAAAAAGAAAGCCAAAACAGACGACTTTGTTGTCTTCGAAAAACACGCCGAATGGGGTGGCACCTGGTGGGCTAACACCTACCCTGGATGCGCCAGCGACATTCCTGCATTGTGGTATCTGATCCACGGCGAATTGAACGACAATTGGAGTGACTTGCGTCCTCCCCAGGTGGAGATGGAGGAGTACATGTTGGCCGTTGTCGACAAGTACAACTTGCGGGAAAAGACCCGGTTCGGCACCGCTGTCAGCGACTTGCAGTACAACGAACGTACTGGCTTGTGGAAATTGGCTGCCGTTGATATCAACAATGGCCAGCGCTATGAGCACTTTGCCAAGGCTGTGTTCACGTGCCAAGGAGGGTTGGTTTACCCCAACGACACCAAATTTCCGGGACTCAAGGACGACTTCAAGGGCGTGTACATGCACTCCGCGGTCTGGGACCATTCTGTTGACTTCACCGATAAAAACGTGGTGGTCATTGGAAACGGATGTTCGGCTGCCCAGGTTGTTCCTGCCTTGTTGGACATGAAACTGAAGAGCGTGACCCAGGTGTTCCGCTCCAAGCACTGGATCATGCCTCCACTCCCCGCATTCTTGTACACCATGTACAAGTTGCTCAGTTATTCACGTCTTGGACTCCTTTGCATCCGTTGGTTCATCATCATTGCTGCCGAGACCCGGTATCCACTTTACCAAGGTAATGGACTCTTGCTGCGTGCAGTCCGGGGCTTCAATCGCTGGCTAGCCGTCCGGTATATCCGCACCACTGCCCCCAAAAAGTACCAGGACATGTTGATCCCCGACTATAAAATCGGCTGCAAGCGGCTCATTTTCGACTATAAGTACGTGCCGTCGTTGAACAACTCAAAATTCGACTTGACAGACCAGAAAATCGACCGCGTGACCGCCCACCACGTGGTCTTGGCTGATGGTACCAAGATCCCTGCCGATATCATTGTTGCTTGTACCGGATACAACGTTTTGCAGTCCACACGTGGCTTCACGGTGCATGGTAGAAACGGCATCAATTTGCAGGAGTACTGGAAGGAACACGGCGTGTCTGCATATAAGACCGTCATGGCCAAGGACTGCCCCAATCTCTTCTTCATTGGAGGCCCCAACTCCGCCACCGGTCATTTCTCTGTGGTGTCAGCCATCGAAAACGGTGTTGCCTTTGCCTCCAAGTTCATCCCGGACATTCTCAACGGATCCGTTAAATCCGTCACTGTCAAGGATTCCGTGTATTTTGACTGGTTCAGTACCGTGCAATCCCGGCTTAAAAATGCAGTTTTCGGTACGGCCTTTGGTGGCTGTGCCAGTTGGTACACCTCCGACGGTGTCAACGCCACGGCTTACCCTTACTCTCAATTGTATTACTGGTTGTCCATGCGTTTCTTCAGCAAGAAGAACTTTGACATTGTGAGGGTGGACAAGAAGACGAACTAGAGTCACGATGCACCTCATTAGAATAAGTAACCAAATTTAAGTGGTTTTAAATGCCGTTGTACTCATCGTAACCATCTCCACCATTTCCACCATTTCCACAGTCGTCGCATCAGACCAGTACATCAGAACAGTATAGCCCAGATAATAAAAGCCATGTCTTGATTTGTTGTAATCATATCTTGGGATCCCTGGATTCTGGTCCTGCATCATCTAAACCTTGGTAAAATCCTATATTTCTTTGTCCTGTATATACCCCCACCCCTGGCTTTGTTGCAATGAAACAGAAGGGCAACGATTAAATCTTCAGCAAAAAAGTAACCAGTTGCAGTAAATATAAGAGTGATATACAGAGAAGAGAAGAGAGCAGAAAAAAAAACAATTGTAGAGAATCGGGGGGCGAGCATTCCTTATATACCCCGATGTTTGGTTTTGTGTTTTGTGGCTGCATTTCTGAAACACGCCCCTTTATGCACTTAAGCATTTAAAAGGAAGCCACATCTCCAGTCATTTGTTGCATTATATACCACTTTTTTTCCTGAACCCTGACCCATTTCTTCAATTTAACTTGTTTGTGGTTTTGATTAGATTAGTCCATTTTTTGGCCAAAGGAGGTCAACAAAAAGAAACATGAAAAAAGAATTAAAAACCGAAATTATACAATTCAAGCTTTAATCTTCTAGGTAACCTAACCGCTGTTGCAAATCAAGGAGCATTTTAATTGAGGGGGTTATTTGCCACCCCCGGTTAACAAGGAGGTTACCTTTCTAGGAGAAGTTCTAGGGAAGCGATGCTTCTAGAGATAACCAGTCAATATTGGGGAATGCAGGATTCCCAAACGTTCTTTACAAAACACTCCTTTTCATCACAAATGAAGTGACGTGGCTGGGCCTTAAAAGTTTTCAATTGGATTGGCGTGGCGGGCTGCAAAAAAAGGATGTATGGGTGTTTTTGGTGTACGGATGTATGGTGTCATCCTTCCCATCACGTGATGTACACGTGAGCCAGTATGACACTTTTTCTCACTCACCTCTTCAACATACAACACACAATTCGGTTCCCCAGATCACTAAGCCGTGTGCTACAAATCGCCAGAATGCTGACAAATTCACCACACCCTTTTTCCCGCGAACAGCTCGAGCAAGTGTTGAAAAGACGGTTCTTTTTCGCCCCCGCCTTCGAGATTTACGGCGGAGTTTCCGGTTTATATGACTACGGTCCCCCAGGATGTGCTTTCCAAGCCAACGTCATTGACACGTGGCGTAAGCACTTTATCTTGGAGGAGGACATGTTGGAGGTGGACTGCACAATGTTGACCCCCCACGAGGTGTTGAAGACTTCCGGCCATGTGGACAAGTTTGCCGACTGGATGTGCCGTGACTTGAAAACAGGAGAGATTTTCCGTGCAGACCACTTGGTGGAGGAGGTTTTGGAGGCCCGGTTGAAGGGAGACAAAACCGCCCGTGGAGAGAAGCTTGTGGAAGGAGAAGAGTCCGACGACAAGAAGAAGAGAAAGAAGAAGGTCAAGGAGATCCACAGCGTCAAGTTGGAGGACGCCACTGTGTTGGAGTATGAGTCGATTTTGGCTCAAATCGATGGATACTCCGGTCCTCAGTTGGGAGAGTTGATCAAGAAATACGGTATCAAGAACCCTGCCACCAACGGCGAATTGGAGCCTCCTGTGGAGTTCAACTTGATGTTTGAGACGGCCATCGGACCATCCGGTCAGTTGAAGGGCTACTTGCGTCCTGAAACCGCCCAGGGTCAATTCCTCAACTTCTCCAAGTTGTTGGAGTGCAACAATGAAAAGATGCCATTTGCCTCTGCCTCGATTGGAAAGTCGTTCAGAAACGAAATCTCGCCCCGTGCAGGTTTGTTGCGTGTCAGAGAGTTTTTGATGGCCGAAATCGAGCACTTTGTTGACCCTGACGACAAATCCCACCCTCGTTTCGCTGATGTCAAGGACGTCAAGTTGATGTTCTTGCCCAAGGACGTGCAGGAGCGTGGAGAGACGCAGTTGGTGGAGAAGACCATCGGAGAAGCCGTCTCCTCCGGTATGGTGGACAACGAGACGTTGGGATACTTTATTGCACGGATCTACCAGTTCTTGATGAAGATCGGAGTGGACCCAAGCCGGCTCAGATTCCGCCAGCACATGTCCAATGAAATGGCCCACTACGCCTCGGACTGCTGGGACGCAGAGTTGCAGTCGTCCTACGGATGGATCGAGTGTGTGGGCTGTGCCGACCGTTCAGCATACGACTTGAGCGTACATGCCGCCAGAACCAAGGAGAAGTTGGTGGTCAGACAAACGTTGCCGGAGCCAGTGACGGTGGAGAAGTTCGAGGTGGAGATCAACAAGAAGAAGTTTGGCCCATTGTTCAGAAAAGATGCTGGAGCCGTGCAAGACTTCTTGACCCAGAGGACGCAGTGTGAGTTGGAGGACATGGCCAAGGAATTGAAGGACAACCAGAAGCTTGTGGTGCAAGTGCCCGGTGTCTCTGGCGAAAGCGAGATTCCAGCCGAATTGGTCAAGATCGAAAAGGTTTCCCGCGTGGAGCATGTGCGTGAGTACACCCCCAACGTGATCGAGCCTTCGTTCGGTATTGGCCGTATTCTCTACTCCATCTTCGAGCACCAGTTCTGGAGCAGACCCAGCGACAAGGACCGGTGCGTGTTGTCGTTGCCTCCATTGGTGGCACCTACCAAGGTGTTGGTTGTTCCATTGTCCAACCACGGCGACTTGACGCCACTCACCAAGAAGATCACCGGGGCTTTGAGAAAGGCTCAGGTGCCATTTAAGGTGGACGACTCGTCGGCATCCATCGGAAAGAGATATGCCAGAAACGACGAGTTGGGTACGCCTTTCGGTATCACCATCGACTTCGAGACCGTCAAGGATGGCTCTGTGACTTTGAGAGAGAGAGACTCCACTAAACAAGTGCGTGGAGAACTCGATGAGATTGTCAAGGCCATCAAGAGCATTACCTATGAAGGAGTTTCTTGGGCCGAAGGTACTGCCCACCTTAAGCCTTTCGAGACCGTCAGCGAAGATGCTTAAAGGAATGGGGACTAGTTTACAGGCTAGTTTACAGACTAGTTACTATACATTTTATCAAGACTGGGATTGTGGTGGCTTGTTCCAGACCATTCAGGAATGAATCAGTTTTAGACTTTAAACGTGTCCTTATTGAAAACTGGACTGTGTACCTGTAACCAATTAAAGATTAGTAGAATTCAAGTCAAACCAAGATTGCAATGATTAGGAAGTTTGGGAGTGGCCAGTAGAGAATGCATGCTTGGAGAGGAATTCGAAGTTTATACATGTGCTCTTTGTTCAAGACAAATGCCCATTATTCTGAAACGCTGGCGAAACCTATTATGGTTCAACCTTTGGTATGTATAACTGTGCAACAAACAACCATTTGAGAGGCTTTCAAAAGGAGATATACCAGAATGGGTTAAATGCAATAGTCATGATGGTAGTGAGACTTCCAAAAATTCAAACAATTGATTGTTTTTAAGAAATATAGTTGGTAGAGAGGGGTCCTAAGTCTTGTATGATAAAGAGGCCAAGCCTGAGCCTGACCTGAGCCTGAGCCTGACCTGAGCCTGAGCCTGACCTGAGCCTGACCTGGTCAGAAGTAGCCAATTAATGCATGTAACATTATCATGATCCTCTTTATAGTGCCAAGATTAATGATGATCTGGAACAATAAGATATCTCAGATGCACACCCCTAAGGCTGTGTGTTAGCAAGAATTGTTGGGGTGGTTCTTAATCTTTGTATAGACTGGCACCAGGGTGTAATGCTCTTCCATCAAATCTTGCGACTTAAGATTTATAGTAGTCTTGTTACTTTTATAGTTGTGGTTGTCTTGTGGTTGTTTGGAGTTGTCTTGTGGTTGCTAAAGTAATACCGGAATTTTTTTCCTTTTCAACTAGGCGCGCCTTGGCCTTTATATATTAGTGAGGCTACGTTTTCGCAGCCATCTGCAAGCCCCTGAATGAGGTGCGTTTGTGTCAGGATTCGCACTTTTCAAACTATAAAAGGCCGCCATTCCCTCCAATGAATACTTCCTTATATTTTCCCTTTCGGCACCAATTTCCCTTTCTACACCATAACGTGGTTCCTCCTTAAAATCCCCAAAGACGGGTCTCACCACATCCTTCCTTTGAGCTCCTTCCTTGAATCCTCCTCGGACTGATACCTCCTTGGACTGATACCTCCTTGGATCGATTCCATGGAGCCCCTTATTGTTTCATCTGGAAACTGCATATTCACCCACTTCAACCAGTCCGTATGACGGCTCAGTTATTACTACGACCTTCCTTACAGGAGGGTACTAACATTGTTGTTATCGAAGTTCCTACACCAACTTAAACAGTGACTTCATTTTGGACTGGAGACTTTACCACCACCACTACCAAAACCGGAGGACCATGAGAGAATAACACTGTGATTGTGGAGATTCCAAAGAGTACCAGTGTGCAAAGCTCGCCTGTTCAACAATAGTTCTATAAGCACTAGAATTGAGTACTTAGGTCGGTGGATTGTAAAGGAGACTCAGACATTCCATCATAAGTATGAGAGGATGGAAGGTTATGAGAGGAGACCTGAATACTAGTCGCTAGACATCAGGAAAGTGGAAGCAGAGGAATTGTCCGAGTTGTGGGAATGCCTTATGGAATCAGACAAATGAAACTACACGTTCCATGGCCGACTGTCGGCCTTTTAGGAAATCCTGAAAGGGGTTACCCGAAGCAGGAAAAGTTATAAGAACTAGCAGGTTCGTATAAGTTGAATCCTCGGATCGTTCTTATTATAAAACAGTATTCGAATAACAAGCCAGTTAACTTTGTAAATGCGTAAATGTTGTACTGTAGAGTAAGTGTAGTGGCACGTGACCATCTATATATGCAGAGATACATGAACAGGCGAGACGGCCGACCAAACCAGTGAGCTTAGGGACGGGTTCATCATTAATGGGAATTAACAAGAACCATTGGAGAAATCTGGGGTATGGCCTGGTCGGTTTCCTCTGGGACTGCATATTGTTCTGTATAGCGTTATATGCAGGATCTTTCGATCGGGATTTGGACCCCAAAAAATCGGATCTTAACCCATTTTTTGGGTCTACTTTCAGGCCCTAATATACTACCACCAAATCCACCCTCCATAATTCATATTTCCCTTACCACTGAAAACGGTAATAAAAGAGGAGATTGAGATGGATTTCTTTGTTATATGCAGTCCCCTCCATTGAATCCAATCACAACCAATCAAAGAACATATTCTATAAATAACTTGATCATTCAGAATAAAAATGGTATGATATTGGAAGAAATTGGGACTTTTTCCCGGGGTACTGCAGATAAGCACTCGCCTCCAATTCAACATACCCTCCACTCTACAAAATTGCAAGGTTATTAATTAATTAATCAGTAATACTAACTCATATTAATCTCTGATTCCGTGTTCCTTTACCTTGATGACTCTGCCCGACTCTGCCGGACTCTGCCCGACTCTGCCCGACTCTACTGCAGTCTCGACTTCTGTCTCCATCTGAACCACCTGCGAGGTTTGGTAGATTGTTTAGTAGGCTTGTTTGAGGTGTAATATTCCAGGAAACTTTTATAAACAGCTTCTCTTTTTTCATGTTGTTTCATTTCGTGGTCTTCAACTTCTGTTTTTTCTTGTTGTTCCATTTCCTGGTCGTCGACTTCCCTGATTGATTCATCCAAACCTCCCATGAAATCGTTAATGGTTTCTGTTGGAAGTAACTCCACGTCAGTTTCACTGGAGTCTTTGGCCATTTTGAGTGACATGGCCAGAGCAGCAGCGAGTAATGAAAAAGTGAAAAGAAGCTTCATGATTGGTTTGATTGTTTGGGTTGTTTTTGGTGAGGGTGGTGCTTTGGTATGGAATCTTGTGGGTTTTATACCTGGGGCCTGCACATAAGCGTGGGCACTCTTTCGCCTCTTGAACTCATTGTTCGGGATGGATTCCTAGAATACTCATCCTCGGATCATTCATCAAATCGCATTTTCTTTGAACAATCCATCCCAAATGGCCCAGAAAAATGGCCCAGAAAAATGTCCCTTCTTCGGACATGGACTGCACACAGTGCATGCATGAATGGCGTCCTCATATTCACCATCACCATTCTTTGCTTTGTGCTTGCTGATTGGCCAGATACTGTTCCCGGGTAGACCGATTCAAACCGAAATCCGGTTTTGTTTTCCGCTCTTGTTTCTGGTACCTCCTTTCCGCCTCAGCCTTGGTTGGTTCCTGCACATTGGCCCAATCCCACATATTCACCCCATTCGCCAGATTCACCATTCAAACGGATAAAAGAATGACAAGAGAAACAATCAAAAGGTCCTCGTACTACTCTTGTATACAGGCCAGTGCTATATTCTCATTCTTTCCTCCAATCACATCCTGATCAAGTTCTCTCATTTTCTCTTCTCCCACTTTCTCTTCTCCCACTTTCTCTTCTCCCACTTTCTCTTCTCCCACTTTCTCTTCTCTCACTTTCTCTTCTCCCACTTTCTCTTCTCTCACTTTCTCTTCTCTCACTTTCCCTTCTCTCACTTTCTCTTCTCTCACTTTCTCTTCTCTCATTTTCTCTTCTCTCACTTTCTCTTCTTTAACCCCCCAATATATCCTTCAAAAACGCATCTGAGTTGGGTGGCCTTCCCAATAAATCCTCCAAAATAACCAACGTCTCCAAAGAACCTCCATTCTTTAAAATCGTATCCCGGTACTGTAAACCCCGTTGCACATTCATTGGGTCATCCTTAAAGTGGGTATAGTAGATGTCTGCAGCAAACGCCCGGGAGTATAAGTAGCCATAGTAGGCCGACTCGTAGCCATTGGCAATATGGCCGAACCTGCAGTAGTCAATATTGTCGTCGCCTCCATTGGAGAGTAAAGTCACGTTTTCTCGTAAACTGTTCCACAATTGCGGAATGTCCAACTTCTCTAGCTCCTCATCGGATGATATCATATGAACTTTCATATCGAAATATGCATAGAGTAATTGGAATAAGTATTTGAGTCCTGTATTGACATGCTTGGACTCCACCAACTGCTCGACCAAGTTGTTTGGAATCTGCTCTCCCGTCTTGTAATGACTCGATAAATTGCGGAGTTCGTTCTTGGACCACGTCCAAAACTCAAGCATTTGTGATGGACACTCCACAAAGTCTTGGGGTACATTGGTGCCCTGGAAATATGCCAATTTGGTCCGAGACAAGAGATTGTGCATAGCATGGCCAAGCTCATGGAAAAAGGTGGTGACTTCGTCGTGCTTCAAAAGAGACGGCTTTGTTTTGGTGGGCTTGGTGAAGTTGCACAAGAGAACCGAATATGTAGGGGATCGAGAGCCATCTGGTCGGATGAAAGAGGTCCGGAGTCCAAATTGGGCTTCATGCAGGTACTTGCCCTGTCGTGGGTGGAGATCAAATAAGATCCAACCCATAAACTCGTTTTTGGGCTGGCCAAACTTGATGTTCAGGTACACTGCAATCTTGCGGACATCCTTGTGCCATTTTGTGTGGGGGTCCGGGTTTTTCTCCTCCACAAACTTGACGTCAAAGAGTGTTTCGTAGAACCCCAACATCTTCTCGATGGTCAGTGAAAGAGGGAAGTACTCGGCGAGTTTCTCGTGGTTGACCTTGTACTTTTCCTCCAAGAGCAACTTATGGTAATATGGATGGTCCCAGGCGTAATAGTCATCTTGTGGCGGTAACCCACGGGCCGTCAAGTCGGCGTTTTTGAGCTGGAGAAGAGACCGTTTCTCGTCCAAGGCCAAGGGGTATAACTTCAGTTTCAAGTCGTCCAAAAACGACATCACATTCTCCGGGTTCTTGGCCATGTTCTCCTCCAACACATACTCGGCATAGTTCTTGTAGCCCAAAAGACGCGCCATTCGGTACCGTGACTTGATGAGTTTGGTAAGCACCTCGGCGTTTTCCGGCACCAAGTTCACGTTGGCCATATGGGCGGCCTTCCGGGTTTCCTGGTTCTTGGCGTACTTGATCACAGGAAGGATATCTGGGTACTTGAACGTGACATGGTACAACGTGCCATCGCTGCTCTCCTCGGTTTCAAACTGCTCCATTATGGACTCGGGCACTCCGTCCAATTGAGCCCTGGTGAAGCTAATATGGCCATTTTCCTCGTTAAGGTTTTTGGCAAATTCCGTCAGCAAAGTACTGATTTCAAGCTTCAATGCCTTGATCTGCTCCCTTTCTAACTGCAGCAAGTTCAAGCCGTTTCTCTCATACGAACGGACGGATTCGTCCAAGTATTTCTGGAGTTCCGGCTCAAGCGGCTCCTTGGACTCCACTAGCAGTTTCTGCAACTTCTTCATCACATTGTACATATCCACCCGAGAATTCTGTTCAATGTTGGTTTGTTCAAGCAAACTCTCGGCCTTTCGGGATGCATCCCGGATGTGTATATCGTCCGAAACAAACAGCAAAAACATGACTTGCATTTCCAAAGGCAGCGTTTGATCCTCTTCATTAATGATGCGTTTCAAGAGGTTTTCCACGGTGGGCGTTTGAATGGACGCCATATAATCGTTGAAATCGGCAGCCCGGGACAGCATATTCTTGGCGGTGGTCAAGATTTGGTCGGCGGTAAACGTCCAGAGGGGCGACAAATGGGGGAGGTGGAAGGCGGATATATCGGTCATGGTTCGGGATGGCTGAATACACAAGGTGGGGGAATAATGGCTGTAAATTGGAGGCAGAGAGGTACGCTATTTATATACATGTGGGGGTGGGGTGCGGCATGCATGCTTACAGCCACGGAGTTAAAATGCCGACCACAGATCCAGTTTATTTCTTTTCTGGGTAATTGCTCTAATTTTCCATCCCTTTTTGATTTCTCTTGATTTTGAAACCTTAATTTGCGTACTTTTTGGTATTCAAACTTGGATTATTCCCTTAATAAATAGCGCGTTTTTTATTTTCAGAAAAGGGCGTGTGGTCTAGTGGTATGATTCTCGCTTTGGGCGCGGTTTTCCGACAAATATGCGAGAGGCCCTGGGTTCAATTCCCAGTATGCCCCTTCTTTTTTTCTTTAATTCTCCACCACTAGGCACTTATAGATGCCGACGAAAGCCGGAGAATCCAGATGAAGAAGCTCCAATAAGGTTTTTCCGGCCGGAAAAACAATAACCTCTTTTCTACATCACATCCTATATACAGGACGACAGTGGTCATGCTGTTGCTCTGTATATACCAAAGTATACGGCAAGTGGATGCGTAAATAATGGCTGTGTATACGAGCTAAACTCTGTAACCTTCCTGATTTGGCCAGTTCTTTGGGGCAATTCTGGGTCCGTTTTGGGTCATTTGGGGCGGTTCTAGGTCCGTTTTGGGTCGTTTTGGGCGATTGAACACCGGTTTTGGGTTATTTCCGGCCGCCTTTTGTCCGTTTTCGTACTTTAAGGTCCATTTTGAGTCATTTTCGACCCATTTTCGATCATTTTGAGTCATTTTGAGTCATTTTACACCCATTTCAAGTCATTTTGACTTCTGTTATGTCCGGATTAATCCATTGAGTCCGTTTAAAATCGAGCACATTTAAAACTTCTTTTGATTTCTCTGCTTCTCTTTTTTGGCTGACTGGCTCGGATAAACCTGCCTAAAACGGAAAAATCCATGACCTGAGGACCGAGAAAAATACCATATGCAGATTGATCAAATCCGGAATTCGGACTCTACAAAAGCTATTGTTTAATTAAGGAGTGAAAGCGGAATTTGAATAAGAAATCCCGAAACCTGCCTGCCATGATTATGTGCAGGATAGCCTTTATCTATGTGCAGGACGCTTTAAATATCAGCCACTTTTCTACTGTACACTGATATATACGAATGTCAAAAAGTCCTTCAATAGATATTCTGGTGGTTTCTGGTCTATATAATACACTGCACTAAACTTTAGATGGTCAGGAAAAAGGGGAATCTAAATATAGAATTCCATTCCTGCATGTGGGACCTGTATACAGGACCTCTTCGTACCATCGCCAATCTTAAAAAAATAGGTTTATTTTGTAAGCTTTTGGGATTTTTAGGGCGTATTCTGGTATTTTTGGAAGCTTTTGGTGAGTGTGAATGCGCACTCTTTTTGTAGAAAAACAGTTCAACCGCTAAAAAATACCAATTCAAAAATCCAAACCCCAAATATCCTTCATTTTAAAATTACCATAATCTTTAAAAATCTTATTCAAATAGTTTAATTTCATTCAAATTTATTACTCCTGGTTGAAATTGGGGTGTTTCTGTGCTACATGCAGTATTCAGATTTATATGCAGGAACTACTACTCTCTGTGCAGTACCATACTATCCCCACCACTTTATGACCGTACACTTCTGTCTATACTGCTACAGATATCTGTATACAGTACATCAGTATTCAATATACAGTCCCCGGCTCTATATGCACTACCATACATTTTCTTCATTTATTAGCTACTGATACTCTACTGTACTACAAAATTAGTATACTCCTGCACACGGTCTGCGCTATGTGCAGTACTGTGTTCTAGTATGCAGGAACCCAAAAAATAAAAGTCCAGAAGATGCTTTCAATAAGCCATCTGCAGATAATAACTTACGCAGATTTCCGAAACCAGCAATAACGCCAAATGTATCCGAGGAGATTCCAAGGAGGCCGGGGAGCGTTCCAAAATGGATTTAAAAGGAGGTTCTGGGGTTCCTGCATATAGACAAACCAGAAGAAGTACCTGAGATCCACAACTGACGTCCCATACTTATTAGGTTCTTCCAGTCCAATTACTTGAACGTTTAGGGTGAAGCAGGGGATAAATCACAATAGTAGGGGGACAAGGGATACGTGGTCGTGTGATACTTAAAAGTCGTGCGGTGCTCAAAACACGTGTGGTTGTAACTGAGATATTATAAACTATTTCTATAGTCTTGGGGCACTGATATTCTAGGATTCTAATATTAGAGTTGTTCTTATGCACAACTCACCAAACGTAAGTCCTCAATGGCCTGTCCTGCATATAGCCACAATTCACAAACTACTCCTTTAATTATGGACTTTGCGTTTTTTAGAAGAACAAGGTATTGGGATGGCTGAAAGGCTGGAAGACTTTTGATTGGTGAAATGAATGTTTAGTTATGTGCAGGAGTATATAAGTATGTGCAGGAGTAGATGATTATGTATAGGAAAATATGATTATGTGCAGGACAACTACATTCTCACTGGTTCACCACACTACTGACCTTCCGTACAACTATTGACTCTGTATCTGGACACTACTGGCTTTAGTCTGAAAGGACCTCATCCCAAATTCCACCCTTACTATACTAGAACGTCCGACTACTAGAATAGATGTCTATTCTACACAGGATATTTTCATATGTTAGGCGATGGTCTACAGCCAACTTTGGAAACATCAAGACAAATGCACTATTCGTAACGTAGTCACTCAAGAAGCTTGGTAGTGTAGCCAGCTGAGAGAGTAGTCAGTATCACGTGACAAACACCTCTAGAAGACGGCCAAAGTCGACTGCATCGCCTGAACTCTCCACCAACCGAAGACCGGCCATTGTATACACTCCCTTGGACAATCCTAGAAGTTTGAGTTCAGTTTCAAACACTTGGCTTGCATCCAAATGGCCTAGGCTGACGTCGTTGGAGAGCATGAGGATACCCTGCTTTTCGGGTCTCTGCCGGAGATACTGGTGCACGAGTGGGCCTTGTGGGAACACGCTTTTATCTTGCAGAAACCCGGATTTCTCGTCTTCTCCGCCGGAAAACTGGCCCAATGAACTTGTGCTCTGGCTGCTTCGACTGTTGACTGCAGACAGCAACCCCGTAACCCTTGGTGCTCGGAACTGGAGCGATGTTTGGAGCGGCCGTCCGGCCTTGTTGACCACCTGCACTTTCCACGTGACCACGGCCCCGACTCCAATGCTAAAGTCGCCTGTGAATGTGAGTACAAGCCCATTGAGTGCCAGAGGTTGCGAGCTGGTGATGTTGACGGTAACACAGGAGTTATGTGCAGCGAGAGACCCCACACTCATTAGGGGTTTGCGTTTCAGCTGACTTTTGCCCAGCACCAAGATGGGCGACGATAATGTTGCATTGAAGCGTTCCGAGGGAGAGCTGTGCCCGTATGAAACGACATTGTTGATGGTGACGGACTTTTTGGGGGGTGGAAGATTGGTGGCTGCACGCCGCAGCTGGGTGAATGCCGCCCTGCCATGGGGGAGAGAAGAAGCCATTTCAAAGAGGGGGATCATGGCCCGGGACGTTTGGTGGACCACGGTCACGTGGCCGTCGCTTTCCGGATCTTCTCTTTGGATCCGGAACTCGATCTTGAGATCCATGGCCTTCATACCGGGTAAATCAGGGAGCAGCGTTTTGGTCATGGTCGTTGAAGAGGTCGTTGAAATCGTGGATACACCCGAAATTGGGGTGTCAGGAACCAGGCCGGGGTTGTATGCAGGCGCGTACGGCATATTGCACGGAGTTACGCCTGATGCATCGATATCCGAGAGCCGGTACGAGAGGCACACCGAGTCCGTAAGTGCTAGGCGGCACGGGAACAAGTTGGGGCCCAATTGGACCACTTTTCCTCCCTTCAAAGACGCATTCACGCTCAAAACCTCGATCAGGTACTGTATATTATTGTTCGCCCTGGCCCGACTGCCTAGACTAACAAGTTTATCGGAGCCTTCGATGCAGAGAGTGGAGATGATAATGTCGTTGCGGCCCACGGGTTTCACCGACTTGAGTTTCAACAGGAGGGCGACTGCCGTGTCCAAATCAAGCACTGCCGAGTCGGCTTGCGACATTGTCGCACGGGTATATGAGACATTGCGAACACTTCCCAAGAGCCCGTCTGCCGAATGGTCAGGCGTTTTGAGGTCGGGGGTTTTTAATATAGAGGTTTCGTTATTAGCCTCGTCCCGTGTCCCGTTATGAGCCCGGTCCGGTTGTCCAAGAGAGAAGTTGAATGTCGGACCTGCCTTTCCAGACACCAGATGATTGAGCTGTTCTAGAAGATTCTCGGGAGCAGACCAATTTTGCAGCTCCAATTTTTCTGTGGAAGTATCAGGAGTTTTGGAAAGGTCGGCATTGGGAATGTCGTGTTTGTCGGTGTCGTCAATGTCGTCAATGTCGGTGTCATCAATGTCGTCAATGTCGCAATCACGAATGTCGCCGTTGTTGTTGACGACATTCAGCGACATCGCTGGCATATGCGGGTTTTGCAACGACACAGCAAACCTGATCAGCCCTGTGGATAAGCGAAGCGGGTTCGTTATTAGAGCCGTGAATTTCCATATGGCGCCCATCTTGTTGGCGCCAAAAATGTCGCTCTTTCCCGACATCATCATTTCCGTCACTTTCATCGTCGTTTCATGGTCCGGTAAGTCTCCATACATTCGAGGGGAGTCCATCATCATCGCCCGCTTCGAAACCCCCCAAGAAACAGTCATGTAGAGCTCAGCGGGCGGTTGCTGGTCTTCATCGAGTGTTTCTAGGACGTACGCTGTGATTTTTTCCTCGAAAGAAAGACAGGAGCGACTGGGCGCATTGATGAGTCGATCTGCTAGCTCGTTGAAGTCATCAGGGAGCGTGTTGAGGAGATCAATGTCATCGGGGATAACTATGGAGAGCATACTGTGTGTTTTTGGTGTACGATGTTGATAGCGCGCGCGGCACGTGACTAATAATCCTGCATATATTGAAATGTGAACCTATATACAAGTCTGTAATTATTATAAATCACGTGACTCATTATAATACTACCATTAATGGCTAGCATTCGCCTTCCTTTTGGCGTGGCGGTCTTGCAGATAAATGTATCATCCGTACAAACCGGTAGACAATCCCTAAAAGACAACCCAAGACGATGAAAAAGACAAAGCCTGCATATAGCGCGCCTATGTACCGGAACGCCTTCAACCCATTAAAGGTCCGGTACAATTCGGTATTGGCCAACGACATAGTTCCCATAGGAAATGTCATGGACCAAAACCCACGGTGAAACCGGAGGAAACCCACAAAAACACCTTTCAACCGATTTTCACTGGTGGTACTGTATATAAACTGCCCATTTGGTTTCTTGCAGAACGGACGAATCTTCGAAAAGAGCGATAAAAACGCTAAAAACGTAAGAAAGTACCCAAACGACATCAGCATCACGGCAAAAGTCAGAGACACAACAAAAATGGATGTGGAGAGTACAGCGGGCATATATGCAGTACCATCGTTCATAGAGGAACTAAGGCCCGAAGTATAAGGCGACAGCGCCAAATTATCAGCATTCTGCATAATCAACGAAACGCAGTTCCGGCCAAAAAGTAGTATACCGAAAGCGCCCTGTCCTGCATACCCAATAGGCAAAAACATCATCAACACCTGTCCACTATGGGGAGTCTTATACACGAATAACCGCCAGAAATTGATGGTAACAATGATAAACGCCAAGCACATGGCCACAGACCACATGACTAAGGAAACCATCATGGTGGTGACCTGCATATAGACGCGGGGCAAATTCGGAGCCACCAATTGTCCACAAGAAGCCGCCACAGTCAACGTGACCACGGGCAACAAAAATGCCATGGTGATTTTGGACAGTTCCAAGTAATTCGGCGATTTCCGGCTCTTGGCAATGGTCAGCATATAAAGGGTTATGAGCGCAGTGTACACCGACCCAGCAGTAACGATCCAAAAGAGCACCCAAACGGCAATAATGTGTCTTCCACCCAACACAGCATGCAAATACATCACCAATGACGTATAGCCCATGACAAAACAGCCCATGAAGGGCGCATATGCCGGATCACGATGCATCCGGGCAAACAACGCCGGATTCTGTATCACGCCCAACACGTGAGTAGCCAATAGAAACGTAAATATGCAGACAGAAATCACTCCAACCACATAAGAAATGGTTTGGAGCCATGGCCGGGGGAACGGGAAGTTATAGAGGATATTGGCGGAGATTCCTGTACCCATGACCGAGGCAAAGTCTGCGGGGTTGCATTCGGAAACAAACCGTTTGTGGAGTTTTCCTAGTAGAAGAGAACTGAAGGAGGGTTTGATATTGGCGTTGCCTTCGGGGTCTAGGCCCGGCTCTAGGCCATGGTCTAGACCTTGATGTTTGAGATTGGTTTCAAGGTGTTTCAGATTGGTTTCAAAGTGTTGCAGATCGGTTTCAGCATATGTCAGGAGGGTCTTTGAAGGTTTCATGCCTGTTTCACGATTCATATCTTTTTCAAATCCATTCAGGGCCAAATCGGGCGTGGCGGCCTCTGCATTGCCGCCACTAACCCATTTCGTCGATCCGGTCGACTGTAAGCTTGAGAGGTCGACACTCATACTTATATAGTGTTGAGTTTGTGTTTGTGTTTGATTTGTATTTGTGTTCTGGCTTGGGTTTGTGTTTGTGTTCTGGTTGTAAAGTGAATATGGTTGTAAATATTGATGATTGGGAAACTGGACTATGCTATAGTAATAAATACAGGTAAGGATGTGGATGTGTAATGGAGGTGAGAATAGCGGCGTTTAGAGAAGGGGCCAGTGCAGATACGAGTGGGACAATGTGGTGGGAAGTGGGGAGATGTTATATAATTGGAACAAAGTATGGAGAGGGTATGACACAGAGATGAGCGCGCCACAGCAAGCGGGCCCGAACTGCCGAAAACCCCGATGCGGAAGGTGCGCGGCGGGGAGAGGCATTCGTGCGGCCGCGGGGCCTCAGATGTATTGTATGATAAGATAAGTGCCGTGCGGTGCATGGGCTTTTGGTGCGCGGCCCCGACACCCGATCGGCTGATGCCACAGGTGTGGCGCGCTTAAAGCGGGTCGGACGGGCGGCTCCGACACATTGTTGCCAGATACGGAATATGCGCGGCAGTTTGCGGCATTTTTTTTCGGGCCTAGACCCGGTCATTGCGCGGGCGCGGCGTGACTCAAGGCCTGCACAACACCGATGTCCGAATACTTACCTCATTGGGAATATCCGCGGGCCAGATCCCCGCACATTGTTGTCACTCTTTTGCTCATGCACAGCCATAAATATCGACCAGCGCACCGCAGCCGCACCCCCGAATAAAGTCTGACTGCACACAAACCGTATCTGCGGGCATTGAAGGGGTGAACTCGGCCCATTTCCTGTACACAAGCACGATGTCGGGCCCAGATTGATGCGGGTCGCGAACGCCACGGGGCCGCTGTCCATTGGTCGGCGCCGCTGCGGCCGAAACACAAACACGCACGCCAAACATATAAATGCGGCCCCGATCCCCGATCCCCTCCAGCTCTCGTCTATAATTCACCACCACTTCTATCACGCTATTTCAGAGACATCTAGATTCCAATTCACCTTCAGCCCTCTTTAAACATCATTAAGTCACCAATGCTTAGTATCAACTCAACATCCGGCGACATTTCCCAAAACGGAATCTACAAGTGCAACCAGTCAGCACCCATCGCCACCTTCGGGTGTCTTGAAGATGAAACAAACAACAATATCCAAATCGACAACGAGTTCGGCAAATTGATCAACAAGTTGCGGGTTCTCTTGGGAGGCAAGGGTCTTTCGTCCCAAGACGTGGACGTGGACCAAATCAGAAAAGTCATGGAGGAGTACCAATCAGATGAACAAGACTGGGGCCGGTTTGCCCTTTCCGACGCCACCAAGGGCTACACCCGAAACGGAGTGGTCAACATCAACGGAAACGCCAACCTCCTTATTTTGGTCTGGAGCCCAGGTAAAGGCAGTGCCATCCACGACCATGCCAATGCCCATTGCTGTATGAAGGTCATGAAGGGGACGCTTATGGAGCAGCTCTATGATGTGCCGGAGACGGAGGGGGCGGAGATGATTCCCAAACAGGTGACTGAGTTGCTGCGTGACCAAGTTGGGTATATCTCCGATACCATTGGTTTACACCGGATCAGCAATGCTCTGCCCGATGAGTTTGCTGTTTCTCTCCACCTTTACACGCCTCCATATGCTGCACTTTATGGGTGCCTGATGTATGAGTCCGGCACACTGCGCAAGCATCACGTGAACATGAGTAAGTACTATAGTTGGCAGGGCAAACGGATTTCCGAGGGTAGTACTTGCTGAGACGGTAGCTTGCTGAAATGGTAGCTTGCTGGCGAGTTAACTGAGTTTGAGTTTCTTGAGAGTTATATGCAGAGTTGTTTTGTCCTTGTCTGCAGGAATATCAACTGTATACAGGATTGTTCATCCTTATCTGCAGGAATACCAACTGTATATAGGATTTTTGTCCTTATCTGCAGGAAGGTGTTTAGACTATCGTGGCTACGAATGTTGCTACGATATTAGAATGAACAAAATATGGTATTTTAGTAGTTGTGAATCCATTAACATGATTGGGGTATCGTATATGCAGGTCGGGTATAGGGCACACATGCTTTGTATGCCGGAAAAGGTTCATACATTTCTGAAACACGTCTGAAACATGAAACATGAAACGCGTATGAAACATGAAACATGAAACACGTATGAAACATGAAACACTAGATGCAGTCAAATCGGAGGTTGGGCCTTTCTCCGCCTCAAAAAGTCCTCCTTCTGCTGCTCCGACTCCGCTAGCATTCCTGCATCTCGTGCCCGCCGGTCTCTTTCCCGAATCTTCCAATTTTCGTACTCGGCGTCGGGGTTGACGTCATCGGTATCGTTGACTCCGTCAAAGGGTATGGTGTCGGAGGTACGGAGGTGCACTTTCTGGAGTTGTTCGGCTTTAGCCAAAGCGGACGAGCCGATGTGGGGTTCTTTTTGGGGTAGTTTTTTGAGGCCCTTTTTTTTGACGAACACGGGACGAGCGGTGATACTGTCGGAGCCGGAGTCGGAATCGGAATCGGAATCGGAACTGGAATCGGAGTCGGAGTTGGAGTCGGAGTCGGAGTCGGAGCCCGAACCCGAACCCTCGGTATTGGAGTCGGAACTAACCCCCTGGCCCCCGGAATTGGGCCCGGAATTGGGCCCGGAAATGCCGGAATTGGAAATGGTGGGTTTATCTGCAGTACCTGCCCCGACTTGGGGTGATGAGCCAGAAACAGTGGGCTCCATAGCTCAGTCACACCATTCGGAAAGTGCACTATGACATCGCGATAGTGAAACATCCGTACATCCGCCAGGTTTGTCACGTGACTTCCAGACACAAGACTTTAACCCATCAACCATCAAAAATCCACTACCAAAAAAACACTAATTCAAACTAATGAGTCAGCATAAGTTCTGTATTCTACTATATAATCCATAATTGGTCAAATTCTGCATATAAGCACATCCTCTCCAAACACTCCACCAAAACAATTTTAATGTCCCAAACTTGTTTGGATGTAATTGGTAGCTTGCCATTTCAA
This sequence comes from Metschnikowia kamakouana, assembly GCA_002374535.1. Lineage (NCBI taxonomy): Eukaryota > Fungi > Ascomycota > Pichiomycetes > Serinales > Metschnikowiaceae > Metschnikowia > Metschnikowia kamakouana. The sequence continues at coordinate 210,308 of NKZX01000791.1, forward strand.
ATATCTGGAAAGGGATAGGCCCCAAAAATTGGGGTACTCCAAGAAACTCCCGGTGGCCTAGCTGGTTAAGGCACAAGACTGTAATGGATAGGAATCTTGAGATCGGACGTTCGACTCGTCCCTGGGAGACTTTTTGCTTTGTTCTGCTTTGAAATGCAGGTTATTTTGGGTTTGTGGAGCTGATTTTGGTGAATGTTATGCAACAGCCTGCACATAAGATGTGGTGCGTACTGCAGGTAAAGCTGTTGGGACTGCATATACGCACGTCTCGTGTACAGCTACGTCTTGAGTTACAATTACTTAATTGGGCAAGCAAACTGCCTAATTGGGACAACTAGTATTCACCAACTATTAAGCTACTTTCCCTTTTCTCATTTGTGCTGCAGTAGCCCTATTGGGTACCTGTTCTAATTAGGTATTCGAATTGCCTATTTAGGCCACCATATCCTAATTCGTACTTCCTAATTAAGAAACTATACTCCTATTCAAGCTAATATTAAGCATCTCTCGATTAGGAAATCAAACTGCCCATTCAAGCTACATCACTCAATTAAGTAATTGAGTTGCCTAATCGAGACGTCTATTATGCACTACCTCCCATGATAACGAAACCACAGTTTGAAATTTGAAACACTATTATTAGCGCACCTGCATATAAACCCCCTTAACCAAACTCCATAAATTCCAAAATCCCTCTTTCCTGGTCTGTTTGGAATAACATGATGGCATAATAGGTGGTGTACGGAGGTGCTGCCATGATAGCGCGCCAACTCTCATTATCTATTCCCCCAACCAACAAGTGTCTACACACCGCCAACTTTCGCCACGGCCGTTTTCTGCCCTCTGCATCTGTACCATTCTCTTCCCCGAACCGGCAGCATCATTTTGCCGTTTTTTCCGTGGAATTCCGACCTCTGTGCAGGAAGTTACCTCGACTACCCTCGTTTCCACCAGAAATCCCAGCAGAACCAGGAAAACACTCTGGTTTTCACAGGATATTTGATTCAGAAAAACTCTGTTAGAGAGATTTTTGTGGTCTACACCAAGAGACTTGTTACGTGCAGGAAATACACTCCCAAAGTCTTCCAGTCTTCAAGGCAGTCTGTGCATTTCCACTGAAACAACCTGAAACAACCTGAACTGTCTGAAACAATCCTGAACTGTCTGAAACAATCCTGAAACAGTCAGCAATCTCCATTATCAGCTTAATCCTCCAGCTTAGTATACAGGACATCTGGACATTTCGTCATTTCTAACCAGATCACTGTCTGGTCATTCTTACTTCCTGACTACACAATGTTTGCGTTGAACCAGAAGATGCGGCATGGGTTCGACCAGGACTATAACCTGGAGAACTTCCTCTCGTCGCTCGCCAACAACTTCTACATCTACTTCGACGATAAACGGCACAATACCAACGGGAGCCCCGTCCTGGAGCCAATGAAGAAACTGCCGGAATACTCCAAAACATACCAGCTGATTGTGGACTGGAAGATCATGAAGGAGAGACAAAAAACCATCTCGGCAGTTCTTGTGCTCTGCCTTAATTTGGGTGTGGATCCGCCGGATATCATGAAAACCTATCCTTGTGCCAAGCACGAGGCCTGGTGTGATCCTTCGGCTTTCTCCGACACCAAGAAGGCCATTGAGGCCATTGGGAAGAATCTCCAGACTCAATACGAGACGCTTTCCTTACGTACTCGCTACAAGCAGTCGTTGGATCCGTGTGTGGAGGATGTGAAGCGGTTTTGCAATACTTTACGGCGGAATGCCAAGGATGAGCGGATCCTCTTCCATTATAATGGCCATGGGGTGCCTCAGCCTACGTCCAGTGGCGAAATCTGGGTATTTAACCGGGGTTATACGCAGTACATCCCCATCTCCCTCTACGACTTGCAAACGTGGCTTGGAGCACCCGTCATTTTCGTCTACGACTGCAACAGTGCAGGAAACATTGTTCACAACTTCAAAAAGTTCGTGCAAAAACGCATTGATGGCGATAATGAGGGCAACCACGATATGAGTGCCCCTTCTCCGACGTCTGCATACTTGGACTCGATCCAATTGGCCGCATGCAAGTCCCACGAGATCTTGCCCATGAGCCCGTCGCTCCCAGCAGACCTTTTCACGTGCTGCTTGACGTGTCCCATCGATATTTCGCTCCGTTGGTTCATCATGCAGTCGCCCTTGAAGAATAGCTACTATTCCATGTTGCCCCGAAACTCCAATGGCAACGTGATGGTTCCTGGCAAATTGACTGACCGCAGAACACCGTTGGGCGAGCTTAATTGGATTTTTACGGCCATCACCGATACTATTGCATGGACGTCTCTATCCCGGCCGATTTTCAAGCGTCTTTTTCGCCAGGATTTGATGGTGGCCGCGTTGTTCCGGAACTTTTTGCTTGCCAAGCGCATCATGCCTCATTTAAACTGCAATCCGGTCAGTGATCCGCCTTTACCGGAAGCAGTACGGTTTCATCCGATGTGGGATTCGTGGGATTTGGCCATAGACCAGGTTTTTGCCCAATTGATCAAGTCCCAAAACCCCAGTCCCGAGTCTTTTCCAAGTGGAACCTCAAGTAATGGGACCGGGACCGGGAACTTGAACAATGGAAATGGGACTTTAAGTAATGGATCCTCAGGCAACGGGACCTCAAGCAATGGAACCTCAAGCAATGGAAATGGAAATGGAAATGGCAGTTCCACCGGGTCAAATGGCGCTGAAACTGGCCTGACTCTTGCTAATTACCAACATTCCACCTTTTTCGAACAACAATTGACGGCGTTCGAGCTCTGGCTCAAGTATGCAGGCTCCTCCACCAAAACGCCTCCTGAACAGCTTCCTATCGTGCTCCAGGTGTTGTTATCGCAAGTGCACCGGCTCCGAGCACTCATTTTGCTCCTGAAATTCCTTGACTTGGGCCCCTGGGCAGTATACCTCTCGCTCTCCATTGGCATTTTCCCCTACGTGCTCAAATTGCTCCAAAGCCCCGCCCAGGAACTCAAGCCCGTGCTCATCTTCATCTGGGCCCGCATCATGGCCATCGACTACAAAAGCACCCAGCAGGAGCTCTGCAAAGATAAGGGATACAACTATTTCTACTTGATCTTGAACTCCAGCCCCTCCAATCCCATTGGGGCCCCCGGAGCACCTGGATCCGCAGCTTCCGCTACCAATGTGATGGTAAATGAAGACCATAAGGCTATGAGTGCGTTTATTTTGACGCTTTTCATCAAGGATTTCAAAAACGGGCAACGCATCTGTTTCTCCATTGAGCTCGTGACCAATTGCCTCAAATTCATTGGCACCAGTGAAAACCCGCTTTTCCGCCAGTGGTGTGCGTTGCTTCTATCGCAACTATGGCTGAAATACCCCGACGGTAAGTGGATCATCTATAAGGATGGATACCTCAACAAGTTCTTGGAGTATATCTTTGACCCCATTCCTGAGGTACGTACATCCATCATTCTAGCCATGAAGTCGTTTCTTTCGGAGGTGGACGAGGAGGATGAGAAGAAAAACCGGACGTTCCACCAGCCCCAGCCGGATTCCGACGCTTCTACACCCAATGGCAACGGAAACGTGACGTCAGACTTGAGGAGGGATGAGTTGAGACAACAGGACCTCAAGTTGGCCAACGTGGTGCTCCGGTTACTTGGAGACGGGTCCACGGCCGTGCGCAAGGAGATCATCTACTTCATCAATCGTTTCATCAATGTGTACCAGAAGTTCTTCTTGGTGGTGGCCTTCAACCAGTTGGAGGAGGAGATTGTGCTTATTGATAGCCCCAACAACCTCCAGGAGTTCCGCAAAAGGTCGCCTGCTTATGGCTCCATCTTTAGCTCCATCTGGAAAGCGCTCTTGATCTTATCGGAAGACCCCCATAATGAAGTCAAGGAGTTGGCGCAACGGTTGATCGATTCGGTGATGGTCAAGCTCAACCAGAGCGAGCTTTCGGGGCTTGTCAAGGAAATGACCGAGTACCTCTTGAGCAAATCTGCCATCAACATCAACGACAACTTCAAGTCCACGCCTATTGTCAACCGGCCGCTTTCCATGCATAAAGACGAGCTCAGAAAGCAAACGTCCAGTGGACTGATGCTAAATCGGAATACTTCGGTGCCGTTGATGCCTCGGTCGGTTTCGCTGGATAATCTACATGCAGACCTGGACACTGCTTCGATTTCGTCCAAGTTCAAGGGCTTCTCCAAGCTCTTCCTGTCGTTTCAGATGAACGAGGAAACGGACCTTAAGAACTTGGGCCGCATCTTGAACTCTGGGCCCGTTTTGAGCCAGTACGGAGCCGAATACGTGCCGAAAACACCCCGAAAAGATATGGAGGAGCGTCTTGGCTTGGAGACTGAGCCTCCTGTGGAGTTACCGGAGGATTCGGGCTTTTTCGAGTACAGTTGTGAGACGTTCCAGGAGCCGCAGATGTCCAAGACGGAAATCGACGAGCCAGGGTCCAAGGAGTACGTCCGGAGACTCTGGAGAAGAAACAGAAACGAACTCACCATCCAGGAAACTCAGCCGCAAAAGAAAATGGCTCTCCGCGGAGACTGGAACCGCAACTTGACGGTATTGAGCAACAAGACGCAGCCCAAGATCATGAAGTTCATGCAGTTTGAAAAACTCCTCATTTCCACCGACGACAAGGACACGTTGACGGTGTGGGACTGGGAAAACAACTCGGTGGTCAGCAAGTTCAGCAACGGTAACCCGTTCGGCACCAAAATCACCGACCTCAAGTTTTTAAATGAAGACGATGTGCCTTTGGTCTTGGCTGGGTCCTCTGATGGTGTCATTAAGATCTACAAGAATGTGCACGTGGAACAAGACAGCGAAGAGGCACCGGTGGAGATTGTGGCCGCATGGAGGGCCTTAACGGATCTACTTTTGACATCTAAAAGTTCAGGCTTGATCAGTGAATGGCAACAGGCCCGAGGATCGCTTTTGATCAGTGGAGATGTCAAGATCATCCGGGTTTGGGATGCACCCCGAGAGTTGTGTATCTCGGACATTCCTGCACGGTCGTCGTCGTCCATCACAAGCATCACCTCCGACCAGGTGGCCGGAGATATCTTCATAGCCGGGTTTGACGACGGCAGTCTAAGAGTCTATGACCGGCGACTCGATACAAGGGAGTCCATGGTACGGACGTGGAAAAGCGGCGTGGGAGGAGCCAAAAACATCGGGCGTGGCTCCATCAAAAACGTCCACATGCAACGGGGTGGGTTCCGGGAATTGGTCAGTGGTTCCACGGACGGATATGTCAATCTCTGGGATATCCGACACTCGGCGCCGGTCAAGACGTTTCTGGGCCCCGAAAAAAGCTTACGGTGTATCGATACACATGAGCATGCGCCCATCATCACCACTGGTTCTAAAGCTGTCAACATCTGGACCACGTCAGGTGATTTGGTGACGTCTTTAAGGAATCCCCACGATACGTACCTTACCAACAGGACCGGGAATTACTTGTCGGCGTTGACGTTTCATCCCCACCGCATGATGATGGCTACCAATTATAACCAGGACAGACACATCAACATCTACTCCTGTACAGATGTCATTTCGGAGTACTAGAGAAGGGAGGAAATTGGGTTGGGCAAAGGGACTATATGCCGGCTTGGGAGAAGGAAGTTTACGGTAAATCCAGTCAGAATTTGGGTTTATTTTGGTGTTTTTGGATGCATTTTCGCCAGAATTTATCTGGTAAAAACCGAATAATGCTATTCGATATCAGAACAGAGAATTGAGTGCCTGAAGATACTCCTGGAAAATGGAAATAGAGAATCCTGAATTCTGGAAGATGGACATGGGATGGGTATGGATATTTGTTGAACTGTGGATCAATCCCTCCAGTGGAATAATCCCTCCAGTCATGGTCCAAGGCCTAAAGCCTTATTCTTCATTTGACATCTCCGAGACTTTCAAAAGAAGGAGCCTCATTACCATTCCAGAACTACAACCAGAAGATGTATTCGTCACAATGGTGCAGAGTATAGAGTGGTACACAGCGTGGCTGGTTTACTGGTGTGTCTAGTGTTGTCTAGTGTTGTCTAGTGTTGTCTAGTGTTGTCTAGTGTTGTCTAGTGTTGTCTAGTGTTGTCTAGTTTTGTCCAGTGTCTGTCTAGTGTTGTCTAGTTTTGTCCAGTGTCTGTCTAGTGTTGTCTAGTTTTGTCTAGTGTTGTCTAGTTTTGTCTAGTGTTGTCTAGTGTCTGTCCAGCAATCGTCTAGTGTCTAGTTTTGTCCAGTGTCTACTGTCTTGTTATACTCCTGCACACTGGATAAGAACCGCGCTATACGATGCAATCTCCGAGTCCACTGATGCGATATCACTTGTCATTGAAGAAGGGTTGGGAGTTGTAGATATGTTTGGCCTGCATATAGTGCATCAATAGAGATGGCTTATATGCAGGACATTCTATACAGTCCATCAGATTCTCCCACTACCCATTCTCTACTCAAAACGTACCAAGAGTGTACGGTGAAATTCTGATTCTGGACTATGGAGTATGATGTAATATTGGCCTATATGCAGGCCGGTGCGAAGAGTAGATTTCTCAAGCGCACCACCTCCATAACCTCAGTCTAGACCCACAAAGACTCCGCTAAAAAGGCCCACACTCTGTACATACCCATACTGCATACTGCCGCCGCCAGCCAATCATGTCGCTTTCCTCGGAGCTAGCTGCAGCCATCGAGGATGACCATGAGCTGCCGACCCCACAACGGCGTGATATTACCATTGGCCAGCGCATGCTTTCCGCTTGTCTGGGGCTGCTAGTGACTTCATTTGCTGTTACGCCATTTGATGTGGTCAGGATCCGGATTCATCAACAGGAGGTGATGAACGACTGTTGTCAGGGTTCTAGCCCTGAAAAAACGGGGAAAAACGGTGGAAATCCGGTTCAAAATGGTGGATTTCAAGCCAAGAGCATGGAAATTCCAGGAAATCGCGGGATTTTCAGTCAAAATGGTGAATTTCAAGTTAAAAATATGAAAGGTTCGGAAGTTTCCGGAAATTCCAGTGGAAATGGTGGAATTCCGGGGAAATTCGGTGGCAAGGGTGGAATTTCAACCATTGGCCAGAATACAGGAACCGGCATGAATCTGGGAACCGGCATGAATATTGGAACCGGTCAGAATCTCGGAATCGGTCAGAAAATCGGAGGAAACAGCCTTGGAGCTCTTTCTCCAAAAGACATTCCTCGGGTGTTCTGGAACACTCAACAGTTCTGTGAAACCGCCCGAGATTGTCCCAAAATCACCTCTACGTTCCAAGGAATGATGGTGATTGGCCGAAACGAAGGTGTGGCCACGCTCTGGAGAGGTCTCTCTTTGACCCTACTAATGGCCGTTCCCTCCAACATCATCTACTTCACCGGCTACGAGTACATCAAGGAGCTCTCGCCCATCACCGAACATGCCATCAATCCGTTGGTGTGTGGGCTGCTTGCACGTATGATGTCGGCCACCGTGGTATCACCGATAGAGCTCCTTAAAACGCGGTTTCAATCGGTGCCCAATTCGGCCAGTGACCCCAAGCACAAGATCTTCAAGTCGCTACTAAGAGACTCGGCGCAGGCGTTCCGGAAAAACGGCTTCGGGTCCATGTTCACCGGGCTCCAGATCACGTTATGGCGAGACGTGCCGTTTCTGGGTATCTACTGGATGTGCTACGAGTCGTTCAAGGCCCGGTTCAGCCGAGCTCTTGATGTGGACTTTGAGCAACTGGAACAGGAGGATTGGAAGGTGTTCACGGCCAGTTTCTGCCTGGGCTCGTTGGGTGGAGTGGTGGCTGCGTTCTTCACCAATCCATTCGACGTGGGCAAGACACGACTCCAGATCGCCAGTCTGGACACCAGGAAAGCCCGGCCTTCCATGTTCCAGTTTCTCTGGCGCATCCGCGTGGAAGAGGGCATTGGGGCCTTGTACAAAGGATTTGCCCCTCGGGTGTTGAAAATCGCCCCGTCGTGTGCCATCATGATTTCCTCCTACGAAATCGGAAAAAAGCTCTTTAAAGACGGATTGTGACCGATAGAAGACTTCAAGCAAAAAGACTTCAAGCAAAAAGACTTCAAGCAGAAAGACTTCAAGCAGAAAGACTTCAAGCAGAAAGAAGATTCCAAAGCAGATCGACACCTGTCTATGTATATACTCAACTTCTACACATTCTCCAAAACCAGTCTATCTATTTATATAAAACATTAGTGATGATAGATAACTAGACAGTCCCTTGTCCAGTAACTCTAGGGGAAAAATTGTAGACTCCTGCATATAACACACTGTAACTAAAACACCATTCCACCACCAAAAACAAAAATTCAAAACCGGTGATTCCCCCAACCCTCGATATTCTGCTCGTAGTTCCGGATATCAAACTCCGAAATCTTCTCCCGGCTCGTTTCTAGAATCGGCACGTGACCCACCATCGGCAGGTCCAACGTATCCTGACGCGTACGTGCAGGTCGTGCAGCTTCCTGGTAAACCAACGTCGTACTGTCTTCCTTGTGGGCAGTTTGGAGGGCGTTTTCGGATGGGTCGTAATCTTTGAGCTCTTCAAAATGCCCTGGAGTCTCTTGCACCGATTCCGAGCTCTTAAAGTTGGCCTTGAAGCTGGAATTGTAATCTGCACTACCTGCATAATTCGCCTGAAAATTTGAATGACTAGCTCCGAAATTTGGATTGAAATTGGTGGCTCCAAAATTATTGATTCCCTTTCTAAACTCGCTGTTTTGGAGCTGAGAGTCGGAAACCCGGAAATGAGACTCTCCACTTGGCACTTCGGGGCTCCCAAAATGAGATTCTCCATTGTTAACCTCTGCACCTCGGAAATGGCCTCTTTCAGGAAACTCGGCTTCCTGTTCTGGAAACTTCGATTCCTTGGCTAAACCCCTGGACTCCTTGGCTAAAAAATGGGACTCTTTTTTCTCCGGAAAATTCCTCTGTTCTGGGGAATTGGACTCGTTTTGAGGGAAGGCTGGACTGGGTACACTCTTCCCAACGCCTTTTTCCGGGCCTCGATATTGAGTTTGCATCTGGAGTTTGAAAGGAGACTCGTGGGAATATCCTTCAAAGCTGGGGTTTTCCAGAAACTTGGGGCTCTCGATTTTAGACCTTTGGATCGGATTCTCCAACTTTGGGTCCAATTTGGAGCTTTCAATTGGACTCTCGATCGGAATTTCGGGTTTGGAGTCCAATTTCAGGTCATTTGGAGTGATTTTATAATCCGTAAACTCGATTTTAAAGTCTTTCTCATAATTTCCAAGCCTTGGGTCTTCAATACACTGGGCCAAATCATGGGAAAGTCTCATGACCTCCGAATTGGTCGTTTTCACCCACTTTAAAAACTCCCCACAGGATTTCAGGAGGTTCTGAGTGGCCGTCCGAGCCAATTGTTGCTCTATAAGCTTTAAATTGTACTCATTTTCCTCGATTTCGTCCACACAAAGCATGGTTTGACAAGCCTGGGGCCCATTGTCCAAGGCCATTTGGGCCAATTTGGCCTGGAGAGTATCGTGTTTCGAAACAAGAAACTTCTGGCGTTCTTCTCGTTGAGAAATGGCCCCAAGACTGATTTTTAGCTCTGCCAACCGTTCACATTCTTCAAGAACAGATACAGAAATGGAATCTAAAAGCAGAGAAAAAATACCCATGGTATTCCGAAGCTCCAGAGTAGGTAAATCCGTACCCCAATCGCCCAAAGACTTAACAAATGCCTTGTTAATATCCACGGTTTTTTTCTGGTACCGTAACACCTTATCGATCAACTTCTGAATGTCTTTGGCCTGCACCTTGCGCTTGTTCTTGGTCTGGTACGATGATGGGACCAACCTATGGATCATTTTCATCACCGAAGCCGTGGTAGGTCGACTCAACGTACCCCTGGACGATCTCGCCGATGCTTCACTTTTAATCATGGAAAAAGAAAACCCAGATGAAAGACTCCAATATGACTGTCTCCAATTTGACTTCTAAGTCCACCCAAAAACGGTTAAAGAAAGGTTGCACAAGATAAATGGATGTGGATGGGCTCAGTTGACTCTCGGAGTCTCAGATGACTTAACACTGGTTTCTGACTCAGGCCTCGGACTCAAGACACAAAAGAGTCGGGGAGACTTTTCTGGTTTTTCTTATCACACTCTGGTAGACTGAAGACTCTGGTTTTTCTTATCACACTCTGGTAGACTGAAGACTCTGGTAGACTTAGGACTCTGGTAGACTTAGGACTCGGATTTGTCTGGTAAGATTCACTGTGACTCTGATGCACGCAAAACAGTGAAGAGTCAAGTAGACGTAAGAGTCAAGGAGACTTAGGACTCTGACCGACTCAACTGAGGATCTGATCAGAGACTCTGACTTAAGACTCTGATTTCTAAAGCTGGACTCTTTGTCTAAGCTGGACTTTTTAGAGTAAGACTCTGACAAACAACGAGACACTCAAATAGACGTGACACTCTGGGATCTCTTGATTATGACTGTGACACTCAACTGAGGATTTGATGCACTGAGACTGACACTGGGACTGGAGCTTCAGACTCTGATTTCTGGAGTATGACTCACTCTGATGGACTCAAGTAGATTTGAGACTGAAGAAGGTGATTCTGGAGAAAGACTGAAAGACTGAAAGACTCAAAATGACTTGAAAAGATTCAAAAATGACTCAAAAATGACTTGAAAAGACTCAAATAAGACTCTGTTGGACTCAGTAAGTCTCAAGTAAGACTCGAAATCACTCAAAATGACTCAACAATCACTCAAAAGACTCTTGTAGACTCAAAATGACTTAAACTGAATAGACTCAGTAATTCTCAAGCTAGATCTTGAAAAGACTCAACCCTGACTCAAAAATGACTTAAAAGGACTCAAAAAGACTTGAAAAGACTCAAAAAGGACTCAAAATGACTCAAAATGACTCTTGTAGACTCAAAACACTCAAACACTCAAACACTCAAACACTCAAACACTCAAACACTCAAACACTCAAAGACTCAAACACTCTGGGGCGAGTTTGGACTGTGACTGGTGACACCGGAAAAAGGTCTGGGTATTAGTAGACTTGAGACTGACTCAAGTCTGGGAAGTTCTCAGTACACAGGATCTCGGCAGACCCAACTTCTGAAGGATTCTAGATTGGACTCTGGAGTGGATGGAAATCAGCGTGGACTCTGGGTCGGCGATTTTCGCTTTGCGGCTGGGCAACTCCAAATCTCAATGGTCTGTCCTTGGTCTACACAACCTGTATGATTGTATGATCCACTGTCCTGTAGAACCAGACCTCTAATACGTATCAGGGTCTAGATTTGCCTGTGTATAGATTGATTTGTTCAATGTAGGAGTCAGAGATCGTGGGGTTAGTGATTGATCCTCCAGAGACTTGAACCGTACTGAATCTGGGGTAGTAAATCTGATACCACTCAGTAAATCTGGTACCACTCAGTAAATATGATACCAGTGATAAATATGATACCAGTGATAAATCTGGACCAGTAAATAGTAGTTCTGAACCAGCAGATTCCACAAAAACTATAATCCTCCTCTATCAATTGTACCCAGTCAGCGATCTAGACGAGTGGAGTCTGTTCAGTATTGTATTGTTCACGGTCACGGTCAACCACTTTGTTTCAGCTGCGTTTGAATAAGACTCTTTTCTGGTGGGCTTTCTTTAATCTTCCGTTCGTTTAGTTGTGGATCGGGTGTCAATGGTTAGTATTGTCATTTCGTGTGCACTTTGCGCATTGGGTGCAAATTCGGCCGCGCACCCGTACCTCCCCATACAAACTCTTCAACCTAGAAAACGATCTCCAACATATCTATCCAACCACACCATGTCCTCTTTATGGCATAACTTACTCAGATTGAATGCTAGAAAAGGTGCATCACATCTACTTTGATTGTTCCATTGCACTAGTCATCTGGACAGAGTGCCAACTTGAAGGATCCCTCATAGACTATGCAATAGGAAACCCTGATTCAAGCTTCAAGTAGCTTTACCTCTATTACTATTATACCAAGACCTTATTGACCCACCGCAAGCCTACAAAGAGGAGGATAGATATTGATCTTCCCAATGGTTTCCTCCATTATCCTGATTCAACGCACAAGAATTTTCTTATTGGACCCCTGATTCAACACGCAAGAACTTTCTTATTGGACCCCTGATTCTGTTGAACGTATGAGACGTGCGAGTCTCATACGCACTGCATTCTGAACAGAGTGGGATGAGTATGCATTCTGAACAGAGTGGGGTGAGTATGCACATCAAAAGGTTGGAATGCAGGAGTACAGATGAAACTGACATGAGAGCCACTCCTGAAACCGGGCCTGGAGTGACTGAGCATCTGAAGCAAGATAAGAAGGAAGGATCCAATGAGAGACTTCTGAAGAAAAGCCTTTGTGCAGAAGCATGCACGAATGGGTGTTTGAGGAACTTACGGTGATCACTCCGGTGAAGGAGGTATCAGAAGGAAATGCAAGAGTCTGGTTGGAATTCCAGATGAGGATTTAATCCGAACGGTCGGGAGGACCACACGGGGGTCATGCCGTGGAAGGGGTTCCGATCATTGGTCTATAAAGCGAGGGGTTCCCGCTTTGAAGGGGTATAGAAACAGTTCAGTCATTCAGAGACAGAAAGGAGTTACGAATATAACTAGCGTAAGATAAGAATAGAAATGACTGGACTATCACTGAAGTACCTTACTTATTGGAGTTGTTAAAGAACAAAGAGATTGGGGTTCCTACATACGCCAGTGTTAACAGTAACGCGCAACAGAAGATACTCTAAATTGGGAGGTACTCCATATTAGGGATTAGTGTTTGGCTTGGTTCTTAGTGATTCCATAGTTTGGTACTCGGGTGTAATGTTCTTCCATTAATTCTTGCAATTTAAGAGATATAGGTGTCATCTTAGTTCTTTGTATTGTTGTGGTTACTTAACTAATACCAGGAAGTTTCCCTCTCTAACTTACCTCCCGTAAAACCTCCCATACACTCAAGGCAATCCTTCTCCTTATATGTATGTTTTCCCTTTCTTCAATCCTTTGGATCGATACCTCCTTGGATCATTTTCATGGAGCACGCTTATTGTTTCATCTGGAAACTGCATATTGACCCATGCCAAATATCTAACATCTTGCCTATTCCATATGAGGTTAGGATGCTCCTGATAAGTACACAATATAGGATTCAGATGAAAAAGCTCTTTGGAAGTGAGTCCTGGATATAACAATCCAATTGGAGAAATACTAAAGGAACCAGCCGATATCTCTGGAGTAAATAATAGATCTTCAAGATTACTTATTTCAGAATGCATCCTGCAGGAAGGCATCTTTTAAGATATTTAGGACTTACAAAAGAACCAATAACAACCAGTAATAATTCTTTATGAGTAATCACAGATGATGGATTTAATCAGAGAGGTCGAAGGAATAGATCTCACGAAAAGTTGTTCTGTAGATAAGGTTCCAGTCACTTGAATAAGGTTCCAGTCATGGTCTATAAAGCGAGGGGTTCCCGCTTTGAAGGGGTATAGAAACAGTTCAGTCATTCAGAGACAGAAAGGAGTTACGAATATAACTAGCGTAAGATAAGAATAGAAATGACTGGACTATCACTGAAGTACCTTACTTATTGGAGTTGTTAAAGAACAAAGAGATTGGGGTTCCTACATACGCCAGTGTTAACAGTAACGAGCAACAGATTCAACACGCAAGAACTTTCTTATTGGACCCCTGATTCAACACGCAAGAATTTTCTTATTGGACCCCTGATTCAACACGCAAGAATTTTCTTATTGGAGGCCATCGTACCAATGACGCTTCTAAGACTAACCTTTCTTCTCAACTGCGCCCGCTAACTCTCTAACCATATTTGTTTTGCTTGGAGCTTAATCGTTCCATACACTGGCACCCAGGTGTAGTGGTCGTTTACCAATGTTTGTAATTCAGGAGAAAGTGTTGACATCTTAGTTCTGTGTATTGTTGTGGTTGGTAAACTAATCCCCAGAAGCTTTTCTTTTCACTAGGCTTATTCGTTGTCCCAGAACATAAGGAGCGGGATCTCCTTTTATATGTATGTTTTCCCTTTCTGGACCTTAATATGGTTACTCTTTAAATCCCAAAGACAGATCTCACGATATCCTTGCTTTAAGCCCCTCTCTTGAAACATCCTCGGACCGATACCTCCTTGGATCGATTCCATGAAGGTCCTTATTGTTTTATTTGGAAACTGCATATTGGCCCATGCCACATGTGGAACATCTCGCCTGTTCAACAGTTAGTACTCCATATTAGGGATTAGTACTCCATATTAGGAGGTACTCTGAATTGGGAGATTAGTACTCCATATTGGGAAATTAGTACTCTGAATTAGGAGATTAGTACTCCATATTGGGGATTAGTACTCCATATTGGGAGGTACTCCATATTAGGAGGTACTCTAAATTGGGAGGTACTCTAAATTGGGAGATTAGTACTCCATATTAGGGATTAGTACTCCATATTAGAAGGTACTCTATATTAGAAGGTACTGTAAATTGGGAGGTACTCTATATTAGAAGATTACGGTGTGGTGTATTTCGGTGAAAGTGCGAACGCGCATAAGCTGCAAAAGCAAGGCTGCGAAACTCCTCGCCCCCCACTCCCCCTCACCAAAACTATAAATACTGGTCTTCCCCCTTTTCTTTTCTTTTCTTTTCCTTTTTTTCTTTTCTTTTCTTTCCTTTCTTTACCTTTCTTTTCCTTTCTTTTCGTTTCTTTTCTTTACCTTTTTCAAATCTCCAGGTTACAAAGCAGAAGAACTGAGGTACACCGCAAGCAGTTTTGGGAACTTTTGGGAATTGGTACCAAGGGGAAGAACTCCAACGCACAGCAAAAAAGGAGTACTAACAAAAAGGGTATTTGATCGAATATATTAATAATGACTGCAATGACTTCTGGAAGTATTTCTGTAATGATTTCTTCCGGTATGCCATTTCTATCATTTGACTTATTAATCATTTAGTTTCTATCATTTGACTTATTAATCATTTGTCTTATTAATCATTTGCCTTAGTTTTTATCATTTGGTTGGGTGGTCCGTCTACTGGGTTGCACAATTGTGGTGATGGTGAAGAGTGGTTGGTAAAGTAAGACCAGGAAATTCCCTGTCTAAGCTTACCTCCTGTAGACTCTTGCATCGGGCTCCATATATGTTTCCTTTCTGGGCCGTAACGTGGTACCTTCATTCCCTTTTGTTATTCTATATTTTGATGTATTCAAAATACGTTCTACAGATCCTCTAAGCCATTCTGATCAATGCATTAGCAGTATGTATGAGCTTAGCATTATTTTCATTCATAGGTATACCAATGGAACATCACGTAATCCTTCATTACGTTCAACATTATTCCCTCGAGCAATTTTATATTTGCAGTCTCATCTTGTATAAACCTATATTTCAAGTAAAGGTTATGCAAGGGAATCACGGTCAAATATGTAGTGATGGATGCTTCGCCGTACCAATCTTCCCATCAATCTTCCCATCAATCTTCCCATCAATCTTTCCATCAATCTTTCCATCAATCTTCCCATCAATCTTCCCATCAATCTTTCCATCAATCTTCCCATCAATTTTCCCATCTTCGAGAGACCAAGAGATTTTATCGAGGGTTCACCCATTTCAGCTGGATTTCCGACGCTTTGGGAATACCATTACGGTTTCTGAAACACCAATAAGCAGCCTGGGGTTTTGAGGACCATGGAATTCGCCTCTAGCAGGATGTGCATGAACATCGTCTCTGTCTTTCTTCAACTATGCCACTTCCTAGATCTTTGGATCTTTGGCTCAAGACTCTTCACTTCTTTTCCACTTCCATCTTTCACTTCTTCACCTCACTCAAGTCCATTCCTAGATCAATTGCTAGGTCAAATAAGTTCCCTGTTCCAGCTTTTCCTCTAGTCCTTTTCACTCGTTGGTCTAATCCTTTTGACTTGTTGGTCTAGTCCTTTTGGGTCTTAGTCTAGTCCTTTTGAGTCCCTGTTCCAGTCCAGAGTCCCAGTTCTCTGTCTACTTCTTCTTGGAAACCTCCTCATCTATATTCAAGCCTGTCCATGCCGAAATGCCTTGGCGAACACACTCCACCTTGGCATGTACCGATTGCTGGCCCTGCACTGCCTTTGTATTGAGCGTCTCCACCATTCCCTGCACGTGCTCCGATGTCTTGACCTGCTGCTCCGCCAATTGAGGCAACGTCCGCTGCTCCACCTTCCACATAAAGTCCTTGGTGTTACCAAACGTGCGGGGCATGAAGTAAGCAAATGCTGCCAACCCGCCGGCCACGGGGAACACCGCCTTGCTGACCAATCCCCGCTTCTGCGCCATGATGTTTCCAGCAAGAGACCCAATGGCCACGTAGAAGATACTGGGGAAAAGATCGTCATTCTTATCATGCAACGAGCTCACGGTACCGGAAACCGCCCGCTCCTTTTCGTACACACTTTGCTTGGTGGCGCTAAGGTAGTCGTCCACCTTGGAAAAGGCTGCAAACAAATGTTGCCGTGTAGTTTTGAAGCCTGATTCGAGCGTGTCCAGACTGCGCACCGTGACGCCATTGACCACTGCGCGCGGCCCAAGGAGTTGTTTTTCGGTGGCGTTGCTGGGCACCACTGTTCCGGGCACGGGCACCACATGGCTGTCATTTTCATAAAATCCTCTCATAGTAGTTGGCGATTGTTCAACGTGAATGGTTGGTGTGAATGGGGTTGGTGTAAGGGTTTGTGGATGAGGTAGTGTATATGATATGACTAGGGGCGGCCAAATGATGAGTGTCTGGTGGCTAGTGTATGAAGAACTGGGTAGTAGGTTGATTGATGAAGTTGTGGTTGGTGATTGGTGATTTCGCGCACCACGTGACTTTCCGCGCACGTGATGGCTCGGGCCCGGCCCACGTGACTCTCACGTGCGCATATATCATCTCCCCCTCTGCTCATCGCTGACCATACATGCTTCTGCTCCGGACACTCCGCTGCAACGCCGTTCCCAGGCGATATCGTGCCTCTCCAGGCTTCTGCCCGCGCCGATTAAACCTAATCTCGTTTTTCCGGGCGAAAAGTGACGCGTGGGGCTCAATACCCCCGCTTAAAGGCGCACATGCTGAAACCGCCACCCAAACCTTTGGCTTTTTGGCCAGAGACGAGCACTTGTCCCAGAAAGATGGTCCCCAAAGTGAATTCACGCGTTCCGTCCAGCTCCGGGACGAAAATGTCGCCTACGAGACCCTGATGTCGCCTTTTCGGAATTCCGACGGCTCTTTTATACAGGGAGACACCGCCGAAGAGGCCCGGCTCCATCCTGACACTCTCAAGGCACGTGTGGACTCTTCGCCAGTGCACTTGCCGGAAGAAATCGCCAAAACCATCAATAAAAACATTCTCCTGCACATAAGCCCCGACAAGCTCCGGGAGCGTGCTGCTTCCATATACCAGCTGTTGGAAAAAGACCAAATTCAGAAGGCTCCGGAGAGTAGTTTGGATACGGACGCACACATTGCAGCACTTTTTCTCCAGAATTATGCCCATTCTGAGCGAGTTTTGAAGGAATTGCTCAATAGAGTGCCCCAATTCTCGCCCAATTCCGTCTTGGACATTGGCTATGGGCCTGCTACAGGTATGATTGCCTTAAACGAGCTCATGGGCCCGGAATTCCGTCCTGCAGTCAAGGAAGCGTATATTGTGGGCCGAGGAAACAAGGAAATGAAGAAACGCGCCAAGATTCTATTGTCACGGCAGTTGAATGAGGCTGTTGAAGAAGATCAGGAAATGGAGGAGGTGAAGGAAGAGAAAGAAAGTGAAGAAAGTGGTGGTGCTTCTATGCAGGACCCAAGTCTCAAAGAGGCAATTTCCGAAGCCCAACCCGAAATCGAAACCGATTCGATACAAGGAGACACTCTTTCACCCGAACAAGATTACCAAGGCTACTACGACCGGTTCGGCGACTTTGTGGGCCCCGTGGACCTGTCGCGGGTTCGAATCCGCACGCGGTTGCGTGATGCACTTCCCTCGGCCAAACAGTACGAGCTCATTATGGTGAACCAGCTGCTCTTGTCACGTGAGTTCAACTTCCCACGTGACGTGGACTTGAACGTGGAGATGATTCTTCGGTTATTAAAGCCCGATGGGCATTTGGTGATTCTTGAGCGGGGCAATGCGTTGGGTTTTGAGATTGTGGCTCGGGCTCGGCAGGTGATGCTTCGGCCCGAGAACCACCGAGACGAGCGGGGCCGAATCCCGAGGCCGTACATTCGGGGGTCCTCGGTGAAACCGCAGAAACTCCGGCGCGAGGACCAAATCATCACCGAGGACCACGTGACGCATGAGAAACAACTCTTGGCACGGC
The DNA here is from genome assembly GCA_002374535.1 of Metschnikowia kamakouana. Taxonomy (NCBI): domain Eukaryota; kingdom Fungi; phylum Ascomycota; class Pichiomycetes; order Serinales; family Metschnikowiaceae; genus Metschnikowia; species Metschnikowia kamakouana. The sequence goes on from NKZX01000791.1 coordinate 228,689, forward strand.
TTGAAGCCGAAGACCGGGATTCTTTGGCAGACGAACTTTTGGAAAAGTTTGGCCCAGTATCGGAGGATGACCTAAAATTTGAGTTTGAAAACGATCCGGCTTACGAGTTGGTGGAAACACCTGTACCTCTGGAAACATCCGTACCTCCCAACTCCACATCCGTGCATCCCGCTTCGGTTGACTACCATCTCAGCGTGGTGGCCCCCTGTCTGCATCACGGACAGTGTCCTCTTCAACTCGGCGACCCCAAGTTCTACCAGATCTCCAACCACAACCACCGGTTGCAGTTCTGCTCGTTTAACCAGGTCGTGCACCGCCCAAAATATACCATGGAGCTCAAGAAAGGTAAGCGGTTGGCAACAAAGTGGGACAAAAGCCTGCATGATGGTTTTGGAACCGACCAGATCCCACGGAGTGCCTTGAAGGGTATGCAGGGTACAGGAAGAACGGGCGGAAACAATACCGAATCGGGAAACCTATCCTACTTGATCATGCACCGGGCCAAAAACGATGCCGAGTCCATTGCCTCCATCGACGAAGCAAGGGCTCATAATTCCGATACTTGCACCGCGTTGCCTCGGATCTTGGAGTTTCCTAATAAGGTAAAAAAGAACGTGCGGCTCAAAGTATGTGCCCCATCGGGAAATATCGAGTACTGGCAGATTCCCAAGAGTTTAGGGAAACAGACTTATCATGATGCCCGTAAGGCACAGCAAGGAGACCTCTGGGCACTTGACAAAAAGAGCGCTGTGGTGAAAGGCCGCTTATCTGCAGGAAAGTTCGATAAACTCAACAAGTTGTCCAAGATGCAAAGGAAATTCGTGGTCAAGGAGAAGCGGAAGAAGGACTGGAAGAAGCTTGTGAGCCGCCTGGAGCTGGATTTCGACGATCCCTTGGACGTTTTGGACGATTTGGCCTCGGATGTCGAATCTTCCAAGCGGTACCGGACGCAGGGCAAGCGGGCACAATATGATGTGGATCCCCGGGAGTTTGACAGCAATTAAACATGTATATAGATAGATTATAGTAATTGGTGTACGGATGTGAGATATTTGTGGTGTTAAGGTTTTTGTGGTTTGGTGTAGAGGTTTTTCTTATGGTGGTGTACGGATCTTTACGTAATGGTGTAAAGGTTTTTCATTATGTCGGGTGTACGGATCTTTACGTAATGGTGTAAAGGTTTTATAAACGGTTAACTTCATAAATAGTATTATTCAATAGCAGCTACTTCATTCAGGCAAATCATTTATTATTTGTATCTATAATACAGATGCATTCCAACCCCGTGGCCTACTCAGCACTGATTCAGCCAGCAAAGGATCAGGTCATTATATGCACAGCCTGGCTGAAAGCATTAACAACGCAATAGTCATTGGTATGATTACGAACAACGAGGCAGGCCTCATTCTTCAGAAACATCAAGTGTTCCAAATCGTCAGAAAGCATGTCGCTTTCACTTCACTAACCAGAACTTACTTTCTTCTGAAAGAGCAGCCCTCGGTCAATCTGGCCTTACCACCGGAAGGAGTGCACAACACAGAGGTGCAGCCATCACAGGTCACGGCGGTTTGGGCATGGGAGAACACGGTGGTGATGTTCAAGCAGCCAGGACACTTGACGTCCATGAAAAAAGATCTGGGCGCCTGGACCAAGGTCTTCAACTTGTGCTTTTGGGCCTCGGAGGCGGGGTTTGGGTGTAACAAGTCTTGAACTAAAACCATGGTTGCTGTAAAACGTGGAAAAAGAGTGGGAAGTGGGGAGCGGAAAAACGTCTGGATTTATAGAGAAAATTTTTTCTCACGCGAGCACTGCATGCGCACGACCGGTGGCCAAATTCGAGATGCTGGAAACAAGTCGCACTAAAACCATGGATAAAAACCTCCACACTTCGCACCAAAAGAAATAAATTTCACCAAGGAAATGATCCCTCGTTCCTGCAGGCAATAATTGGAAGCTCCACTAACAGCACTAAAACAAACCACCAGTTCCATTAGGATCTAGTCTCGTTAATAGCTGTAGGAGATATAATGGTCTGCACGTTGATCTGTTGGTATTGGTCAACTGTTGATCCTTTTGCTCGTAGGAGTTCCGCTTCTAGCCTAGCTGCAATTAGGCATGCCACTTGATCTCGGAGTTCCTGAGTCCGCTCAAGTCCGCTTCTATGGCTGATTGAGATTGATTCAGATCACTATCGTATGGAATATGATCCATTCTGATCATATCGGGAAAATGTATTTCCCCATTCAGATTAAATCTATCTTATCCCGAATACCCATATGAGAATAGGAGCTGTCACATTCCCGAATGTCAGTTAAATCCAGGATAGTATCTGATCAAATGGAGAACATGATAAATATCATCCAGAAAAATCACAAGAATAGGCCGGCTCAAATAGAATTCAGAATTGGCCTTTTTATACTCAAAGGTATATTATCACATTCAGCATGGGACTGTTAAAGGTAAATCGAAACTGTTCCCAAGAATAGGATTTCACACTTTCAAATAAGACTTCACATTCACATGATACCGGCCATTTTTAGATTAAAATCTCGTCGTTTGGAATGGAACTGTTCCAAATAATTGTAACTCCTTCACAAGAAGAAATCTGTATCACATTCAGAAAAATCTGTTTCATACTTGGATTGGAACCTTCATAGTAAGAGGGACTGATGGATCAATTCATAACTGAAAACCCCCTCGGTTGGTCATCCCATATAAACCCTGGATTCTTGAACCCTGGATTTTTAACCCTAAGTTTTCGAGTCCTGACTTTTGAAACCCTGAGTTCTTGAGCCTGAGTTCTTGAACCTGAGTTCTTGAACCTGAGTTTTTGAACACATAACCCAAGTCTTGATCACAATATAACCATTTTCTGAATTCATTTTTTTTTCTTCGGTAAATCCTTGGGTCACACTATAAAATCAAACTCTAGATATTGAATAAAAATATGTATCTGACTGATTCACGTGACCATTATTCCCAGTGGGTTTATCGCGCTGCAAAAAGCACCAGGGGATTTGAGGGCCTTTTATATTCCAGTGGCTGCAAGTCTCGCGACGCAACACAAAAAGGTGAAACACCATCTGCACGTTAAATGTGAAACATTTCCCGATTGGGCGTGCTGCATTCCTTTTTGTGGCTTTTAAAAAAGAATATAAATATGCGCCCTCCCCTCTCTTTTTTTGCTACCAAATTATTGCCAACTAGTCCAGACCAAAGTATATTCTGATCTGTTCTGATACTGTTCTGATACCAATCTGATACTATTCTGAACAGGTGATAATGAGTTGAAATTAATACTGATTTGATGTTAATGTTGGCATGATGATGTGACTTTGGTGATGTGATACTAATATTATTTATTGTCTTAGATTACTGATCTGATACTGATCTGACATTATAATTAAATATTGAGTGGTTCATGATTATTGACTATTGATACTGATCTTACTTTGATTATTTCGTCATACTTACGCGGATAATGTTTTGATACTGATTTGAAACTGATTGTTAGTCCCTGACTATGTGGACCATGATCTGTATATCAAACAATAGTGACTGAATGACCAACAATACTGACTGAATGACCAACAATACTGACTGAATGACCAACAATACTGACTGAATGACCAACAATACTGAATAGACTGACTGAGACGGATACAAAGACTAGCTAGACTAGACTAAAGTGAAACTTCTGCTTCTTTCATGGCTTTGACTATTCTGTCAATGAATATACTGAATTTACTGTTTATTCTGATACTTTGCCTTTTCTGCCTACAAAGAAGAAAAGAATAGGTTGAATAGGATATATATTATATTCAGTATATCAAGATAGACAGAAATCATTGATTATATTGGATATGAAGGCTAGCTGTACGGGACTATGATACTAATCATCCGATAATACTACTCATATGCAGGCTGGAGTGGGCTAACCACAAGACATGAAGAATGACTAGAAATTAACAATCCTTCAACTTCGGATTTTACTAACATAGTCGACGCTTGAATTTAAAGCGTATGATCCACTGATGATTTTCAACTATTTGATCATACGCCAAAAGAGGATATTATAGGATTACTGACGATATTGGCCAATACGAATGGACCACCCACTACCTGATACTGATACTGGCTTAATCTGACCCAATCTAACATTCCTGAGTCTTCAATTTTTCTAAAAAAAATCCCGACTTTCCTGATCTGATCTGACGATCTGAATTTATATTGATATTTCTGGTGTACGGATGTTCTCGCGATGATCCGGCTTATCAATCCAAAACCAATCTATCACTCATCCAAAATATCTACTACATACAGGTGGAAGGAGGCGTATCCATCGAGTCACACTTGAGCAGAGCCCTAAGTGAGTGGATATTTGTTTCTGGCTCGACTTTTTTGTTTCTTTGTTTGTCTCTTCAACATAGCCAACAAGAGCAGACCCAAGAAAGTCCGCCCCCCTTACAGAAAATACGTCTACAAAACATCTTTCACCGATGAGGGGGGATCGGACGCCGAGGAGGAGCATGTGGAAGTGGAGCTGCTGAAGGACCCCAAGGACTTCGACCCCAAAAAGCTCTCCATACAGTCCATCTATGTCTTGAACAAGCAGACTTCGTTCAAAGGCAAAGTGTGGCCTCGGTCTCAGTTCGAGAAGATCGATGTTCTTTCATGCTGCTTATTTCTAGAAAGCAAGCAATACCAGATTCAACTCCAAGAAGCACGGCTTAAGCCAGAGCCAAAAACCCAGGCTCCAAATCTGGGGTTGCCGCTTGAAATCATCGCCTACATTATGGAAATCGTCAGTTTCCGCAGCGAGCTAAAGCCCAGGTTCCTCCTCCTCAATAAGCTTTTTTACCTGGTGACCATGCCCATGCTCTACCGAAACCCTCGGCTCAGGGGCGACAATTTCTACCAGTTTGTGGATACAATCACCAATAAGAAGACTGCGGGCCTGCACATCCGCACGTTGGACCTCTCTTCGGTGAACCAGCTGGGAAAGAATGCCTTTGTGGCGAAGCTTTTGAAGCGGTCACGGGACCTGGTGCAAAACTTCGTGGCTCCTCAAACCAGTTTTGGCTTCAGTCCGCTAATGGCGTTGCGGTCGTGTCACCAGCTCCAGTCGCTTGATCTCCGGCTTGTTTCCGAGACTGTCCGTCTCAAGGAGTTGTTCGAGTCCATCCATGAGCTCAAGCTCCTAACGCACCTTTCGTTTCCTCGGTCGTCACTTGAAATTGAGGATTTCCATACCGTGGAGTGGCCGCCCAAGTTGCAGTTTCTCCGGATTTCGGGCGGGATCTCCGACGATTTCTTGGTGCACTCGTGTTTCCCCAGCACCATCCGCCAAATGGAGTTGGCCCATTGTCCGCAAGTGTCCCATGCCGGGCTCGAGCACTTGTTGGTGATTTTCGGACGGAATCTCGAGTCGTTGAAGATCCAGTTCCCGATGCCGGGTCTCAATTCCAATTCTCTCGATGAGGTGTTTCTTCTATGTCCGAATCTCGTGACGTTGGAGGTGTGTGTGGACTATCTTTCATCTGGGTTTTTCGAGCGGGACATTCTTCCCAGATTTCCTAATCGAGCCTTGACCAACTTGTACATTGATAGCAGTGGAATGCTTGGGACCACGGACCGCTTGGACCCGATCGACTTGGCCGTGGCTTTGAGCGAGGACCGGCTTCCGAACTTGAAGAATGTACGGGTAACTGCCAAGTTGGGCTGGGACCCGAAATCTGATGAAGTCGACCATATCGTGACGGAATTGGACGAGCGCAACGGCGGCCTCTACATTGGCTACTGAGTCATGCTTGTAGGTATTTATCAATAAAAATGCATCATATCTTTAAAGTAAGTAACGGGCTGTTCTTACTGAACTGTTGATGGCATTAAAAGATGTACTGGCGTTATATGCAGGTATTGCCCTCGGAATGGTCACGTGACCAGAATCACTCTTTTTCTAGTTACCCACACACACTAGCTCAGGGTCTCCCAGTGATATATGCAATTCTTGAGGGTATGGAGAGTGTAGAAATATGAAAAGAACTGAAAAATATCTTGTGGTGGGGAGGATGAATCGACCTGAGTCAATAGGTCGGAACTGGATATAAGCCCCGGAACTGCCTATTCCGGCCTCGAGGATCACGTGATATACAATTGAAAACCGTATACCCCCATTACTGGCCACACACCACGATTTCATGGCTCATTTGGAGATATGCTTTTTTTGCAAATCCGATTAGTTCATTACCACAAATTCAACTTTAAATACGATATGGTGGGGTGGGAAACTAAAGTCAAACTTCAAGGACTGTATATAAGCCCCCTTCCTTCCAAAGCGTGCCATATCAATCCATGAAACATTGGAAATTATTCCAATAAACTAAAAATCAAGTATTCCTTCATCAGTATGTTTCAAGTTTACAGATTAGCCCCAGATGGTTTATGAGTCGCGCACGACCCTTATATTGAGCCCAGGTTTTCAATTTCCCAAATAGTACAAAGTATTACGGTATCTCCCAGCTATTACTAGCCAATTAAATCACAAAGACATCAAACTAATAATTACAGCATATTGTTTCAGAAGGTTCGCTTAGAGGCAGTCTGCAGGACTGCGTCATGCACCCCTCTCCCCAAATCACATAAATAGCCTCGATCCCCCCCTCCATCAACCATATATTTTTGCAGCTTGTGGACTTGGTGTAAGGGTCTTATACTTGGGATGAACTTCAGAATGAGCTTACGAGGTATCGACTTCAAGGGGTCTGAACCTCTAGGGATCTGGGCTTCAAAGAAATAAACTCGGGTGGCTGTAAATCAGTACACCACCCTGCAGACAGAGCGCGCCAGACCTCCACGTCTCCACCAATCCATAAACTCACAACAGCACCATTCACCAGCATTCAGCACCATTCAGCATTCAGCAGCACCAGGCTCAATATGACGCTCGAGAAACCTAAGCTTCTCCCCCCTGGTTACAAACAGGGCCCCTTCCACGCGTACGTGTCGCTGGAGGTATCGCCTGCTCTTCTTGGCCGGACCAGCTGGTCTGGGCTCGACCGCCGCTACATGCTTGTAGTGGGGGCATTAGCACTCCTTGTGCGGATGTACAAGCTCCCGCATCCGGCCCGGGTGGTCTTTGACGAGACTCATTTCGGTGGCTTTGCAAAGGAGTATCATGATGGCGAGTTTTTCGTGGACGTGCACCCTCCACTTGGCAAGTTGGTGTTTTATTATATAGCCATGGTTTTTGGCTGGGACGGAGAAGATGGTTTTCCAGATATTGGCTCGCCGTTTTTGGCCTCCACGCCGTACGTGGCCATGAGGACGTTTTCGGCCTTGTGTGGAGTGGGCTCTGCCGTTTTGGCATATACGATTTTGCGGGCCTCGGCGTGCCGGCTGGTGGTGTCGCTTTTTGGAGCACTTTTGGTTATTTTCGAGAACTCGTTGGCCACACAATCGCGGTTGATTATGCTTGATTCGCCACTTGTGTTTTTTACAGCGCTTTCTGTTTCGTCGTTCAAGCGGTTCCAGCTCCAAAAACCCTTTTCTAAGCCTTGGTTGCAGTGCTTGGTGGCCACAGGCTTCAGCTTGGGGCTTACGGTGTCGACCAAGTTGACGGGTGTGTTTACTATTATGTGGGTCAGCATCTTGTCGCTCTACCAGTTGTGGAGGTACTTGGGAGACGTGGAGGTGCCGATTAGAAAGATTGTGGCGCATGTGGTGGCCCGATTCCTTGCCTTTATTGTGGTGCCGTTGACCATGTACTGCGGCTTCTTCTCCGTGCACTTTATGCTTTTGCCCCGCAACGGCACGGGCCTGGGCATCATGTCGCCTGCATTCAAGGCCGAGTTGCAGGATCTGGACAAAGTTAGAAACACGGCCGTTGATGTTTCTTACGGCAGCAAAGTGACGTTGAAACACCACCGCTTGGATACTTATTTGCACTCGCACGACTTCCCTTACAAAACCGGCACGAAAGAGCAGCAGGTCACCATGTACGGGTTTTTCGATGACGACAACAACGAGTGGGAACTTGAAACGCCCGGAACTAACGTTCCCGGAAAACATACCTCCAAGTTCCGGCCAATAAAGGATGGAGATACCGTCAAGTTGTTCCACCCAAAAACGTCCAAGTATCTCCGGGCCAATGACGTGCGGCCTCCCAATTCCGAACACGACTACCTGAACGAAGTGTCGTGCCATGGAAACATCACATCTCTGCAGGACATCAACTACGAGTGGAAGGTGAAGATTATTGGCAAAAAACCACATTCCCAAAATGATCTTCCGCTCCGCAAGTTGCGGGCCACCGAAACCGTGTTCCAGCTCGTGCATAGAGGAACGCAGTGTGTGCTTATGGGCCATGAGACGAAACTTCCCGATTGGGCGTTCCACCAAAACCAGGTGCTTTGTGTCAATGACCCCACGCTTCCCAATACGCTTTGGTACATTGAGAGCAATAACCACCCGGTGATCGACCCTGAGTTGGACATGTACCCCCGGGTCATGCTCCCCCAGCTCCTGCTTTTCCGCAAGTTGGTGGAGTACCATCACCTGATGTGGAGAATCAACAAGGGCTTTGTGAAGGAACACGAGTACCTGTCGCTTCCGGCTTCGTGGCCGTTTGTGGTGCGGGGAATCAACTACTTTTCGGACGATTCCAACATTTACTTTTTGGGGAATGTGGCAGTGTACTATGCCGGTGTTTTGTTGGTGGGGTTCTTCATGGCCAAGCTTATGGTGCACGTTTTCTGGGTGCTCAACCCATTCATGGTGCAAAGTGAGCCAGGCTTCACATCCGACTACTACATGACGTCATTTGAGTACGTGCTTGGTTGGGTCCTCCACTACTTCCCATACATGCTCATGACGCGGCAGTTATTTGTGCACCACTACTTGACCAGCGTGTTCTTTTTGGTGTTGGTGATTGGCGTGTTTGTCGAGTATCAGATGCACGTGCGGCCCAGATATGCATCCTGTGTGATGGCCGTGGTTTTGGGCGGAACTATATTCTGGTTTTGGAAGTTGTTTCCCATCATCTACGGCACGGGCTGGACCACGGAGCAGTGTCAAGGGGCCCGGTACTTGAACTGGGACTTTAACTGCAACGCATACAGCCGTGGTTGAAAGGACAAGAAAGAAGTTTGAACAATTTGACGATTGGAGAAAAGGAAGGAAGAAAAGACAATGTGATGAAACAAAGTGGAATGGAACAAAAATCACGATCAAGTGAGGTGATTGGGGTCTGCAGTATAACAAGCAGAAAATGGCTTGTTCTAAAGGAGGAGATTAGCTTGGCCAGTGCAGCAAAAGAACAGTGGTTGCTCTCCAAGTATCTGGACACGGTTTACGGGAGGATGAAGGTGCCAAGCACTTGAGGATCGACAAAACAACAGAAATGAAGAGGGACAGAAATGAAGAGATGATATGTCTGGATCAAGTGGATGTACAAGTTGATGGAGAATCAATCTGAGGACTTCTTGAGTCATCATCGTTGGATGAAGCAATAGTCAATGATCAGATTGATTTCGGTTTGGCTCTCATTGTTTGATGGTCTGATCTGACTCTAATGGGATACACATTCCGAGCCTGATGGACCAATGCAGAAGCGGAAGTGTATCTATGTATATGTATATCTATGGATGATAGAGTAATATTTTGGTTGTAGAGATACTCTTGGAGACCTCGGAATGAGGACCCCCGGAATTGCGCCTCAGATCTGGCACCCATATAAACCCACCACAGTGGGCCAAACACACTAGAAAAAGAGCACAGTGATGTCCGGAATTCCAGCAAGTCAACAAATATAATATTACTATATAAGGTCGAAAAAAAGGGGGTTTTGCGTTGGGTCTTTTTCTGCTGAGGTTGTCTGGTGTACGGGTGTGGTGCCAATTCCGGGGGGTGCCAATTCCGGGGGGTGCCAATTCCGGGGGCAGTTTCTAAGGTGCCGTATTATTTGCACTCTATTATACTGTGATTATCACACTATCGGGTAATGCCACTCAAGTTCCACATTCAATGAAAAGGTATAGCCTAGGTCTATAAGTGGATGTGTTTGTATGTTTGTACTGCATATATGGTGTGTGTCCTGCACATAGACTATCGGACGTATAGGTCTATCCAGTGAGTCTGACCATAGAGTATAGATCAAGTACTTAGAATCCATACCATGAGTATCCATACTCCTGTACCTTGGTGTACGGGTCTAGAATGCTCAGAGCCAAACTAGTTCAAACCATCAGGAACATCTGGTCATACTGTATTCATCAAGAGACATTTAAGACACTTGAGGACACTTCTAGACATTTAAATGACTCTTTAAATGACCATTTCAAGAGACAACTGACCATTTAAAAGACACTGAAACTGACTTTTTGAATGACTCTTTGAGACATTTTAGGACACTTTAACACTTTAACACTTTAACACTTTAACACTTTAACACTTTAGGACACTTTAACACTTTAGGACACTTTAACACTTTAGGACACTTTAACACTTTATATGTCCCTGTATGACCCACTCTTCTGCTATTCTCTTTGTTCAACTGACCCTTTTTCTGTCTCTCTGTCTCTCTGTCTCTCTGTCTCTCTGTCTCTCTGTCTCTCTGTCTCTCTGTCTCTCTGTCTCTCTGTCTCTCTGTCTCTCTGTCTCTCTGTCTCTCTGTCTCTCTGTCTCTCTGTCTCTCTGTCTCTCTGTCTCTCTGTCTCTCTGTCTCTCTGTCTCTCTGTCTCTCTGTCTCTCTGTCTCTCTGTCTCTCTGTCTCTCTGTCTCTCTGTCTCTCTGTCTCTCTGTCTCTCTGTCTCTCTGTCTCTCTGTCTCTCTGTCTCTCTGTCTCTCTGTCTCTCTGTCTCTCTGTCTCTCTGTCTCTCTGTCTCTCTGTCTCTCTGTCTCTCTGTCTCTCTGTCTCTCTGTCTCTCTGTCTCTCTGTCTCTCTGTCTCTCTGTCTCTCTGTCTCTCTGTCTCTCTGTCTCTCTGTCTCTCTGTCTCTCTGTCTCTCTGTCTCTCTGTCTCTCTGTCTCTCTGTCTCTCTGTCTCTCTGTCTCTCTGTCTCTCTGTCTCTCTGTCTCTCTGTCTCTCTGTCTCTCTGTCTCTCTGTCTCTCTGTCTCTCTGTCTCTCTGTCTCTCTGTCTCTCTGTCTCTCTGTCTCTCTGTCTCTCTGTCTCTCTGTCTCTCTGTCTCTCTGTCTCTCTGTCTCTCTGTCTCTCTGTCTCTCTGTCTCTCTGTCTCTCTGTCTCTCTGTCTCTCTGTCTCTCTGTCTCTTTATGACTCTCTGTCTTTCTGTTTCATCGACCCTGGCTGATGCCAGAGGAGACCTGCACAATGAGCTCCTCACACCACTTCAACACATCGTCCTTCTCCTTGATTTTCCGTAACCGCTCATTCTCCGTCTCCTCCAATTCCTGTATAAGCCCACTGATCTTGGCGAGCTGTGTTTCTGGAAGAGTGCCGATTCCGGGTAACAGGTCAATGATCATACTAATTTGCCTTGATTTCAAAATAAGATCCGTGGAAAGTTCATTTAAAACACCTTCGAAATCGGCTGGAGGTTGCTGTTCCACAGCTCCGTTTGGCGCCGAGTTCGATCCGGAGTTCTCCGTGTTTTTGGCGCCGGCCGAAGCGGAGCTGGCTGCCAAGTTGACAACCGACGTGGGGTTGGCGTCCAAAAGCGCCGTTTCACTCTGCATATTGGCGTAGTTAATGGTGGAGTTGAATTGCGCCACCAACTGGTCGAGACACACCTGGAGCTGGGTGAGCCGGTCCGTCATGCTTGGGGTGTTGCCTTGGATGGGAACACCCGTACATTTGGAGATTGAGTTTTAAACGTCTCACATCCGTACATCTCTGGTGTACGGGTCTTTGTTTGCGGGTGCACGGGTCTTTTGAGGTGCACGGATGTATTTATTGTGTGTACGGGTCTTTTTTGCTAGTGTACGGATGTGTTCGGACAATGAATGTAACCCCACGTCACGTGCGCATCTCCCGCATCCCCTACACATCGTGCCACATTTACCGGCAAGAACACCAATTGAGCCACTCGTATATATTCAAAGCACTCAAACCTGAAACACTCGTGCATATTCTGAAACACCCCTGAAACACCTCTGAAACACCTCTGACCGTCTCAATCAAAACATCAGACCATTCCAGGAATTACAGCCAAATCTCAAACACTACTAGAACTCCCCTAAACCTGAACCCTGAAACTCTGAACCCATGAGTTGGCAGCCCGATTCAGAGTCCAGCTCCTGCACCCTCTGCAGTGAAGCGTTTACCTTCTTCAACCGAAAACACCACTGCCGAAAGTGTGGCAAATTGGTGTGTGGCGCATGCTCAAGCCATTTCCCCGTCTACCCGCCCAGTGCCCTTGTTTTACACGGAGATAGACCCCCTTCAAAACCTTCTCTTATTGGACAATACCGGACATGTGAAAAATGTACATTGGAAATAGAAAGGGATCAAAGAAATGGAGGGGGAACGGGTGCTGTGTTGTGTGCAGGTCATAACAAAGCAACACCCATAGAAAATTCTGTCATGAGTGGACCCATACTGAGTGGGGTTGCTTTGAGTGGAGATACGGTTGCTTCGACCGAAGAAAATGAAGAGGATTTCTGTCCTGTATGTGGGACAAACCTCCTACAACGGTTCAAGGGGCAGAAAGACTGTATGGACTGGGAGACGTACAAGGAGGGGCACGTGAGCGAGTGTCTTACGACTTTCGATTTCGCCAGTGACCATCTCCGGCTCTCGTCTCCCCCCGGGGCTCAGGCATCCCGCAACCGCATGCTTGTATACAATATTCCCCCGATTCCAAGGCCCAGCTACGAGCTGATCCGGGGGTCTGAGCCCATCCAAAAACCAGATCCGGTCCGGGAGGCCGAGGGTGAGTATGGGCTGATGACGTCCAACGCAACCATGACCTCGGAAAAAGAGCCCTCGGATAACGAGTGTGTGATTTGCCTCGAGGACTTGAAGCCGGGCGACAAGGTCGGGCGTTTGGAGTGTCTCTGTGTGTTCCATTACATCTGCATAAAGGACTGGTTCAATAAGAAGAGCTTGGCCGAGTGTCCCATCCATTTTCTCCACAGGTGAACGAGTTTACCCTGAAATACTAAGATAATGGGTATTATTCAGATGACTCTTGAGATAATGGGATATGGAAAACTGAAATATTAAGATGTCGACAAACCTGAGATACTGGTGAGATTGTGAGTATGGAGATGTTATCATTGAGATTCTGGTTCTCTGACTCGAGATTGATTCTGGAGTTGATTCTGAGATTATGATTCTGGATATTGACTGGATTATGATGATCGACATACCAATATATTGATTATTGAGGTATTGACGACATCAAGAATCTTAGTTTATGAGATTCCGATTTGATGGATCGATTGACCTGTATTGCTGGCAATAGGGTCAAGGCTGATGAGAGTACCATGGAGAGCTCTGATCCGGTTCTTCCACAGATCATAGAATCAGTTCAAGGCTTAAGCACTCTAGCTGGAGAACATATGAGCTGAAGACAAACAAGAGGGAATCTTCAAGAATAGAGATTCCAGGCGAATTGAGTTGGATCTTGAATTATTACCTTGTCAAGGGTATGCCAGAGGGGACTTGTCAGACATTAGGCCATAAGACTACTTCTGGCATTTGACTTCTTCTGTCTATACGTCCTGTACAGTAAACTACTTTATTGAGTATTATACTTTAGTAATAGTGTATACTCTTTTGTATTCTCTTGTACCCTCGGAATGGTCACGTGACATGCACCTCCGGAACTCAATCCCTCTTTATTCCCCCCACACTCCAGATTAAACGTTCCCAAAGCACATATCTTCTCTTAACACTTGGCAGAATCCATAATTATCCTTACATGTACAATATCTTTTTTGGGGGGGAGGATGAAACGACCTGAGTCAATAGGTCGGAACTGGATATAAGCCCCGGAACTGTATATAAGCCCCGGAACTCGCAGATGGTGCAGAACGAACTTCACGTCTGTAAAAAAGGATTCGAAAGTAAATGATTATAAGCCTTTTCTAAATTTCTATCCCTAATGGTCAATATAGTCAGTAATATTTTTAACCGATAGTAGTAGATGAGGTGTTCCTGCATATAGCCGTTGGCATGACGATTCACGGTTCTACTTCTCCTCTCTATCGGCATCGTCCTTGCCCCGCTTCTTGATCCGCTTCTCCTGCCCCTCCTTCGATTGACGAGTAGCCTCGGCCGTAGCCCTGTCCACATGATGGAATAATGCATCCAACACATCTTTGGGTGGAGCAGGGTCCTTGGGTAACTTCTTCTCCAAAACAGCCTCGATCCGCAAGTACATCTCGAGATCGTATTGCGTCACAAGCGACACGGACTTACCTGATTTTCCTGCACGAGCCGTCCGGCCCACCCGGTGGATATATGCCTTGGAATCCGTAGGGATATCGTAATTGATCACAAGGTCCACGTTAGGAATATCAAGTCCTCGGGCAGCCACATCCGTAGCCACCAAGATATTGGCAGAACGGGCCTTGAACTTATTCAACAGCCCAAGTCTCTGCAGCTGGGACAACTGACCATGGAGGGGGACTGCAGAGAAGCCAAGCATCCGGGCCAAAAGTGCCATCTTTTGCGTATTGGCACACGTTCGCGTAAAGATGATGATGGATTTGCCCATATTCTCATTCAACAAGTGTATCAAGTACGTATTCTTGTAGCCATCACTCACCAACATCATCAGCTGCACCAAGTTTTCAGCCGTGGCATATTTGGACGACACGGCAATTCGCACGGGGTTGTTGAGCGAAGCCCGCTGTAACTTTTCGATTTTGTTGGTCATGGTGGCCGAAAAGAGGTAAGTGGTTCTATCGTTTGGAATGACGCGGAGAATCTTGTCCAATTCCGGGCCAAAATCCAAATCCAAAAGCCGGTCTGCTTCGTCCATGACCAAATAACGTAAATTCCTTAACGAAAAGCCCTTTGTGTTTTCCAAATGGTCCACTATGCGCCCCGGAGTGGCCACAATCACGTGTGGCTTCCTCATAAGGTCTCTAGCCTGATCCATCATGTCCATACCTCCAACAATACATGCAGTCCGCAAGCCCATGCCGTTGCCCAATGCATCAAACGTATCTTTGATCTGGTACGCCAACTCTCGCGTGGGGGCAAGAACCAAGGCATAGTAAGGTTTCTGGTCGGACCAAAGCGTGTGGAGGATAGGAATGGCAAAAGCCGCAGTTTTCCCCGATCCCGTAACCGCCAACCCAATAATATCCTTACCTTCTAAAGCATGAGGAATGGCCTCGCTCTGGATAGGAGTTGGTTTGGTGTATTTCATCTCCTGTACTGCATGTAAGAGTTCGGGGATGAGCTTCAAGTCAGCAAAGTTATCGAACCGCTTACTTTCATCATTGGAAATAGAAATGTCTTCTTGGTTTGCCACGGGCACTATCGACCCGTTTTGTCTGAGTTTGGCCCGGAGGGCATTCTGCTTGATTTTCTCCGCAAGCGCCAACGTCTCCTCGGACTTCGAGTGAAGCCTAGGTTTTTTCCCCACCTTCTTCATGAAAATGTAGTGGAAAGCCGGTGTGTATATAGTCCCAGTAGAGTATACTAGGAATGTAGAGTGTACTAGGAATGTAGAGTGTACTAGAAATGTACAGTATACCTTGTGGAGTAGAGAGTAGAGTAGTATTTTTAGAGTGGTTGATTTAGTGAGGGAGAAGCGGCTGTGTGCAGGAGCGATGAGTTTTCTCGCACCCACTACACCATCACCTCAACTTAAACACTCCACATCCTACACTACATACCGCAAACAATAGATTATGGGCAAGAAAAACGACCCGATGCAGGTGCAGGTGCCCACCGATAAAGTCCCCAAGTCCATGGTGCTTGCACTTGGTCCAGCCCTAAAAAACAAGGGCCTTTACCAGCTTGTAAGGGACTTCCGCATGGTTATGCTGCCCCATACGGCGGTTAACTTGAAGGAACGCAAGGCAAACAAGCTTAAGGATTTCGTGGTGATGACTGGACCCTTGGGAGTTTCCGATCTAATGGTTTTCAAACAATCCGATACCACCGGTAGTGTATCCATGAGGCTTGGGAAGATGCCTCGAGGCCCCAGTTTACAGTTTAAGGTCACCAGCTACTCGTTGATGCACGATGTTCGGCGGCTGTTAAGGAACCCTGTGGCTGCATCCAAGGGGCTGGCATTATATAAGCAGCCGCCACTTTTGGTGATGAATGGGTTTACTGGAGGAGGAAAGAAGTTGGCTGATTTGCCGGACCACGAGAAGCTCTTGATCACGGTTCTCCAGAACCTTTTCCCGGCCATCCAGCCACAGACAACCCGTGTGGGTAGCATCAAGAGGGTTTTGATTGTCAACAAGAACCAAGATGGGGTTTTGGAATGGCGTCATTTTGCTATAAGCACCAAGATGGTGGAGGAGCTGAGAAACATCAAGAAGTTGCTCCTGGCTCAGAACAACCGCCGCAAGAAGTTGCCTATCATGACCAACCACAAGGATATCTCCGACTTGGTGTTGGATCCTTACTCCGTGGGAGGCCTAACGTCGGATTCCGAGGTGGAGGACGATGCAGTGGTGCAGATAAACACACCTTCTGTCCGAGGCCCCACCACTCGCAAGAGAGCCATCAAATTACGGGAGTTAGGGCCCCGGATTGATATGAAGCTCGTCAAGGTTGAGGAGAACATGGTGGGTGCCTCCAAAACAGTGTACCATCTGCGGATCTCCAAGCTGAAGGACGAGGTGCAGGAATTGGAGACCCGGCACCAACACAAGAGGCAACAGAAGGCCGAGAGACGGGATGCGCAAAAGGCTAATGTTGAGGCCAAGAAGAAGAAGAAGAAGAAGGTCACGATTGCGGGCTCCGAACCCGATGCCAGTGAGGGCGACGATGAAGACGGCGATATTAATGTCAGTGACTACGAACATGAAGCTGACCTCTTCAGTGATTAAATCTTCTTGTTTACTGGATCAACACTGATACAATGGCTGATGGAGGTGTTAATGAGGACTCAAAGAGGGAGCTGACCAATTGAGTTATAGACCTTCGTGATAGGCAAGACTTACTTGTAGACATGGAAAGCGTGATTATTTAAGTGCCACGCTTTTTAGATATCTCCTAGTGGGTTAATTAGCCATATTGAAGACAGTCTCATGAACAACTAGCAAATACCAGTACTGGTATAAGTATATCCAATGTATGATTGATTAGAGGCTCAAGCTAGAAGTAAAGCCGACCGATTCCTTAGAATAATATAGTTCAGTATTATACCTTCCCTGTCCTTTTACATTATACCTTTCCTTGTACCTCTCCCAATATGGTGACCACTTGTCCATGGGCCATTCACAAACTGTAAGTCAATCAGGAGCACAATTGATGTTCTCCACACAATTTGGTCTTGCAGCCTTTGATATGCTTGAATTCTGCGTTTAAACGGCTTCTTAACGTCTGCTTCACGAATGAAATGTGTTTCCGGCCCCGACCACGTCTCCATGTTTCGACCACTCCTCCATGTTCCGACCACTCCTCCATGTTCCGAACCCCGCCTGTAGTACTGGAAAATGGACCTTTTTTGTCCTCGGACTGCAGACCAATAAGAGATGGAATGTGGTTTGGTATTCCCATTCATATGGCTAGATGTATGGGACGTTTGGAAGCCCATTTCAAGGGATGCTTTGTTCGTCCATTCGAGCTTGGGAATGACCAAACAGTTGAGTCGTCCTCCAAATCATCATTGTCATTCAGTACCACTCCATTGTCTCCACAACTAGATAGGCCACCACACCGTACCAGGACCAGAACCATTCTCAGACTCCCAATATTCACTGAGTTCTCAATTCCAACTCTCATCACATTATTCAATTGTCCATTATCACATTTCAACCCCGAATCTCATCCCATCTCAATTGTCTCAACTCAAGTTGTTCCTTTCTCCTCACCGACCTCCCTCCCTTTTTCTTGCTCCATCTCGATCTTTTCAAGAAGCTCCTGGATTTGCTTCCTCAAACATGCCACGTGGATGGTATCGACAAGAGCAAGGGAGAAATGGGTCTGGGCGTGTTTCAATTGGGAAGGCACCAACGGTCCAAACTGACGTAGGGGATCCCGAAGCAAGTCCACCTTTTTCTCCACTGGTTTGACCAGTAACTTCATGAGCCGTTGAGAAAGGCTGTTTTCAAAGTACTTGTCCTTCTGGACATCTCTCTTCCCCCCACCCAACTCCCTATCCATTCCTTCAATCCCTTGTAATTTGTCCTTCCCTGTAATGACCTTGTTTTCAAATTCTTTAATGTCTTTCCCCTTGATATCTCTAAGATTCTCTGCCACAATTTCCTTATTTTTATCCTTCTTAGGATCCCTAGTCCTCTTTCGGAGCCCCTTGGGAGATTTGGACCCGGTTTTTTCGCCAACCATCTCGATTTCCGGCTTGGACGTTCTTCGGACTGGCACAAAAAGCCCCTCCTTCTCCTTGACTATTAAAACGGCATTCCGGGGCCTCATGTCTAGAATATCTGTACTGAACCGGCGGGTACTATTATAGTTGGCCCTGCTCAAAAGGGAATAAGCCTCGATATAGTTATGAGCAAATGAACCACTAAGAACCGCCTCATACTCATCGACTTTTCGTAGGAGTTCCGTGACCTGAAAATCGAGCTCCGCCGTGTCCCTGGGACTCATGGTGTTGGTCTTTCAAGTGGAGACTTGTCCGCGCGCTATACACTACATTATCACTGCGCTCGCTGGTGCTGCACATAGTGCGTATGTACTGCACATAATCTCCATTGTACTGCACATTGCCTATTATACTGCACGCTGCGCATTATACTGCACGCTGCGCACACTCTCCATTGTACTGCACACACTCCATACTACCTCTACACTGTAGAATATAGAGACTTTATTTGGAATTGTGACTATGTGATTCTAATATGTGGTCCTGCATATGGTCCCCGATTCTTCCAAAACCGTCTATTGAAAAATGCGTCGGGCTGTGGTGAAGGTGAGAATTTTAGGGCTCATTGTGGACTGCGGTGCGCTCATTCTAACCTCCTACACTACTAATGAAACAATCCAGCATTAACTTAATTAGACTTTTTTTCTGTCCTGTCTTTCTGTCTTTCTGTCTTTTTCGACTAATCCTGCATTTAAAGTTTCTGTCCTGTCTTTCTGTCTTTTAGACAAATCCTGTATTTAAAGTTACTGTCCTGTCTTTCTGTCTTTTAGATAAATCCTGCATTTAAAGTTTCTGTCCTGTCTTTCTGTCTTTTAGACAAATCCTGTACTTAAAGTTTCTGTCCTGTCTTTCTGTCTTTTAGACAAATCCTGCATCTAAAGTTTCTGTTTTAGACAAATCCTGCATATAACTATTATGTCCTGTCTGTCTTTGACGTTAAGCCTAGACTAGAATATGCACTTGACCAGAGATTCGCATAAATTGGACCATGGATTGATTTGCTGCGCCCGTGGCTGCGGTGGCTGCGAAACACCCGTACATCAGAACCTGTACACCAACATCAGTACACCCAAAACCCGTACACCAGAAGAACCATGGAGTTCATCCAACAAGCCTCTAATCTAGGATTATAAAGTATGTACAGGAATTGCATCTCTATCCATATCTATCTACATCTACAACCTTGTTACAGTGTAGCACTGTATGGTTCTTGGAATATGGTTGTGAGCCACCCCTGGCTTATAATAGTCTCTTAGCATCTTGATACTTAATAGTCACCATAGTCTTATGGTTATAGTCATGTCCATAGCAATGGTGAATTGAGTGATTGTTATATGCATCAATGAATAGATGACTCATCTCTTCTCCATCTTGTAGAGTCTCTTGTCACATCTTGTAGAGTCTCTTGAGACGGAGAAACTCTGTTCGGGGCAAGATGTCGCCGAAAGAGGCATCGGACGGCGAGGATGAGCTGATCAAGGCAGCTTCTGCTGGAGACCGCTCCTTGGACGACATCTGCTTTCCATAGTGCCAGATGCTCCAGATCAACTCCTCCTCGCCCATGGGTCCAGTTATGTTTTCTGGAGCATAACATACCTGCGCCACATCGTGGAGGATATTGGCTGTCAAGCCCCACACGTCGTAGAGTTTCTCGTTGGTGGACGTGTCTCTCCTGGACCCCAATCTTCCCCATTTGGACAACTCAGACTTATCTCTAGTCTTTTCCCTTTTTTTCCTTTCCTTTTTGATTGCCTCTCCCTCTCCCTCCAATGTCGCCGCCTTTTTCTCCTCCAATCTCTCCTGCTCTGCCTCCTCTGCCTCCTCTGCCTCCTCCTCTGTTTCCAGAAGATCCTTTAAATCCCGGAGCCAATGGATCTCCGCTGGGTTCTTCTGAGGAAACGTATACGAGCGAAGGTTCCATGGAATACCTCCCCACTTCACTCCATAGTACGTCCGTTCAAGAGCCTCCGGGCCCCGAACCGCACCCCCCACCTCCTTCTTCGGGTAGAGAAAGTCCAGAAGAGGCACAGAAAACACATGGGAGCTCTCGTCGGCATTGACCGCCAACGTAAGCCGTGACCACTCCTCCACACCCAATATCCCCACACACGGCATCACCGCCAGAAATGTCCTTGAAAGATAACACGGCATGTGCGTAAGGTGGCGGATCAGCAAGCCGGCCCCGTGTAAGTCGGAGTCATTTGCCGAAAGCCCAATCTCCTCATGCATCTCACGTCGGGCCACCATCCACGGCAGTTCCAAGCCTGTGTCTGCTTTTCCTCCCGGAAACGAAATGTGGCCCGGAAAACTGCGGAGCCGCGACGATCTCTTGGTGAGCACCACGCGGAGCTCGCCAAAATGGCCGAAAAAAAGGAGGATGAACACTGCGGACCGCCGCGATACCGGTAGTCGGTGCCAGATCAGCTTGGCCTCTCCTTGGTAGTGCGATGCCTGAAACCCCTCGAGGTTGGACAAAACCATCCGCTGGAATTTGAATTAGACAGACTAGACTAGACTAGACTAGACACTAGACAAAACACTAGACAAAACACTAGACAAAACACTAGACACTAGACTAGACACTAGACAAAAGACTAGACAAAAGACTAGACAAAAGACTAGACTAGACTAGACTAGACAAAAACTAGACAAAAGACACTAAGTCAATTCCTAATTCAGACAAATAATAGAAAGTGGGTCTGTGTACAGGACACGGGTTGACTGTGGATTGTGGATTGGTGCTCTGTCGATGGAGTAGTTGGTTGTAGTTTGGCTGTAGATAATGCTCGTGAGAAAGGTGGACTGTGGGGTATGCGAGGTCCTGCATATAGCGCACAGGTCTATTTTGTCTATTTTTCATGGAAATGGCCCAAAATCTTCCGAAATGCCGTAGTCGTTTGTATGGCATTAGCCTTGATATCTAAGGACGGCTTGTGTGCAGTTTCGGGCTTATATCCAGTTCCGACCTGTTGACTGCGCCATTCAACTTGTCCCCCAATGAATCAAATTGGGTGTTTCGATAAGATTCAGAGTAGAAATAGCTGTACGAGAGAAATGTCTCTTTGGGAACCCTGAATCTTGAGTGTGTGGGCCAATCCGGAAGAAGTTCGTTTCGGGTGGTGTATGCAGGTACCCTCGGAATGGTCACGTGACATGTGCATAAAATGGCTTTCAGGGACACACAGACCAGATGAGAAGTTCCCCGCTAGATATGTTTGTCAAGAAGCTAAAAAAAGTACAACCTTATTGAAAAGCAACATGGAAATTTTGCGGTGGCAGAAATAACGACCCAAGTCAAGAGGTCGGGACTGCATATAAGCCCCGGAATGGCATTTCCGGCCACTACACGCATGCAATCCGAAATCAGTACATCCCTGACTCATATAGTGACAATGAACAAGACGTAATAGTGACAATAAGCAAGACATAATAGTGAAACTTTTCGAGGTGCGTTCGCAAAAAAGATTGCAGCACCACAATTTCACACATGGTCTCCCACTGCATTACTCCTGTGGCCCTAAGTGGCTTGACTAACGTTGATCGGACGGGAAACAGTATTTTCCACTTGGTATGGCCGCAACCGAAAATAAATTTTTTTGTCTTTTTATGATCCCTTGCTGGTCTCAAGGTGTTTGAGTCAATTCTGATTATATATTCAGCACTTTTAGTTACATCTGATACTTAATTATTCGTAGTGTTTCTAATCATTAATCTTCTAATCCATTCTGTTACATGAAGCGTACTCAGATCAATTGGTGATTCTATTAGTCTATAATATGCGGATCCCGGCGTAGAGAGGTTGTGGCCTTTTCCAGCTCTGACACGCTCAGGTTTAAGATCACAAGGCTTAATCGGTCTCAGCCAAAAGCTGAGGCCAGTCGTTGACGTCGGCGTTCTCGTAGATGACGTTGTACACAGCCTCAAACAATGGGAACTCGGCTTGCAACTTGAAGTTCTCCAACAACTCGTGCACCTCCTTGGCGGTGATGATACCTTGAGAGGATTGGCCGTTCAACAACACCTTCTCGGCCTCCCAGGCATCAACCTTGTTCTCCACCATATAACGAGCCACCTTGACGTTTCTACCTCCGGAACAGGTGGTGATCAAGTCAGCAACACCGGCAGATTCCTCGGTGAAGGTAGTGGACTCTGGTGCAGACATACCGCTGATTCCGAACTTCTCCCAGTAGGAAGCAAAGTGGATAGTCTCTCTAAGACCGATTCTCATGATGGCCGACTTGGCATTGTCACCCCATCCGGCACCCTCGACGAAACCGGCACCAATGGCAACCACGTTCTTCAAGGCTCCAGCAATGGAGGCACCAATGACATCCTTGATGACTCTGACGTGGAAATACGTTCTGTGGAAAGCCTCCTTCAAGATGTGCTCATCAATGTCCTTGCCCTCGCCACGGAAGTCGTTGGGTTTGTTGTAGGCAATAGAGGTCTCGGACCATCTGTTTCTGGCCACTTCATTGGCAATGTTGGCACCAGACAAGACACCGCAGTAGATACCCAAAGTGTCAGTAATTGATTGCGACAACAACTTACAGCCACTGGCATCCACCTCCAAGCCCTTGAGACAAGAAATGGCTCTGGCGTTAGGAGACACCTTTCCAACCAATTGCTGGCAGATTCTTGGCAAGAACTGGTGAGGAATGTTGAAGATAAGAAGGTCAGCACCCTCGACGGTGGACACAATATCAGGGTTTGCAACCAAGTTCTCGGGCAATTTGACTTCAGGCAAGTACTTGACGTTCTCGTGCTCGGAGTTGATGATCTCGGTCAATTTCTTACCGTTCACCTCCTCCTCGAAAACCCACATGTTGACTTGCTTTTCAAAGATCTCTGGCTTCTCGGCGGTGTTCTCAGCCACGAGCTTGGCCACGGCGGTGCCCCAGTTGCCAGAACCAATGATGGCGATTTTGAAAGGTTTCTCGATGGTGTAAGGTAAAGACATTATGAATAAATTGGGTCTAAAGCTAAAGTGCTGGGGAAGATGACCTTATATAGTTTTTGGGGGACCAGAATGACGTGCAGGGAATGCTGTCCTTTTATAGTGTGGGTGCTCATTTGGGCCACAGGAGGGGCTGGGAAACGGGGGTATCTGCACACCCGCGCGGGTCTGGGTGCAGGAGGATAATACTGGTAGTGCTGCGGTGTGTCGTGCCTGGACGCCGGAAAAAAAGGGCCAGCTGGAGAAAGACGCCAGCTTTAACAAGAGCCCCCTTGTGTTTCCTGCACACAGGCGCCAATTCCTGTATGCAACATTAGCTCTGGTTTTTGCTGGTGGGAAATTAGTAGCGTTGGACATTTTAGCTTGACGTGGTGGGTCGGACTTTGGTCGCAAGATATTTCTTTTTACGCGCAGAGATCTCCCGAATTCCTTTTTTCGCAGGTTTTTTTTTCGCAGGATTTTTTTTTCCGCTGCGTCCTGCACACAGCGCCTACTTGCTGTGTACCGACGTAAGCGCCATGAAAATAAGCCATAGACATCAACGGCGGGTAACGGGGTGGTTAGGAGGGAGGATGGACGGCGTGGTTTCTCCTTTGGGTATATGCAGTACATTCACGTACGCCTTGTTTCAAGACGAATATTCAAAGCAGCGCTTCGATTGTTGGTTACGAGCCCCCTTGTTCGTCGTTGCTGCAAACCAAGCCGACGAGAAAGTTAGAAGTATGGTTTCGTCATCGTCCTGCAGGCAAGACGGGGCGAGGTCGGACTTTCGCACTCCTCCAACCCGACCCAAAATGGACCGGGCCATTCCCAACATTGCTTCCCGCAACCTTAAATCCGTCTCCCCTCCCAGAAAAGTAGACACAAATGGACACTAGTCAGACAGAAGACATTAGACAGACAGAAGACATTAGACAGACAGAAGACATTAGACATTAGACAGACAGAATAGACTCTAGACAATAGACAATAGACATTAGACAGTCAGAAGACATTAGACAATAGACATTAGACTCTAGACAATAGACAGACAGAATAGACTCTAGACATTAGAGACTAGACACTAGACAATAGACAGACAGAATAGACTCTAGACAGACAGAATGGACAGAATAAACTTTAGACAGAATAGACTTTAGACAGAATAGACTCTAGGCTCTAGACAATAGACAGACAGAATAGACTCTAGACATTAGAGACTAGACACTAGACAATAGACAGACAGAAGACATTAGACAGACAGAATGGACAGAATAGACTTTAGACAGAATAGACTCTAGGCTCTAGACAATAGACAGACAGAATAGACTCTAGACATTAGAGACTAGACACTAGACAATAGACAGACAGAAGACATTAGACAGACAGAATGGACAGAATAGACTTTAGACAGAATAGACTTTAGACAGACAGAATGGACAGAATAGACTTTAGACAGAATAGACTCTAGACTCTAGACAGAATGCACAGTCAAGAGGCTATTGATAAAAATGAGGATTGTATCGTTTAAGAAAAAAGGGTTGGAATTATAAAGGAGAGATTTAAACATTTAAACATTTAAACATTTAGAGGTGTGGGGAAAAGGTGGTGTTCAAAAAGGTTGTAAAAAGTGGTAAAAGTGGTAAAAGTGCAAAAAAGGAGCATTAAAAGTGCAAAAAAGGAGTACTAAAAGTGGGTGTTCAAAAAGAGTGAGTATTAAAAATGAGGGGGTGGACGATGTTGAGAATGTGAGTGAGAATGTGAGGGAGAAGTTGAGTGAGAAGTTGAGTGAGAAGTTGAGTGAGAAGTTCAGGAGGAGAATGTGCGTGGGAGAAAGTGAGGGTGAGGGAGGGAGGGAGTGTGGTTATCGGATTGGTGAGAATAGAAAAGAGAAAAGAGAGAAGAGGAGGTGTGGATTACCTAACACTTGAATCATGTGATGAACCTTTTGATGAACCTTTTGAACCTTTTGATGAACCTTTTGAACCTTTTGATGAACCTTTTGAACCATTTGAATCATGTGATTAACCAATGGGTTTAACTATGGCAGATCTAACATACTGAGTCAAGGTTCAGTCTTGAGAGTCTTGAGAGCCTTGAGAGTCTTGAGAGAAGCCTAGTTCATGAATGGTGTGGAGATGACTCTAGTGTTTCTCCAGGACTGATTAACCTTGGTATGAAACAAAGCCAATCAAGAGTGAGAGAGGGAGGAGGGAGAGAGGGAGAGAGGGAGAGAGGGAGAGAGGGAGATAGAGATAGAGATGGACAGAGATAGAAGTATAGTAGAGTATAGGCTAATACAGAGATAGACTAGCCTGTACATAGAAATAGAAAGGAGAGACTATAGAGTGTAGACTGTACATAGACATGGCCTGTATATAGGGTGGACAGAAATAGACAGAAATAGACAGAAATCGACAGAAATGGAAATCACTGAAATAGGTGATCATCAATACTTGTCTACATGAACAAGCGCTGATTTAGTGGACTGATGCTAGGGTTTGGAGTGAGCAGTATGGTTCGCACAGTGGTATATTACACCAAATTTCAATTTTCCACTCTGAAAAGGGAAATTTTCTTTTTTTCATTTTATGGAGAATTTGGAATCCGCTGGGTTTATATTAGATTTTGGTTCTGAACCACGGGTCGTGCAGAACTCAAGACATGGCACCAAGTGTTATATGCAGTCCCTATCAAAGTACATGCAGTCCTTCACTCTCTGTGATTGGATACTCGTCATTTCATCTTTTTAAACCCGTACCCAGTCTATATACACTACACTACACTACACTACTCTATACTGTATACACTACTCTATACTGTATACACTACACTATATACACTATATACTACATTATATTTCATAGATGTTTCATGGATGTTTCATAGATGTTTCATGGATGTTTCATGGATGTTTCATGGATGTTTCATGGATGTTTCATGGATGTTTCATGGATGTTTCATGGATGTTTCATAATAGTTTCGTGTAGTTTCAAGGAATCTCCAGTAATGTCTCCAAGTGACTTGCTTTTTGTCAAGGGGGATATGCACAATGTCGTTCCTGCATATAAGCNAATAGTTTCGTGTAGTTTCAAGGAATCTCCAGTAATGTCTCCAAGTGACTTGCTTTTTGTCAAGGGGGATATGCACAATGTCGTTCCTGCATATAAGCCACTCCCATAGTAGTTCAACCAGTTTAAGTTCTTTTTAAATTAAGTCAACAAATAATAATAGAGACTAAATTAAAAAGAGACCCACTTTTATTACTCTACTGATCGATTTCGTGGCTGGAGATTTAATAAACTCATTTCTTACGATCCTGCATATTGGCACTCATATCCTCTACTCTACTGAATCCACACCAATACCAAATTCAATTCCATTTCTATTTATTGTTGAATTAGAATAATCTCCTCTTCCTGTATATATGGTTTTTATAGCTATACGTACATGTAAGATTCTGGGGTTGTTGTATGCAGCACGTATTATTGGTATGTAAGAAAACACTCCATCTCTACACACGGTAGAAATATATAATTAATATTGTAATAAGTTTCTGAAGCTTTAATATAGTGAAATTTCGAGGTCTTAGATGCTCGGACTGCATATAGTGTATACCATACTATACCTTATTCTATACACTATACTATACGGACTATACTGTATATACTATTCTATGTTGAATAATTACTAGATTTAATTTAGACTAGGTGAATGGAGATGGATTTGGCCCCCGGAATTGGCACCCTCGGAATTCACCAATCACAGGACCAGTAAAACTGCATTAAGTAATATTTTTCACTGAAAACAATATCATTGTGACGGCCGGAATTCCAGGATTCCAAAAACATCTATTTCGTTTTGTTTCCAGTGAAAAAGGGTGCTTTGCGTTGGTCCTTTTTCTACTGAGGTAGCCTGGTGCACGGGTGTTTTGGCTGCACCTTGCACCAATTCCGACCCATTCCCCTCAAATCCGGGGGTCCCCATACAACCTCCTATATACACTACTAATACATCAGATTACTCTACTATACACTACTAATACATCAGATTACTCTACTATACACTACTAATACATCAGATTACTCTACTCTCCACTTACTCTACTATATGCCGTACCAGATACCAGGATAGTAGACGTAGAGATAGAGATAGAGTTACGTATAAATATTCTCTGGAATCCTTCTATTTTACCAGAAGAGCAGAACGACAAGAAAAGATTAAGAAGAAGGACGTGGTGGAACAGAAGGAATGGTGGCTGTATGCATGACTGGTGGTAATCTGCAGTAACGGTGTGAAGGAGTACTTCATAATTGAATGAATGGATGGATAAAACAGATGGATCAATGGAAATAGTATTTTTGGATCAGGGGGTACTCGTTCACCCACATGGTCATTTCAGTAGAAAACAGTAGGTGGAGTGTAGTGTGTAGACTGGAGACGGAGGCATGCTTGTGTGCAGTACCTCGCTTTGAAAACAACGAATTGCAAAATATTGAGCCACAAAAAAACAAAATTGTCATAAAAGTTCAATCAAGTCATTCAATAGTGTTCTTTCAATTTGGTTCTAGAAGGGTTAAGGAAAAAACACTGGTTCTGATTTTTGGAGGTAGTTCAACCATTTCCATTTTTCTGAGCAGTGCTCAAATCGAATACAAAAAGAAAAACACTCCTCATTCTCAGAACCTAACACCAACAGAAATATTATTCACATAAACCTGAAAAAAAAATGTCGATAACTGGAGGATCAAGTTATTAGCTCCGACTTTTCCTTAAACAAGTCATTGAATAATAAACCCATGTTCGTATAAGAATATAGCGACTTTTGGGAGCGCGCGACTGACGACATTTTGCTGCAAAAAAAACGGGGGATATGCGTCTTTTTATATTCCTAGGCATATGCGCCCCCTGATTCCTTTTTGTAAACTACTTGTTTCAGATTCGCTCCCGAGAATATAAAAGATGCGGCCCCGCTCTTTTCTTCATCCTTTCTTTTTACAACCTGCTTGGCCATGAACATCAGCA
Organism: Metschnikowia kamakouana; assembly: GCA_002374535.1. NCBI lineage: Eukaryota > Fungi > Ascomycota > Pichiomycetes > Serinales > Metschnikowiaceae > Metschnikowia > Metschnikowia kamakouana. Next base: position 257,134 of record NKZX01000791.1, read on the forward strand.
ACAACAAGATGAACAACCATGAAATTAAATATACACTTATCTTGAGCAACAGGGAGTATAAGATCTAAACATATTTTTTGATAGTCAATTGTGGTTAAAGGATTATTCTAAATAGGAAGAGGCTAAGGTCAAGTTTGGTGTACGGATTATGGTTCAGGCTTCATACTTATGGTTAGTGATTTATCTATAGTGGTTCCACAAAGGGCATGTTTAGCCGCCATAAAGATCTATATAATATAATGAGGAAAGCGGGCTGGGTGATGAAAAGTTGGAATGAAATGGACTGGATAGAGGAGCGGTACTGGTATAAGCAGTAAGGAAATAGTGGAACTAGAGCATAGGAAAGTATAGAGCAGCACTCTGAGTCAATTCCTACAATACGTCAGAGGTATAGTCCAGGCTAGACTTATGTCTTCAAGACAATCATCCGCCATTAGGACCATCACCAAAGATCACTGGCCCTCTACTGAGACTGCAAACCACTTTATAATGACCATTGCATAGATATAAAGTGGTACAGAATCGTGATTTTTCAATCACGTCTGCTTATATTTGTTGATGGTCTCCAAGCGAAATCTGGATATTTCAATGACTTTGAAGATGACAATGGCGAGTGTTCTATCACGTGAACTAACAGATCCTGTACAATATTTGGTTCAGTTCAGATCAAAGAATCTCGGAGATCAGAAATTGTCGTCGTCATGTCTGTAGTCATCAAACAACTCCTGGTCCATGGGCGAGAGAATGGAGTTGCCCCGACCTGGCCTCGGCTGCTCCCACAGCATATCCTCCATCCACAGGTCCGCCTGCACCTGGCCCCCGCTGATCACCTGGGCTGCCTGCAAAGACGATAAGTCTCCGGAAAGCTGGCCATCCTTGATATGGGCCAATGGATCGGGTAAGTGGCTGCGGATGGCCTCGGACTCCATGGGGCGGTGCCGAAGAGTATCCTGGTCCCCAGAAAGAGAGTGTCCAGAAATAGACTGACCAACAGACTGATTCTCAAAGGTTGGAGACTCGAATGGCTCACGTGCCTCGTGCATAGACCCATGATGTTCTTGTTCTTTCTCATGCCTCAATGGGTCACTCATGTGCTCCCGGATATCCTGGCCCGTTTTGGTCACCAACTTGTCCCCATCCTGGGATAATTCCACCTGGCGGTCGGAAATCAGGGTCATGAGCTTGAGGAAGTTGGACTGCTGGAACTTCTCGGTGGTCTCTTGGGATGCTTGGCCTTTGACCATGGAATCCTGGACCTGCCGTGCCGCCTCTGCAAACTGCTCGTTATTGGAGCGAGACGTTTCCATTTCCACCGCACGAGGTTCCGTTTTTTCCACCTCATTCATTTCCACCGTTTTCTCCATATCCACTCCATTTGTCTCCATTTCCATTTCCCGCTCCACCTGGTCGAACTGAGCTGCTAGTGACTGGTCGTCTAGCTGGTCTAGCTGGGCCACATTGGCCTGCATATTTCCTCTTTGGGAACTTATGCCCAGAAAACCCATGGGGGCCATGGGCCTTGCGTTTTGGCCTTGTCTCATCTGCATGAACTGCATCTGCCAGTCTGATTTCTGGGGGGCCTGGATCGACATCTGGTTGAAATCCTGCACCCAGCCCTCCCCAACATTCTGAACCAGATTCTGAACCAGATTTGACATGTGCTGGTTATGGGCCTGGTTCTGGAACTGATTGAACTGATTCATATTCTGGATTTTGGACTGGTTTTGGAACTGTGGCTGGAACTGCGGCTGATGCTGTTGCTGATTCTGAAACAGGGGCTGAAACAGGGGTTGAAACAGATTTCCCATTTCTGATTGGTTGAACTGGTGAAACTCCTGGTTCAACCTTCCGTCGATGCCGGCATGGGCTCGAAACCCGGTCCCTTCAATAGGCCCCGAGATCCGCTCTCTCTGAAGCGTCTGGTCTCGCTGCGTATGCTTGGCAAGCTGACTCACTGCACTTGAAGGCCCACAACTTGCATCCATGTCGATATGATCCTAATGTTTTTGATTGGGATGAGTGATGGTTGATAATAAATAATGATGACTCTCGATTAGTAACAAGGACTTGAAGAGTATTGGTTTTGCGTATGACTTGACAGAATTATGGTGCTCGCTCATGTGGAGACATCCGAGTGTTGCGCGTTGCTGTTAACACTCGCGTATGTAGGAACCCCAATCTCGTTGTTCTTTAACAACTCCAATAAG
>NKZX01000796.1:0-37081 GCA_002374535.1 Metschnikowia kamakouana
GGATTGTGAAAAATACAATCAGGTCTACTATGAATTGAAAGAAGCAACTGCCTTTCTAAATACTCCACTTGACTCTACTATGGATGCAAATGATCATACTTATGACAAGAGCCCCTGACATTGAACCAGACAAAAAAAAATGTCGCTAATAGTTGCTTAGAAAAAAAAAAAGAAAAAAGTATTTGTAGAAGTAGTGAGTAGACGCATGATCACTGACAGATTCAAAGACTGAAAATTAGATACTGCAACTTAGTGACTAAGTAAGCTATGAAAAAGACATAATTAGATGACATTATCTTGGCGNATTAGATACTGCAACTTAGTGACTAAGTAAGCTATGAAAAAGACATAATTAGATGACATTATCTTGGCGCTAATGACTTGGAGCTAACGGCTAGTTTAGAATAGTTTGGACTTATGATCAATCCGGACTAGACTATGATCACTATAAAAGGATGAGAATCTAATAACTGAATTAACTAAAATTAATGAAGAAACGTGTTTACTGATTTTAAAGTATAAGACCTCATTGGGCAACCCCTATCATTCTTAATATCCTGAAAGCTGTATCTATATAATTTAGAGGTTAAGGGCTTCGAACTATGTTAGGTGGACCATGATTGTATACTTGACTTAAGGTGAGTTTACTTTTCTTACCCTCACGTGTTCTTAATTACCATTATGAATAGTTTAGAAAATTAGACCCCAGAGCTGAACGTATATGCCACCATATTTTGACTTATTCAAGATAAAAATTCCACTCGCAATTATTCGATTCTGATCAGATCTGTATTGGGCTATAGAGATAAAAATCAAAGGGGTGTATAGAAACAATTGTTAGAACTAAACAGGATTTATCCCCGTCTACCTTAATATCCTGTGATATTTTTTGGTGAACAGAAGTTAGACACATTGGGATATGAAAAGGCATAACATATCCAGTGTCAGATTTAACTTTTGGTTTTTCAATATACTAATCTTTTACATTTCAACAGGTCTAAATGATGAGGGTGTTGTATAATGAATGATTCAAGAGGAATTCACTGGCTAATTTAAAAGATCAATGTATTACATGCAAGTATGAGATCGCTTCATTTGATGAAAATTTTAGGCCAGACGTTTTTTGGTGTTTTGATGAGGTATTGTTGGATGTGATCTTTTTTATTCCTACATTGAGGATAATATTAGTCACAAGACACTTCAAAACTTGGCCCTAGCACTGTTTGGAAGATTTTTTGATACTGATAGATCCAAAACTCAGAATTTCACGACCTCTGAAGAGTACGCAATGCATACCATTTTCCTACTCTGAGCTATCTTTAGTAGTATATAGTAGCCGTGGACTAGAGAATTTGTAAGTACTTGTATACTAGCATGTGTAATACTGTAGTATACTGAGTATCATAATAGAGTGTAGTAGTATAGTACAGTGATATAGTAGTGTAGTGGTATGTCATGAGCACTCTTTGGGCCTCCAAAATCTTTTCTTGAAGAAAAGTCTGGAACTTTTCCTCATACTATATGATATGCGTATTCACATTCTAAAAAGATCTAACTTGCATCGCATATGCTTAAAGAAGATCTTGGAGATGAAGGTGGTGCCCTTTCAAGGAAATCTAATACTAACTTTGGGAGTTGAGAACTGCTGACGTAATGCACAATATTAATCTAATTGTAACAGTGATTTTTTTACCCAAATTTGTCTTGACTTGCTTTAGTTTTTACAAATGATTTTACCCCATAACCACCCAATTTTACCTTTGCTTCATTTAAACTTCCTATTTCCTAGGTTCGGATGTCGTGTAGGTGCAGGTCCCATTTGCAGCTCACCCCGTATCGCGACTTCGCATCAACCTTAGATCGCGTACACGTCCCAATGGCATTTCCACTCACGAAGCAGATTTTCCAGACAATCGTCGAGACCCAACTTGGGAGTCAATCACTTCAGATTATTCCAGGCTCATCAAAAGGATTTGAGGTGGGAGAAGACCAACCCAATGATGTGTGTGAAATAGGTCTTCTGCGGAGACATTATCTCAAACTATTCCTAGAGGGGCATAAGTACTTCCGAAACGAAGAGCTGACAGAAGGGGAAAGAAATGAAGGAGACGAAAACTGTGGAAAGGAAAACGCAGCAAGTGGAAAAAAGAAAAGGGGTATGGATGTTTCTTCCAATTTCAAGGCTATTAATGTCAAATCTATGAGCGAGACTGAATTATTCGCCTGTTACCTAGCTACCTTATCCATGCTTCTGACTACTCATGAGTACTCCAGTGTGTGGATTCTACACGAAAAGGTGTTGATAGAGCTCCAGAAACAAATGATCAATGTTGGCCCTCTGCTGTCTCTTTCTTTTGTGGAGTGTGATTATAAGTATATGTTGGCTTTGGCTACTTCCCGGTTGGAGAAGATCAATAAGAGCTCAATGTTGTGGTACTGGATCCGTCGGCTTTCGGTACAGGTTATATTTTCAAACTTTGATTCTGCTAGATTTCTAAGTACCTTGCACCAGATCCTTCGGTCCATGACTCTTCATTTGGCCAATTATAGTGCCAGTTATACGTTTTTGTGGATGGTACAAATGGCACAATTAAACGGGTATAGCTTCAATGAGCCAGCTGTGCTTGATATGGTTCGAAGTGCCTGTAGGGCTTCTTTGGGAGATATCAGCTTATGGACTCTCTTTGGAAAACTACTTTTGAAGCCGGACCCATTTAGCCTCAAACTCTACAATGACTCAGCCAGGGCTCTTGGTATGCCAACACTAGCAGGAGATGTGGAAAGCATGGAGCCGTTCTTGAAGGAAAACGACGCCTTGGAAGATATCAGGTGGCTTTTGGCTATAAAATGTGATGTCGAGCTGCCCTATATGCAGGTCGTGTCAAAATTAGATGTTGAGAAGGTTAAAGTTTTATTGGGTGGGGTCAAAAATTCAAAACTCGAGCAAGTTTTAAGGCGATTGAATCTGACCAGGTGTGACTAAGGTGTTTGCTAGTAACCAGATGTGTATAACATTTCCGAAGTCTGATGGCAGGCCAGTACACCGGGGGCCGCGAGATCAATGCAGTTAACGAACAAAGTTTAAAGTTAAGATCAAGTCAAGTCAAGTCATAGAAAAAGTCAAGGTTCAAGCCATCACATCATTTTAATATCCAACGCTCAGAGGTTGCAATTCTAGGTTCAAAATTCAAACGTCAAGACCCAAATTATAAAAGAAATGCTCAAGATTAGGCAGCTCCAGAAACAAAAGCAGCAGGAGAAGGCAGCCAAAGACTCCGCCAACCCCACGCATATCCACAACAAAGTGTCGGCAGCACAGATCCGACTTCAAAAAGATATCACGGAGTTGGAGTTGCCTCAGTCGATCCGCATCCAGTTTCCCGATCCGGAAGACCTTTTCCACTTCTTCATTGAAATTGCCCCCGTGGAAGGCCACTACAAATCTGGCGTGTTCCGTTTCTCCGTGGACATCTCCGATAATTTCCCCATTGACCCTCCTAAAATCAAATGCATACAGAAAATATACCATCCTAATATTGATCTTGAGGGAAATGTGTGTCTTAATATCTTGAGAGAAGATTGGTCACCTGTTCTTTCGCTCAATTCAGTGCTTCTTGGCCTCAACTTCCTCTTTTTGGAACTAAACCCGAGTGACCCGCTTAATAAAGATGCTGCTAATACTTTGGTCAAAAACCCCCAGGCTTTTTCTCGGAACGTCTCCATGTCCATGAAGGGACTATACGTTGACAACCAGTATTTCGACCGAGTCACTTGAGCATACAAAAAACGTCTCATGTGTTCTATCTTACTATCTTATTTCTTACGATTGGGATCAGGACCAATACATTCCACGGTTAGACTTATTGAGATAAAGCATTGATGGACGAGCTTTGGATCAATCTCTACTCATTTAGATTCGATTCGTACTCACATCTTGGGCCGATTCAATCAAGAGCATTTGATGCATTCTCTGGGGGTCCACACTAATTGCAGATTAGTCATGTTTCGTCATGAATAATTACTCAAACTGTAACCAGAAAGACTTGCATAAGGAAAATCTGGATGCAGAAAACGAATCAACAAATTAGCCGAAATTGGGACCAAAAGGAGAGTTTCCAAACCCACCAAGACTTGGCCCGCCAAATGAAGGGCCTGGTGGTTGCCGGAGGTTGCCCGGGAGTCCCATCCCCATATCATCCAAGTTGTCATCTCCGTACGGGTCGTCAAACCTAGCACCCTGAGGCACTCCTCGACGGGAGGTGTTTCCGCGAGACTGGCCGAAAATCGGATGGCTTTGGTCCGGCATCATACCGCTGCCTGGAGCAGCAAGCGGATCTATGTATGGCTTGAGGTGTGGATGTGGGCCTGTTCCTGCAGGATTCAAGTCGCCTTCGCCTATAGAGAAGGGCGGGACAGGGGTGCGATTATTGTAACCCTTTAGCTCGTATTCGTCGTCAAATTCAGGCATATCCAGGGGCCTGGTCCAGTCTTGTTCACGTGACTGTAATACGGCCGATTGCAGGTTTTCTGAAGGCAAATTTTTCTCCTGGTTATGTTCTGATGCCAAGGCTTCTTTCTTGTTCTCCAGGTTCCCCAGATTATTCTTTGACCCCTCAGTCGAAGGGTCAGATTCGGGATTTGGCAAGAGTATGGAGATTCCTTCAGATAATTGACTCAGCAAAAATGCCTCGAATTCCTCATATCCATCCTCTTTTACAGAGTCATACAATGCTGAACAAACACGTGAGCCCAGCACAATGCTGATAAGAAACTGAAGCTGGCCTATGGCACTGATTGAGATTGAGGTTCCATTGCTCTGCCATAGAGCCGAGGTGTTCGACTCGTTTATAGATGTGTACTGCACATGGTGATGTTTCAAGTACGTCTCCAATAGTTTCAAGATGGAGGAAACCGACATGATGGTGGGGCTAAGAAACGTATGGGACGCGATATCAGCAGGTGGCGTCCTGCATTGCGACGCACGTGCCGCGCGGCATGTGACTGAGGAGTGGTCGACTTTGCTCTTTTTCCGCATGACTTTGACTGGTTTTGTTGATACACACATTTTATTCCACGAGTCATTTGTCTTCCCCGAGTTGACCGACGTCGCTAATTCTTGCTATTTAACCCTCCCGCAGTTTCATCCTCGCCGTTCGCCATTGCATTGTCCGGCTCTCAATAGACCTCCCCAATTGAATCACTGACCTAGATTGTGCCACCCGAAACTTCCGAAACCCGTACCGTATCCTAAACCCTTACCCGACGCTGGAATCTCACCGAGTCCAAACGAATCTTCATGACCACGAACGTGCCTTTGATATACTCGTTTCCCAAATTTGATGGCGTGGCCGATGCTGTGGCGGATCTTATAATAACCGCCCAGAACAACACCCTCTACAATACCTTGGATAAGGATGAGATAGAGCGATTGAAAGTGGCTCGACCCGCTATGTTGGAGCATCCATCGCTGACTTCAATTCTGGCCCACAGCACAAGCATGGCCTTTGGCAATTCTCGAAGCAGCAGCAGTGGTGCCTTGGAGAGCGCCGCCAGTGGAACCCCTCGGCGCAATCCCAAGTTGAAGAAGAGACTGGAGTTGCGCTTTAAAATTGCCATTAGTGGAGGATCGCTTATAAAGATTTTGCACCAGGGATTGTTGCCCAGAGAAGGCGCCATAGAATGGGACAAATGGGACATCTATTTCACGGACGAGCGTTTGGTGCCATTCGATAGCCCAGACTCCAATTACGGTGCTGCCAAGCGAGAGATCTTTGACTTGATCAAGCTGGAAAAGAAGCCCAACGTGTTCCACATTGACGAGCTGTTGATCGACGATCCCCAGGAATGTGCTGATAGCTACGAAAAAATTCTCATCGATAACTTTGCTAAAAAGGACTCGGTTAAGCTCCCCATGTTCAATCTTTTGCTTCTTGGATGTGCACCCGATGGCCACATTGCGCTGCTTTTCCCCAACCACGGTGAGCAGTTAAGAGAGGACTTGGCCTGGTGTATGCCTGTGCTGAATGCCCCGCTGGGCCCTGAAAACAGAATCACTTTATCGATTCCTGTGATTTGCCATGCGCAAAGGGTCAGTTTCGTGGTAGAGGGTTGGACCAAGGCTCCTATCATGAGAATCATTATGGAAAGGCCGGAGAAGGGCTTGCCCAGCTCCATTGTCAACGAGGGTGCTGCGGGCAAAGTGTCCTGGTTCGTGGACAACGATGCTTTGAACGACTGCTACGACATCACAAAGAAGAAATACAAGTACTTGAGCATCTCGGACCCTTCCACGTGAACCATTACGAATAAGCTGATTGGGAGTGAGCCATAGTGCCTCAATGTGCTGATAAAGTGATCACGTACATTTGCAATGTTCATCCACCATGAGCACTTGCATGTATATTTACCATGTTCATTCGCTATCCATCTCATCTTGACATCTTCTCTGTCGTCATACTGTGAACTCTTCAATTATTGTATAGAATCGGCAGGCTGCACAATCAATCCCCTCAGCTCTTATTAAGGTTGTAGTTTTTGTTACTCTAGAATTTTAAATTGTTAGGTGGTTTGTATGTAGGCATCATCGATGTCAATCAGGCATTACAGCTATTTTTATACTGCACCGACGTTGAGGTACTGGGGAGTGTTAGTAAACACAGCTGTAGATAAGTGGGGAAAATACCTATATGCAGACGGTTTTTTTGGTTAAAACCGAACACAACCCGACCACTCGTATGAATTCCACGATGATGAAATTAGAATAAAATTTCAACCCCATTATAAGATAACTAAGAAAAACATACGGAGAGGGTTTTGACAATAATTAGGCTCATTTGTGTTTTTTTATGCTTTTATACTTTCTTTGAGAATTTTCACATTGGGCGAAAAACTTACACCGCAGAAGAATCAAAAGGAAGAATTGTTGTAAAATTTTGTAAAATTTTGGAATTTAAAGAGAATTTTTCCATCTCACTTGTTAGAATGGAATGACCAGCAGTTCAAAGAGGATTAATTTAACCACCATATTTTTCTAAATTTTTCGAAGAAGGTATTGCGAGTTGTGTAGCAGAATAGAGTGGGTTATTTGGGTGTAGTTGGAAGAGGCGAGAGCTAGGTAGTCTATGCAGTCCCAGCCTTTCGAGGTTGTCTATTTCAATTCATTTCTCCAAATCTGAGATTTTTAGGCGTTAACTCTCAAGAAAAAACGAGTCCGAAAAAAATTGACCTTAAAAGCGATATCCATCACACGACAACAGATTTGGAATGTCACGTGACTTTAACCTCACGACTAGTACAACCCGCTATACAACACCCAATAGTCCCCATGTTTTTAAAAAGAGACCTTTTAAATGAACTTCAGGAATTATTTACTAATTCAGTAATTGGTCGCAAAGACTATCTAGATCCAGGCACCCTAGAGTATTGGTTTGAATTTTCGAGTCGCATCTCGACACAGGAAATGTCCAGAATATCTCGAGTGTCTCCTCAAAAATGAATAGTACCTACCCTGATTTTTATTGAATTGATTACTGTTTCAGAATCACAAAAATAATAAAAGAGACTTCAGAAGGACTCGGGGCTATCTTATCTTTAGGTTATGAGCCCCGCTTGCTTACTTTAAGACATGTCAGTTAATTGACATGTTCAACTTCAGGAAATCATTGTGGATATTTAGCAAAATAATCAGTGGGCCTTAGCCTGCATCGCAAGCCGAGCGGTGGTATATGGATATGAGCACCGGTGCTTTTTCCCGAGCTAAAGGTAGAAGACGATGCTTTCTTACGTGTGTGAAGACATGCGTTTTAATGTGTTTACAGTAGTCAACCGATACTGTCAGTTTCAATGCTGACGCTGGTGATGATTTTATTACAGATTTATAACTCAAATTTCCCGTTTGGTACGAAATGGGTAAGTCTTTAAAGAGTGCAATGATAGCACCCATACCGTGTGACAAGATGGAATTTCACAAATATGAGAAAAAAACATCCAAAGTGAGCACGACTTGAATGAATTTATACATGGTGAGAAGATGATTGGGGTTTAACCGGGGGAAAGGAAGGGAACTATAACCGAGGTTTACATTGATGGACGAAATGGAACTACATAGTGCAATGTATCTTATGTGATTGCAAACAAACAACAATCAGCTTTTTCCAAAATGCTAGCCTAGATGATCTGAATGTTTCACCAGAGAGAAAGAAAAGTCTTAAGAGCAAGGAATCATTCCTGCTTCCAGAAGTTTAATTTTGCCTCATACTATATAAAAGAGGTAAAGAAAAAGTCGGCAACAATGCAGTGGAAATTATTAAACTAGAATGCACTACAGTTCATAGGACATTCGTCAAACCCTGAACAATTATGACTAATTTTTTAATTCAAAGGATACAGAAACCAAATTAAGCCTTTCTGAATTTCGAGCGTGACATTAAATTCAAGTTTTATTACATTCTTACGAGTATATTTTCGTCCAATGAAATCGAGCAAATCAAAATTCTGATGGACTTTCTTTATATAAAGTTAGGAGTGGGAGTAATAATGTATCGAAAACAATTAGAAGCCTCATGTAATTATTACGAGCAATAACAACATCTGCTTGTAGTGCTAATAAATGTTGAAATAGCCCGCAGATAGTGTGAGTTACTCATAATGTGCTTACAGATTCACAAATGATGAACTAGGGACAAGAATGCTATCATGTAATGATGGTGTATACCTTCTAATTCTGATATAGCAGTGACCATGACGAGCTAATAGTACAGTTACTACTACTTATTTGTGCGAATAGTGGGAGTGGAGGATGGTGATAGGCTGCACACGTGCATACACTCGCATAAAGTCCCTGGTAGAGTAGGCATTACAGACGTATCAACTTCAGTCATCACTTCAGTAAGTGCAGAAACGGGCAAAGTCTCGGGTGAAAAAAAAAGACTAAGCGATGAGGGGAGCTGCTCGTTTAGTCCAGGCCCGAAAGTTGCTTAGATTCTCCTCTCCGCATTCCCCACATTTGAAATAGGCCAAAAAGGAGATGGCGAGTGCACACAGCGGCGCGGAGGGTCAAATTCCCTCTAGATTCCTACATACAACCATGGATTCTTACATACAGATCTGCGCGGTGCGGCTTTCGGAGGCCGTAATTCCTCTTCTAAGTATATGGAATGCGTCCCATGCAGGCTCCCTCCCATCTCAGGATGCTTATTGCTGCGCGATATTATTATGATATGACTGAAAACAGGAAAAACCATGTCCGGCAATGTACGGAGCGGTGCGGGCATGCATGGGCAAAAAAAAAAAAGTTCATGGATCCGATTCATTTATATACCGATGCCCCAGTCGTTTCGACATTCCATACTATTTATTAATCCTTCTTTTTGGAGCCGTTACTACTTTGTTCCTTTATCTCTATCGAGACTTATTATACCCCCGCGATTTGATATCGCCTCCATACTCCAGCCATGCCTGCCTCCAACAGTGACTACTACTCACGGATCCAAAAAGACAAGAGGCAACGGAACCAGGACGAGTCCCGAACACCCCAAAACCAGCAAAACCCATACTTCCAGCGCTACAGTCACGGGCACGAGATTGTTGAAAGCACACCCTACAACCAAATCCAAAAAAACCATCGCAAAAGGGAATCCCATCTAGCCTCGTCCGCCATCTCAGACACAACCTATACATATGTGGACTACCAGCTGGACGACCTGTCGTTGGACGGATTCCGGAGGTCCCCCCGTCATATGAAGATTCTTCCGGAGAAAATAATGGAGGAGTCGGACCATGACGAACGGCGTCGGCAGAACCACGAAAAGCGGCGCCAGCAGGCCCGGCGCAAGTTAGCCAAGAAGCAGGCCGAGATTCAAGCCGACCTGGAGCGGATTCTGGCTCTCGAGAGCGGCGTTGCAGAGCTTAAGAACGAAAAGCGCTGGTTTAGCTTTTTCTTTAGCAAAGATGTCCCCCCAATCCCCACCCAGGAAGAGAGACAGCCGTACCCATGGCTCTCCTCACCTTTATACTCACAAGTGATTTTCATGTGGCTCTGGCCAATCATAAAAAAAGGTTACAAGCGTACCTTGGTCCCCGACGACTTGTGGTACCTTCCTAAGGAGTTGACCGTCCAGGATATGCACTTACGGTACCGCGAGAACTTGGAGCAGATCTTGAGAAATGACCGGGCTAAGAAGTTGCGCAAGTTGCATAAGAAGGGTCGTGGAAGCGGCGCCGACCTGGATCCGCAGCACTACGAGTGGCCTCTGTACGCCATTCCATACGCGCTTTTCCTCACCTTCAAGTGGCAGTACAGTCTACTGTGCCTTTTCTTGGCCTGCTCGTTTGCATGCCAAGCATGTGCACCTTTGATCACCCGCCGCATCATCGATTATGTGGGGTACTCGTACTACGGAATCACATCCACGTTGAAGGACGGAATCGGCTACACTATTGGTGCAGTAGTGTTGATCTTCATCAATGGAATGTTGTTGAACCACTTTTTTCATAACGCCATGGTGGTGGGAGCAGCCACAAAATCCATCTTGACTAAGGACGTGATGTTGAAGAGTTTCAAATTGCTGGCCAAACTGAAACACAAATTTACCACTGGCAGGATCACCAGTTTGATGACCACGGATCTCTCGAGAATCGACTTGGCCATTGGCTTCCAGCCGCTTGTGCTTTGCTTTCCCATTCCTGTTGCCATTGCTGTGGGCTTGTTGTTGCACAATATTGGCGTGACGTCATTGGCAGGAATCGGTCTCTTTATAATTTCTTTGGCGGTGTGCGTACTTTTGACATCGAAGCTTTATACTTTGAGAGAGCGGGTGGTCAAGTATACGGATGAGCGCATTAGTTTGATGCGGGAGGTGCTCAACAATCTTAAGGTGATTAAGTTCTACGCGTGGGAAGATGCCTACAAAGAGAACATCACGCGCGTGCGCCAGCGTGAGATGCTGTTTATCTTCCAGATAGATGTTTTGAGAAACTTCATCACCGCCTATGCCGTGACATTGCCCACCTTGACGTCCATGGTGTCTTTTGTCACCATGTGGGCGCTGGACAACATGAAGGCTCCGGGTCAGGTGTTTTCATCCTTGTCGTTGTTCTCCATCTTGGCTCAGGCCATCATGTTGTTGCCTATTGCTTTGGCTACCGGAGCAGACGCCACCATTGGGTTTCGCAGATGCAAGGATTTTCTTGGGGCTTCTGAGTTTGACGAGGCTCTTGAGAAGAAGTTGAACGTTTCTGAGGACCAATACTTCACTAAGGCTCCAAGTGGCACTGCTTCCACTTTTGAGTTTGCCAAAAATAACGGTAGCTACGATGAAATGGCTCCTGTTATTGATATCGCTCATGCTGACTTTATTTGGGAAAACGTCCACAATTCCAACACCGACTCGTCAGATTTGCTTTGGGAGGATTTGGATAAGAAGGCCATGGAAAGAAACAAGAACAACTTCGAGAAAACTGACCACCTTGTGGGACAAAAGGAGATTTCTTCCTTCGCTTCAGACCTGGATCTGCTGTTTACACACAGTCTAGTACAGGAATCCAAGATGTTCCGGGGCCTTTTTGACGTCAATTTGACCGTTAACAAGGGAGACTTCGTGGTAATTACCGGAGTTATTGGCCTGGGCAAATCATCACTTCTCTCGGCAATTGCTGGCTTCATGCAGTTGAACAACCCATCCACCGCCAAATTCCAAGTGTGCCCTGACCTTCTTTTGTGTGGTGCCCCATGGATCCAAAATGCCACTGTTCGTGACAACATAGTTTTTGGCAACCCCTTCGAGCCAAAAAGATACCAAAAGATCATTGAAGCCTGCTGCTTAGGAGACGACTTAAAGGTGTTGAGCCATAGCGACATGACGGAAATTGGCGAAAAGGGTGTGACGCTTTCCGGAGGCCAAAAGGCAAGAATCAATTTGGCCCGTGCCGTCTACAATGACGCCAGCATCCTCCTCTTTGACGACGTACTTTCTGCGGTCGACTCAAGAGTTGGAAAGCACATCATCAACAGCTTATTTGGAGACTTGTTGCGCAGCCGTACTCGCATCTTGGCCACCCATCAATTATCGTTGGTTTCCTCTGCAGACAAAATTGTCTTTTTGAACGGAGACGGGTCGTTGGACTGTGGTACCTCTAGTGAGCTTATTATGAGAAACGCAGCATTCAAGAAATTGGTGCAGCACAGTGATGAAGTCATTAAGGAGCAGGAAAACGTCGACAATGTATCGGACGAAATCAATTACTCCAATGAGGACGTGGCCAAGAACCTTTGCCTTTTGCCGGGAAATGCACCCGTTCACATTTCTCATAATGAGGGTGAGATGCACAGAGTGCCCACAAAAGACCCCGAAAACGCCATTGAAAAGTTTGGAAAAACCATCGAGGACGAAGATGTATCTGTCAATGCAGTCTCTTGGGATGTGTACAAGAAATTTGTTCAATTGGGATCGGGTATCTTTGGAATATTTGCTGCACCCATTTTCCTCTTGCTTGTGGCACTCTCCACTTTCTGCCAGTTATTTACCAACACCTGGTTATCTTTCTGGATAGAGAAAAGATTCGACAATGTGCTGGACAAGCTTTACGTATCGCTTTACGTGATGTTCTCTGTGTTGACCGTGTTCTTCACCGGTATCCAGTTCACCATGTTGGGCTACATGAATAACCGGTCGGCCAAGATGTTGAACGTCAAGGCCATGGAAAAGATCTTGCACGTGCCCATGAGTTTCATGGACACTAACCCTTTAGGAAGAGTTCTCAACAGATTCACCAAAGACACTGACTCCTTGGACAACCAGCTTGGTGAGCAGACCCGGTTGTTTATCTTCCCCTTTGCTACCATCATCGGAATTATCATCCTTTGCTGCTGCTACTTGCCATGGTTTCTCATCGCTGTGCCCTTCTTAGTGTTCATGTTCTTGGTGTTCTCCAGTTTGTACTCTGGATCGTCCAGGGAAATCAAAAGATTGGAAGCGGTTCAAAGATCAGTGGTTTACAACAACTTCAACGAGGTGTTGAGTGGTATGACGGTCATCAAGGCTTACAAGGCTGAGCAGCGGTTCATTGAGAAGAATGACTACTTGTTGAACCGCATGAACGAAGCATATTTCCTCTCAATTGCCAACCAAAGATGGTTGTGTGTATATTTGGACATCCTTTCTGCATCATTTGCGCTTTTGATCTCGTTGTTGTGTGTGACCAACCAGTTCAACATTTCTGCATCATCCACTGGTTTGTTGTTGAATTACGTGATTCAAATCGTGGGACTCTTATCGTTGACCGTGAGATCCATGACGCAGGTTGAGAACGAAATGAACTCAGTGGAGAGATTGCACTCATACGCATTCAGCTTGCCGCAAGAAGCAGCTTACCAAAAGTCCGAGACCAAACCTCCAAAGGAATGGCCAATTGCCGGCTATATCCAATTCAATGACGTATCTATGAGATACAGGGAAAATTTGCCTCTTGTTTTAAAGGACTTAAACTTTGGGGTGTACCCTGGAGAAAAATTGGGCATCTGTGGCCGGACTGGAGCTGGAAAATCGTCGATTATGGGCGGCTTGTACCGGTTGAATGAGTTGGAGTCCGGGTCCATCACTATTGACGGTCTCGACATCTCGCAAATGGGCTTGCACGATTTGCGGTCTAAGTTATCAATTATTCCACAGGATCCAGTACTTTTCCAGGGCTCTATCCGGAAGAATTTGGATCCATTACAGCAATTCGATGATGAGTTGTTGTGGGACGCTGTCCGCCGGTCTGGGCTCATTGACCTGGACATCTTGCCCAGGATTAAGACAACTTCCTTACAGGGCAACAACTACGAGGAGCTTCACAAGTATCACTTGGACCAAGTTGTTGATGATGATGGAGGAAATTTCTCGCTTGGAGAAAAACAGTTGATTGCATTGGCCCGGTCCTTGGTTCGCGACTCCAAAATCTTGATCTTGGATGAAGCCACGTCGTCCGTGGACTACGAGACTGACGCCAAGATCCAAATCACTATCAGCCGAGAATTCAACCGGAGCACGATCTTATGTATTGCGCACCGGTTGCGCACTATTTTGAACTACGACCGGATCTTGGTCATGGACCAGGGTCAAGTGGTTGAGAAGGGCACGCCCTGGACCTTATACAGGCAAAACGGCTTATTCAAGAACATGTGTGACAAGGCAAACATTTCTGCCGATGACTTTATAAAACCCGGCCAGTGACTGCATGATGTCACTGACCAATTAATGAATTATGCATAGACTAAGAGCTAAAATTTGTATGCAGGTTTTTTGCAGCCATTCACAGTGGGCCTTAGCCATACCATAGATCTTCCAAGATCCAAACTTTTCATGCCCAAGTACAAAAATTACTTTGAAAAAGAGCTTAATAGAATTATTCGCTGATATGTCATAGTACATCAATAAGTAGGCAAGACCTTCAATGCACATCTAACAACCAAATATAAACCAGGCAGCAAACCAAGCATTAGGGTAAAACTGGGATCACAAAGGCTCAGTGAAGTATTGGGTTTTTGTATTTCACGTTCAAAAAGTGTATTTGACTTCGAAAATGCATTCTTTTGCTTTAATGACACTCACTCTGTGATGATTTCTCTCTGTGTACGTCTGTGTCTGTGTCTGTGTCTCTGAGTGTAACTCTCAATATATTCTGAGATTTCGCAACAATTTTAAACTACACTATTACACCCTTCATTGACCGCAACAGAGTAACACCTTGTAACTTAGAGTTGTGCTTTCGATGATATCCCCCGACAGCCCATTTCGTGGCTCTAGCGCGTTGCCGCCTGAGACCACCGTTAAATGGGAAAAACCAAAAGTAAACCCGTATGAGTTTAAGACACTGTATGTCAGAGACTCAACCCGCAACGAGGTTCGGCCCCAAACCAAACCTGGTACCGAAATTGAAGTCATTACGACCTACCACCCAACCGACTACTTTCTTAACACGCAGCTTGAGCCCAAACCTTACGTTGCCAAGGAGGACGAGGAAAAGGAGCTTGAAAGGCAAATCAAAGCAAGAGACGAGCTTGCAAAGAGACGCCGGGAGGTGATCGTTATTCCGGATGAAGTGCCTGGAACACCCAAGTTGGAGTTTCGGGGATACGCTGACCGTCATGGAGGTCTCACTCCCAAAATCTCGTATAAGACCACGGAGAATGGAAGCCCTATCTATGGCTATGGCTCTCCTAGGCCTCGTACCCGGACACGCCCCAGCACCAAAGACGGCGAAATGATGCCTGGAACGTTTCCTGTACAAGAGAAGACTCCAACCAGCATTGCTGCCCCCTTTGAAAGTGCCCTTTTGAATGGCTTCAATGTGTTGAAGGACCAGGTTTCTGCATGGATGCCTGAGTTGCCTCAGGATATTGAGCTGCCTTACGTTAGTGGACGTGTTGTGCAAGCTCCCATGCTGAAGATGACCAAGAAGAGGCTTGAAATTTCCCGGAAAGAGAGACCTGCTGCGGACGAGCTTGAGCGCAGACACAAAAACGCTGAAGCCGTCAAGGACCACATTGAAGCCAAGAGATTGGAAGCTTTGAGATTGGAAGCTTTGAGATTGGAGGCATTGGAAAGGGAAGCTAAGGAGAAGGAAGCAAGGGAACAAGAAGCAAGGGAGGAAGAGGCTCGTTTGGCAGAAATTGCAGCTGCCGGTTCTGAAAGCAACACCTTAACTGCTAAGAGCGGCGAGTTGGATCAGGGTTCGAGACCAAATTCTCAGACCTCCAGCTTGGCTAGTACCTGGAAAATCGAAGTCCCTATTCTTGACCCCGTTGACGAAGAAGTGGAAGAGCGTGAAGCTACCTTCAGCCTTCTCTCTTTCTTCAAGTTTTCCCTGTTTTTCCCCAAGTCTCAAAAACAAGTCCAGGAGAAAGCCGAGCCTGAAGTGCTTTCCCCTGTGCCCACTGTTTTTGAATCTCTCCCCGAAAGTGCTCGTTCTCATGTCGAGATCCCCGATGTTGAAGGGGACGACGAATGCGATTTTCCGCATCACTTGTTCAATGGTAGTGAACTGTCTCCTAACAAGAAATCTGCCCCAGTTCAGCAACCTGTCACGGTCCAGACTCCTCCCCGTGTCCAGACTCCTCCCCGTGTCCAGACTCCTACTCGTGCCCTGAAGCCTGTACTTGTCCTGAAGCCTGCTGCTGTTATTGAGAAACCCGCTTTGGAATGTGTTCCCAAGAAAACAAACTTGGTTCGCGAAATTCCTTGTGCTCATGTGCCGCAAACGTCTAGCTTCACAAAGCCTGAAACCAAAAAGTCAACCCAAAATGACCTAAAAATTTCAGTACCCAAGCCTGTGACTCCTGTTCTTGTTGATATCCCTGATGCTGAACCTGAAAAAAAAGTCCCAAAGTTCTTTAAGTTTTTTGGATTTTTTTCCAGGAAGTGCAAGACCACTCCGGTGGTGTCTAAGTGTTCTGATTCTTCTGTGATACCTGAAAATCTTGTTGAAAATCCTGTTGAAAATCTCGAGCCCGTTGAAAATCCCATTAAAAAGCCCGAGAAACCTGTTGCAAAGCTTAAGAAGCCCGTCAAAAAAGCTGGGAAAAAGCCTTCCAAAAAGGCACTTCGAAAGAAGCCCGGTTTGAAAGTCTCAACCGTCAAGCCAGTACTGTGCAAGCCAAAACTACCCCGAGATATCTTCGCGACCGAATCGAAACAGGAACCTTGTAAAACTCCCTTGGAAAACGCTACTAACCTTGCCTCCGAAAAACGTGTCTGGCGTCCATTTCGCTCCTTCCGCGACTCCGCCAAAAGGCTAGCGGACAAAGTCAGAAATTCTCTGAAACATTCGAACGTTCTGAGTACGGATTCTCCCGCCATTGCTGCATGCGCTTCCCTGGAGGGCCCGCCAGCAGTGAGTGCCACCAGTGTCGATAGTTTTCCGTCCTCTAATCATTCGTCTGTTTCATGTGCATCTGATAATGTCATTTCGCAGCCTGGAGTCCTGGAGTCAGAAGTGACGCAAGTGGACCGTTTGGAAGCAAAAAAAGTAGCGAAGATCCGAGTTAAGGTTCCTAAACGTTCTAGTGTGGTTACTAGAGATTCCGGTGTTTCACCTGTTGTTGTCAAAGATGTTAAAGACTGTCCCAATGTTTCCGAAATCCTCCCTGATATCCCTATAACCCCACAGTCCTCAAATAACTCTCTTCGGCTGAGTCTTGATAGTTTCCAGACTGCTGTGCTTTCCGGCAAGTTATGGAAAAATCTTAGGACAAAACTGAAGATAGATTTGGGTTCACGTGGCTTGCGGGTATCAAGTAATGATTCTCTTAATCTGGCGGGTTCGGTAAAAATAGGTAGTCTTTTGAAATCTTTGACAAGATCTACTCCGATTTGGCGCAAAGATAGTAAGGTGAAGTTTTGGACTAAGAACAGTGCTCGCGACGACCAAAGTGTTAGTGTTGAGACTTCGCTGAGTGTATACGAAAGTGACTTAGAAGAAGAAAAGACCCAAGATGATGGAAACAACAGCAACGGGAACAAAGAATTGAAAGGTATCTTGAAGACAGTACAACACTATGAAGATGCACTTCTTCACATCCCGGATATTGACATGACCAAGGAGTTCAAAACGGCTGAAGAAGCTACGGAGCACTTTGCTGCCATTAACGAATTTACCATGATGAACTTTACCGATTGCCACGAAGACAGAAAGGAGGTATTCAAGGTGAGAAACCAATTACAGATGCAAATCTTTATTATGGCTCAGGACGAATTGATAACAGTGTGCGAGGAAAAGTTCAATGAGTACTTTTCCAACTTTGACAAGATTCAACATTACTTGCACTTGTTAGTGGCAAACTTGAGTGGCTGTTCGGATAGCTTTCTTGAGACATGCGCAGAAATGAATCGCAACAAAAAACTGCTAGAGTTGATGGACGACTTTGAGGAAAGATTGGTTCAGCACTATCAGACTCAGGCAAAGTTCAGCTCTATGACCAAAAGTGCCTACCTTGCGCTCCGGAGAATGGAGGATGGTCTTACCACTAGAACCTCGGAGATCTTGAGCCAATACGACAAGGCCGTGAACTATAAGATTGGCTGCCACGAGCAGTACAAATCACTCTTTAAGAAAGAGAACGAAGATATGGATGTGACTACTGAGTACATTGACGAAGTGTTTAAATGCAAATCTACTGCAACACAAGTCAGATTTATGAATCGGTGCAAGAGAACCGACTTAAGAAAAATCTCTTATGATAGACTCGAGAATCTAAAAGAAGAGTATGAGGCTTTGAAGAAGAGCAAGAATAAGGTGGAACAAGCTATACATGTTGCCACTAAGAATTTCTCTTCCCACCGCCGTAAATTAGAAAAGCATTAAGCTTCTCTACTATTAGCTGGCCTTAGAGCCAGAAGCCTATCACTAGCTTTGACTGATAGCTACGATTATAAATGAATGCTTGAATTTATGTAATAGCCAATGTAGAATCTTCAAGGTGCCTTGGGTAGCAGTTTATATCTCTAAGAGATCCTTTTTGGAATGCCTCCAAGAGCTGTACTCCACTCATAAAATTTTAGGTGGGCGTTGGTATGAATTATGCGAGTCTTCGACTAGCTACTAGAACTACAGTACTACTAATGGCCGTTCAGTGCACTTATTAATAGCATATTATACACTACACACCATTCACCTATAATAACTCTACCAAGCTTCTCTAGTGCTATAATACCATAAAACTGCTATAGTATCTGTAGTATTATACTACTATACAACAATATACTACTATAAAACAATATACTACTATACAACAATATACTACTATACAACAATATACTACTGTACAACAATATACTAGACAATCATACAAGACTATAACAGATCCTTAAGAAATATGAAGGTTCTGTTACATAATTCTTAGTACGCCTTGTGCTTAATTACTTGTGTTCATTCGTCAATGACTCTTAAAGAAAGTAATGTTTCGGTGAGAACCAGGTGGCAGACTTTTTGATCTAGTGGTAGACCACTAATTCAACGACTTGTTAGGCAATAATAGGTTAAAAATGCTTCGATGCATGGAGTACAACGTATAATGGGTCTGACAGGTACTATTAGTAGACTGCTATGCTGGTATAGCATGGCGATTCTATACTGCTATTGGATCATACTATTATGCTGCATAATACTGAGGTACGGTTTTACACTACACTGCTCTTTCATTTACTTGCTGTATCATTAAAACCCTGCCATTCAAACCAACTTCTGTGGCCAATCTTCTGATGGTAGGCTTGGCGATACATTCTATTTTGTCTCTTAGGGGTTCATTCTATGAAACTTGGCACAACGTTTTCAACACCTTTTCCATCTTTTCTCTAGCAGAAATTTCAAATTGATTACTATTATTATGGGAGCATTGGTGGATACCTGGCAAAATTTATATACTTTGGCATTGATAGTGTATTGCTCGCTAGTGATGATTTGAAGGGCATGGCGGAACCCTATATATTCAAGAATCTAAAAGACGTGCTTCACTTTTCTGTACTTTTTCTCTGTTCTCATATTTAAGTGTTTTCTTGCTATGTTTATAGCGCTATTTTATTATTGCTTTGTCCTTCTTGCTTTATTCAACGTTGCCCCGTCAATATTTTGCAGCCATGCGAGTGCGCACTCATAAACACTTCAAAGAGGCCATGACTGAATCTTTTTCTCGTCAAAAGTAAACAAAATTCCCCCGTATTAACAACGTGGCTTCTTATAATTTGAGCACTGAAATTTGAATACTCTATTGAATATTCTATGCGTCAATTAGAGTCTCCGTCACCTTATGAGTAACATGGAGTTCAGTGTGGCATATCAAGTGGAGCAGGAAGCTAAGGAGTCTAATTTTCTAAATTCACCACCTGGTTGACAAAAACGAATAAAATATTTAAATTCTTCCAATGCTCGAACCGTTTGCCTTCCGAAGATTTCTTATTTTCGAAAAGTTCTATATTTTTATGCTTCTCTATATACGATTGACTCCCCGTTCTCTAGTTACAGGCGCTTGATTATATTAACTAATTCGTTTTCACCAACAGATAATTTTTGATGCCTGCAGTGGATGCAATCTAGATGGAATGTGCAATATAGAACAAAAGATACGCCTTGCTATTCCGCACTTCCTCTTGGGACACATACGACACCACGCTATCGTCAAACCGAAGCCATTGGCCAGACCCGCTTTTTATGAGCGCAATATAATGGCCAGTATTGACCAGACCTGAATGATTGACCATGGCAAACAATTCGTAGACCTTTTTGTCGGAATTTCTAGCCGTGCCATTTCCGGCGTCGGATGCATATTTGGAGAGATCCAAGAATAATGGAATAGCCACCTTGTCGTCAATTTTTGTGGACTTGTCGCTAGAAAAATTATGCTCGAATCTTTTTAATTGGATGCTCAATACATTGGGGAACTGCTTAATCCGCAAGTTTTTATGAGCTTTGGTGTTTTTCCCACACGATTGACATTGATACTTGACATCCAAGATCTCGCTTCGGGTGAACTGGTCTAAACAGTCCTGAAGCGACGGGTTATTCCGTTTGTTGGTGATCTCCAAGGACAAATCAATCAATGGATCGACAGTTTTGGTGACGGAGTCACAAGACGAGCAAATGACCGAACTTTCTAATTCTCCCAGAAAGGTCGAATGCATGATGCATCCGCAAGATCTGTGAGAGGTGTCACTAGAGCCAGATGTACTTCCATTATAAGTCCCATTTATATTTCCATTTTGGCTTCCATTTTCATGCTCATGCTCATTTCCATTATGGTGCAAGGTCTGGCGCACACGCTCGTAATCATTGTGGAACTCATTGAGCAAAAACTGCCAGAACTCATGAGCATCTTGCTCCTGAAATCCGGCAAGAGACTGGTTCTTGTACCATGCCGTGCTTAGCAAGTTGGTGATTCCATATCCTTCCTGGGAAGAGGAAGTGTAAAAATCCCGGAAAATCATGTCCACTGAACACGTGATACAGGCCAGCGAGCTGTCGATGGGGTCTCCTGCACTATAGACCGGCTGGCAGGGGCAGTTGAAAAAGTGAGTATCATTGTTGAAAAACTGCATTTTGACTAATGGGTTGTGGATCAAAGTTTGCAATATGCAGCTCATGAAGCACGTAGAGCCGAGGTTGATGATTCCCTTGATTCCCAGAAGAGCAAGATTCAGTGGCTTGACGTACTTTTCATCAAGCTCGGTAGACTGCCTTTCCTGTACCGCCTGCTGGACGAGTTCAGATTGGCCTGCTTTTTCTAGAATGGCCTGTACGCGGATCACATCTAGCTCGCCATGGTTCTTATAATCCATACATTGAAAGCAAAAGATGAGCCCATTACGGGAATCAATGGCAAACATGTGATTCTGTGCCTTGGCATGAGCCGCTGCGTGCTCGGAATAGCACCCCACATTCGGGCACTGCAAGCATATAAAGACTGAGTAGAAGTTGGAGTCCGAGCATCCTGAGCACCGTAGAACCTGCGCCTTGTACTCGTTCAATTTCTTTTGTTTGACAGGCTGCTGATCTTTGGTCTGTGTGTAGGACATAAATTTCTGGAGGCTGGCGTTGATGCTGATGGAAATGGCCACAGCTTGTTGGTAAGTGGATTTCACCGTGGCATTAGCTTTGGAGCTGAGCACCATCTGGAGATGCTTGCAGGGCTGAATCTGACCTATATTAGACACCATCAGCGATATTATAGAAATGCGATGTAATATGCGGATTGAAAATCGAATGAAATGGTGTGGGATAGATTAAAATGGTATTGATTGGAATAGATCAAAATTGGAATGATTTGGTGTGGAATATGTTGGAATATGTGGAATAAAATGAAATTACACGGATTAAACGCACTTTTGGCCCCGAACCGCGAATCCTCCGTTTACGGCTACGACCCTTTGTTGTGGTTGAAATTGATGCCCGTGACGGTTTGGTGCCAAATCTAATGACGGGCCGGTGATTTGAGTACTGATGAGCTCACATCGCGCCGCATAATCGGCACATGAAAACAAATCACTACCGCCGCACGCGACTCCGGTCATGTGATCTTGTAGAAACCACCCATTTATGGAGGTCTTTTAGTCTTTTTTGTCTTCTATTCATTGTTAACTTTGAGTTTTTGAGTTCTTGTGCCATGATCCTATATTCAGTGTGTATTGAATTTTTGGTTCTGTCAGGCTTCGCCAAACCTCACACCTCCAATATGAAACCAATCAAATGAGTCAATGAAACAAATCAAATCCCTCCATAAAACAAGTTCTAAAACAAGCTAACTAACTTATTTGGAGTCAACTAAATATTTAAATACCCGGAAATCTGTCCAATTGAAACTCTATTGAATTGAGAAATAGACAAATTAAAGAAAAACGAAACAAAAACCAAAATCAGATATACAAAATTCAGTCGATGTCAGAAAAATTGGATGCGATTCAATTTAGAACATTCACAAATTTGTTACACAAGAATTAAGAAATTGATTTTCAAAATTAGTCATTCATAAATACTGAAGCCAGATTTTCTTTTGATTTTAGAATCCAAGGACGACAAAGTATCTGCCCAAGAGATGTACCCCGTAGTGCATTAAAGCCTTGTAATTCGCTTACGATTTTGCTTACCACTGGATGTCACCAGGGGTTCGATTTTGAATTCACCAAAAGTTGGCTCGCCAGTACAAAATGCCATTACCTACTTTGATGTGTACTAAAAATGTGTATTCCGTGCCAGTGGATCCTTCGGGCAGACAACTTCAAAAAATTGAAATTCAAAGATCGTCAACAAATTAAATTAGATGAATGAATCAATTGATTTCACAAATATTTTTCAGTTGATTCAGAAATATTATGGGATTATATTCCAAAATCCTATACTCATTTCTTAACCAAGAAGAAATGACACTTCATGCAAATTTGAAATTAAATGGTCCATGGTGGCCCCTAAATCGCACTCACCCTACTCATAAAAGTCGTCATCGTCATCATCGTTCCGTATCGATTTCTTCACAAACCGAAGACGGTGGGCCTCCTCCAAATCTTCGTCCTGCAGGTTCATCACAAGCCTCTCGTCGGATTGCTTGACCGCCTGGAGATCCACTAAAACCCGCTCCAAATCTGTAATTTTGCAGTCACTGCCTCCGAGTTCCGTTAAAGTCACGTACTGCTTGACAATGTTTTTCTTGTGGTATATAATTAGGGTGGGGCAATTGGATTCGGGGTAGTTTTCCACACACCGGTTGGCCGGAATTTCGGCGAATTTGATCTCGGGAAACTTGCGGGACAAAGTCACCATGAGTGAACTAAGGAGCCGACTCTGAACTGCCAGCTGCAACGCCATGTGGAGCAAGACAAAGGTGTCATTGGAAGCAAGAGTCACTTCCTGCTCGTACTCAGGTTTAGTCACGTGACAAACGCTGCCGAACTTGGCCCGTTGTTGGACTTGCTGAAGTTCTTGAAACCGCCGCATTTTATACTCCTCAAGAAAGTCTTCATCCTCTTCGCCCTCGAGCTGCTCCAACTGGTCCAAGGTTTTGCCCTGGAGTCGATTTTCGTGCTGGCTCTTGACGGCTTCTTCCAACATCTGCTCAAGCTCTTCGGTGGGAGATTTAGGGCGCTCGGGGATGATACCATGTGCACGGAGAATATCGTTCCATTCTGTGTCTTCGGTCGGGTTAACCTCGACGGGAACTTTTATATCGTTTAGACTCATCTGGTTCGGCAAGTATGATGGATTAAGCGTTTCGCCTGCGCGCTCTATGCTGTGGTGCACTGGTCCACTGAATCAACCCACTTATCAATCAAACTCATTTGAAATATCCTCCTCCTCAATAATGAAATATGACGAAATTCTTGCAATGACGCACAGCTTGAATTGCCAGGCAAAAAAGTAAGTGACTTATAATAGAAAATCCTACATATGAAGTGTGCCTGCACATAATACCAGCCTCTTCGAAACCCTCAGATCTATCCATGATTTCTAACGTATTCTACAGATGGTGAAGTTCTACCTCAAAATCAAAGGCGAACTTTCAAACGTCACAGAGCTTGAACCATTGGACACGCCAGAGTCGCCCTACGAGTACACATTCAAGATCGAATGCACCAAGTGCAGAGAAGTGCACCCGAAGAATGTCGACATCAACCGTTTTGAACAGCACGATATTAGCGGTTCCCGAGGCGAGGCAAGTTTTGTGTTCCGTTGCTCCTTTTGCAAAAACGAACACTCGGCCCTGATTTCACGTACCAAGGAAAAACTCAGTGGAGAAAGTACTTCAGCCAATATTCTCGAAATTGACGCCCGAGGTGTGGATTTCCTTGACTTTTTTCCTGAAGGTCAGTGGACTTGCAAAGGTGTGGATTCCCCGACTGTTTTTACGGAAGTTGACTTAGAAGATGCAGAATGGTACGATTATGATGACAACATGGCCCAGGAGGTGAGTGTCACCAATGTGGAGTGGGAAATTTCCAGGCAATAGACAACTAGATAAAAATGGGGAAGGTATATGTAAGAGATAATAAATATGAGGTCATACCGAATGCATTAAACTGACCGAAGTCTTGTTCGGAGAATGACAATTGCATCACGTAACGCATCAATCGAAGCCTCCTGACGTCTGGCCATGCCTGAAAGATTAGCAGTCTGGCAATCCAGAACTCCAATTTATTATATCCCCAAAGTACATAGTATTTTCAAACCTACGTATAATCACAACAATGCTACTGTTTCTCTAGCGAAGATGATCACATCAAATGACATTAGCCAGTAGGTCTTATATCAAATCTACATCATTCACGAATTTTGTTTATGATCTATATATACAGAATTAAATACACGCCTATTTGGTAGCGCTGGCCAAGTAAGTGATCAAGTCGTTTCTGTCCTTAGGCTTCTTCAAACCACCGAAAGCCATCTTAGTTCCAGGAATGTACTTCTTTGGGTTCTCCAAGTAGTCACTCATGGTCTGCTCAGACCACTCAACACCCTTCTTCTTGTTGGCGTCGGTGTAAGAGAAACCCTCAGCTTGACCGGACTTTCTGCCGAAAATACCGTGCAAGTTAGGACCGACCTTGTGTGGGCCACCCTCCTCAACAGTGTGACATTGCAAACATCTCGTTTTGAAAAGATTGGCACCTTTTTTCTCAGATCCTTTTTCGAATTTGGCGGGCATGTTTATTTACTGAATGGAAAAAAAATTTCACGAAATTGCGGGAGTTGTTCTGTTTAAATACAACTGCTAAAAACGCACGCCAATAAATAATGCGATGATTATTGAAAGCTCTATTATTGGTTGCGAAGGCGCGCCACTGGGTCACGTGTCACACTTACCATATTTGGAGTTTATAATAGTCTCTGATCATAACAAATTTATCTGAAAAAAAACCGAATCGCCATTTGTGATAGGCTTTCCTTTCGTCATAATCTTATTGTACTCTTAGCTACAATATATCTTCGCCTTATTCTCACCTATCAGCTTGCACTCACATCATTGCTTAGCGTGGGTTGCTAGACGGTGCGGGAAGCCGATATCTCCGGCGCGGCACAACTCGGGTTGCCTCGAGGAAGGTTCCGGGGTCATATATCACGTCATGTCTAGCTGGCTCGCGCCAAATGTAATGAATCCGCACCTCTCGCATCCAATTTCTCCGGAACCCCGAAGGCAGTTCTAAAATTAACTTGAGAGATCTATTTCTTTTATTGGGCGTGCTAGTAATATTACTGATGGTTTTAATTGTAGGTGGTATTCGTAGTCCCCATATCACTTGTATGTTGCAACATACATACGGGTTTGGATCGCTTGACAAGCACCAAATTTGATATAGGATTAAAACCTTTTTTGGTTTGACGACAATTTACTTCTTGTTGGAGGAGAATGCAAACCTGATCTGGCTTCACAAGGATTAGAACCTAGTTTCGGTTTGTTGTGGAGATGGGGATCTGGAGAATGATTGAGATCTCGACCTTGATCGGGAAGGAGATCTGGACCTAGAATATGATCTTGATCTTGAATACGACCTTGATCTTGAATACGACCTTGACCTAGAGTACGACCTTGACCTAGAATATGATCTTGATCTGGAGTAAGACCTTGAGTAAGAACGTGAACTATCGGGAGAATGGCTTCTCGATCTCTTGCGCCCTCTCTGTTCTGTCACTTTCTTCAACGCATCTCTCATTTCCTCAGTGAGCACCCCCAAACCAATAGCAGTAAAGTAGTTGATTGCGAACATGATGTGGTCTGAGTCTCTATAAGAAACGTCCACCACGGGGAAAAGTCCGGTGATCGTCCCCCGGATCTGCAGGTCCTGTAAAAGAAGTTGCACCTCTTGCACACCCAACTCCTCCACCATCTCCTGGAATAGAAACTTTATAAACACCCTTCCCGCAGACGAAGTATCCGTTTCAGTCAACTTGACATGTGACAAGGTATCAGGCACAGCCATAGCATCGCATGCCAATAAGTGACCAAAAAATTTGCCTATGTTGCGCAACTGCGGTCCCTCATATTGGTAAATGGAGTTGTACTTATCGACAAACTCGGTTGCAAAAGCCACGTGCCAGCGCCGGCTCAATTGACACATTTTCTCCCCTATAACGCCAAAGTACTTCAGGTACGTCTTTTCCTGAGCACAGCACTTGATGATCATATCCACCACCACCTCATAGTCAAGCTTTTCCTTGCGAATGAGTTTGAGTATCTTGTGTACGGCTTCGTCAGAAGACATGCTGGACATGATGGTGAGATATATGCTTTTTTGGATCTCCATGACCTTGGAGTTGGTAAGGTCAAGTGTCGGGGCAGTCTCAGTCAAAGACTCATTAATGGGGGCTTCCGCTTTAAGTTCCGGTACCGTCTCCTTCTGTCCTCGATCCTTCGACGCAGATTCTATTGTGAGCTGGGGATTAGATTTGGATTTAGTCTCCGTTTTGGCCTCAGGTGCAGCATTGATTGACTTTTCATGATCGGAGACTTTCGGTTTTACTTCAAAGTCTTTCTCATTTTTCTCTTTCTCCTCTTGTTTCTTGCTTCCCTCGTCTCTCGCCTTAAGATGGTCCAACTCGGTATGTGGGTTTAGATGCAGTGACAAGTCAATGAAATGCACGTCTTTGTCATCATCAGCCTCTTCCACAGGTGGGTCCATATATCTCGCCCTCTTTACAAAGTTCGTGAATCGTTCTTGGATATTCAAAGGAAGACTTTTCTGCTGCAGCAATTTATCGAACTGCTCGTAGACCATCTCTAGTCCGACCTTTGATGTCGATGCCAAATGGTGACGCAGTCGATCTAGGATTAGCTCAACCACCGACACTGCCAGTTCATTGGGATTAGAATTGATAAGCACCTGTAATATCTGAATGAGAAGAATGTTGTCGAAAATTTTCATGGCGGAAAGCTCGCAGAGGAAGTCGATGGCATAGTTCACCATCAAAGCATCGTTTTTTATGTATGCCTTCTTGAAAACAAGCGCTAAACGAGTAACCAAAAGCTCGCCTATTTGTGGGGATATTTTGTTGAGTACTCGAACAAAAATACTCATCTTAGGTATTAAGCACTGATCCAGGAGTGTAAATATCATTATCATACGGCACACCGAACCCTTCGCCGATTGCGGGTCTAGAAGGACAATTTTTTGGGCAATAGCCAGGATCTTCTCATCCCCAAGTGAGATATCTAATTCCCCAAGCGCATATCCAATAGTCTCCTCAAGCGGTGACATAGTCATCGGATCACGTGTCTATGTAAAGCAATGTGTATTGTTGACACCACAGTCAAAGAATAAGTATCTTTCTCAACTATGTGCTGCATACAGGCCCATGCTCTTCCCTCGCATATATTCACTCATCGGGCAAGTAACTACCCCAGAAGCATCATCTAGGGTCCCCGAATCGTTTCAGAATACATAATGCTCTCAGGCCTCCGATCTCAGGTCCCCAGGACCGCTCAAAAAGGAAGCCATGTCAAGTGGAAGTTAGAGAATTATATTGAGACCGGCCAACTCAAGAAAACCAGTGATGCTCAATTTGCCCGAAAAGGGACCCGGACCACACAGAAAGCGTTTCGGCCCGCTAAAGCGTCCGGAATCTCATATCAAAAGGCGCTTTTGCTTTTGAAGGCCAAGTACGATACATTTCCATTTCAAACGAGCGATGGAGAAGCCATGAATTTGCGCCTGATTCAGGCGCTGGACTTGAAGATGAAAGAACCCAAGCTGATGGATATTTTTCACAACTTGATGAAAATTAGAAAGCTCTCCCGCAAGCCTATTGATCCCAATTTATTAATGACGCTTTTGGGAGTCAACCGCCAAACCATCCAGGACCCATATTTCGTGACTCGTGACGTGATTCAGCTACTTGAGCAGGACGATAATATAGCACGTGCTTTGGAGCTATGCCGCATGGCACCCAAAGATGCTGCTGCAGTGGGCATGAACTCCATCCTCGAGTGGTGCTTGGAAAAGAACAAACAGGAGCTTGCCGATAAAGTGATGGCCACCAGAAGTAAGTGGGGTATTCCCGCAAATTCCCACACCGCTGTGATCTACTTCAATGGCGTGGCTAATTGCCATGAATGGGGAAAACTCCCTGATTCTACCGCTGCCTCAATTATTTCCCGTTTCGATGCTACCAAATATAAGGATATTGCTGTCTTCAATGCTGCGCTCAAGGCCTTGATGAAGAACTACACCGATAACCAGCTGATGGCATGGGCGTTTTTTGGTCGTCTCGAAGAGCTGAAATTAAGCCCGGATATACAAACATTCTCGACGTTCTTGCTTGGAATCCAGAAGTTTCACAAAAAAAAAGTTGATACGATTAGGATTAACCTGCACATAACCACCATCCAACGAAGCGTGCAACTATTCCAGAGCCAAGCGCAAGTGGTTGCTGCTGCCAAGATTATTTTGGAAAAAGTGCTACAGGCGGCCATGCCACCGGTGCCTCCCAGCAAAGAAGAAGCCGAAATTAACCCACAGCTATTGTATGCATATAAGGCCAAGATTCGGAAACCACACATGGACATTGACCGGCACTTCGTGACAATTTTCCTCCAGTGTTTCCTGAATAATTCAGCGGGTACCTCCTGGAGCGCCTCTTCGGGGAGCCACTACGCGTACTTACAGCATGCACTTGGCTATTTGAATGCCTGGGTTCCCGAAATCAGTGCAATGACACAGTATGCAAAAGAAGCTTCGCTCAATGTGGACGTCTCACCCGAAGTGAAGAGAAAAACAGATACTCGAGTTGAAAGATCAGGCTTGATGCAGGAAACTTTGCCTAATGTCGTTCTTGCAGACTCGCTTCCGGAGTTAAATCCGCAAGTGGTATTTCCTCCTAGCCCCTTTTCCCGAAATAAAGGCCGGGCCATTTTCTCGGACAAGAAAAAGCCATTAGTGGACTTGACGCGTGAGAAATGGGCTGACTTGCATCAGCGTTTCGAGGCGAAAACCTTGCTGAAGCTGGAAGTAGAGCCATACGCAGTCAACAAGTTTCTTCTTCGCAATTACCTCGACGTTCTACTTCAACTCGGACTCTTTCAGAATTTTTACGTGGCGATGTGGACTTCACTCAGCCGATGGGCCGGCGTCCGAGACGTGAATCTTTCCAAAATTGCCAGCGGTCAAATGGCCATTGGTGCAATCAATAAGGATTACTATGCACGCATCGAATTTAACACTGTTGAAGACACTAAGATTTCCAACTCCCGTGTGGACACCACGATTGTTGACATCAACCTAGTTGAAGACTTTATCTACAAAATTGATGACAACTTTAGTGATAATCCTATTGGGTATGCACTTGAGATCGTCTCGGTGCTCAGCACTCCTCAAACCAACAATCTCTTAAAGCCGCGCCCTGCCACCTATAACGCCATTTTCTCCATGCTCAACCGAGAACTTTACCGTTTGAACGACCGAAACCGCACCATGGGCCGGAAACTCAATGTGCTGCGTAGTCTTCATGACAACACCGCCAAGAACTCGCTAACTGCAGTCCAGTTGCACGAGGTTTTGGACAATTTACAGGTGCTCATGGAGAGCATTATGGTGCGGTTCAATCGAACCAACGTCGATACTTTCTTCGTGGAGTCGTATAATAAGTTGGTGGGGCGGTTGTATGCAATCACATGGGTTGATGCTGCTCAAAATCATAAGCTGGCCGTGGAAATCCATCTCAAGATCATCCGGTCCGGTATTCTCATGTACCGGCCTCGCAACATTACTCATCTTTCCGACAAGCGAGGCTACGCTGAACCGATTCTCCGGTCCATGGAGTTTGTCTATGACAAGTATAAGAGCAGAGACGATCTCAACGAGCGGGAGAAGAAAACCATGCTTGCATTGAGGGATTTGTTCCAGGCCCTGCGAACGGCTGACGCCAAGGCGTTCGAAATTGCGCAGAGGAAGATATTTTTGTTGACCGAGACACAAGCCGAAAAACCATAGATGCTTCTATTAGTCTATTCTTGTATATAAAGTATTTGCTACGTAATTATGAAACCTACTTGGTAATGAAAGAGCTTTCAGATGACATTAGGCAATATTTATTTTTTTAGATGTATGATGGCTACTTTTCCGTATGATGGAGCTGGTGTATGTATCTAATTTCTATGGAATGAAGCATCGATGATAAAACTGATTCTAAGTATTCGTCGATACGAAAGAGACGTTTATCTTGGTTTTTCAACTAGTATCAATTCATCAACTACTTCCCTTCAAGCGTGTTGATGTTGTGTAACAAACTGATCATCTATTAGAGCGAAAACGATTCACAAATCACACTAAATTTTGAATCGCTTGTTGGATTGATTATCAGAATCATTTATAGGAATATATATATAATAATTCAGTATTTTTATAGCTGATTAACGCTGTTGGCTTTACCACTAGTATGGAGCACCCGACCCACAACAGTGTGCCATTTTGAATTGAGCAAGTCAAAAAATTGATACATCGTGGAAAAAAATTAGCAGAACAATATTAAAAGGTACAATACTAAGGGCTAACAATTTGAAAAAAAAATCCCAACAGAAATCATTACTGAGTTAATCACTAATGAATACACTACAATTAGAAAACAATACCTACTACTAGGAAGCTCATGAAAGAGTGAATATTAGTGAGTTAAATTTGAAACTATACGATGCTTTATTTCAAAGAAAGACCCAGTTCTCTTGTTTATGACTTCTTTCTAAGAGATATTTGACATATTTTGGACACAGTAATGGCTGCAAACAGATGTTACATGCACGACTCATTTGCGCACAACAACTCACAAACCTCAATCCACAACGACAAGATGCTTATTCTTGTGAATTCACCGTTGACCTTCGATTACAGCAATTTTCTTTCAGATTGTATTCAAGAGATTACGAGTGGTGACACAGGCGTCAAATTGATTATCCGGGACCACATAGCCCACTCACTGCACTTGAATTATGTTCTCCTGACCCTATACACCCAGGTTCGGAGCTTGTTAGCTGCCAAGGGTTTTGGGGCCGAGATGCAGGTGGACATTCTCTTCAACTTGTCCCTGGGTCGATTGCAGGCCTGGGAAATACCATTACTCTGCCTGGAGGCACTGGAGGCCGTACCCCATGAATTGAGCGGTGCACGACTTTACAAAATCAGCCAGCCCCCCACTCCCCGATCTTTTACAGCGTCAAAAGAGTTGAATTCCGAAGAATGTTCATATGGACAGTTTTCCTTCTCTGATGTTGCGGTAGGAGGCACGTTTGACCACCTTCATGATGGGCACAAGATACTTCTCTCTATTGCTGCGTTCGTGACCAAAACTCGGCTCATAGTGGGAGTCACGGGCCCAGAACTTCTTAAGAATAAGAAGTACGCTCTGATGCTACAATCTTTGGAATACCGTATTAAGGTGGTGTGCGATTATCTTGAACAAATGCTTCAGGATCATCAGTGCTACGTTATATACCAGATCAACGACGTCTGTGGGCCCACGGGATACATTGCCGATATCGGCGCTTTGGTGATAAGCGAAGAGACTCTTCAGGGGGCAAGGTATGTGAATGAGTATAGACAAAAGGTTAATATGCCTGGACTTGCCGTGATAGCTGCCAAGGTGCTTGGTGGTGATGGGAATGTTGATAACAACTGGCAAGGCAAACTAAGCTCCACTGATATGAGAAAAGCGGAATTTGAGGCTCAACTTTCAAAGGCAGAGAAGCAATAACTAGAGAAAATTTTGAGAGCATAATGTTAGAGCAGAGCTATTCTTAATATAGCTACAAAGCAGATGGCAATAATAATTTAAAGAAGACCTATTTCAAAAAAGCATATTTCAAAGAAGCCCAGTTCAAATAAGCCTAGTTCAAGCAAAGGAATTTCACATTTATCCGATCGAGATACCCTTATCTTGAGTATTGGAACGCCTGGTGTTTCTGTCGCGATGATCCAAAGCTAAAGATACATGGGAATCGAAACTGGCAATTTCTTCAAGAAGATTGAATCCGGCTCTTTCCGTGTCGAGATATTTTCCTTTATCATTTGCATCTGCCAACGCAACTCGGATCTTTTCAAACGCCTGCTGCCCGAGCCCCAACTTCACTCTAAGCCTCTCCTTTGTTTCTTCGAAAGGTTCATCGGGGAATGCAGCAAATACAAATGGCTTGCTATGCGTGTAAGTGGTGGATTTCTGGAAATGGAACACTGGGATAATGTTCAACAGCTTGGAGTATAATTGGGCTTTCTTGAACTCTTCCCGAGTCACCTTATCCTCGATGTCACTGCCATCAGTCTCAATGCCTTGATACCTCTTAAACATGTCGTGGCGCACCAAGATCTCCACCTCTGTAGGAAAGTATCCACACAAGATTTCATAATTGTCGCTGATATCTTCGATGGAGCGGTCAAATTTGATGAGATCCGCATACTTGTTTTCCTCACTCGCCCACACCAAAATACCGCTCAAATGGTGTTGGGGAATGTTGAGCTTATGTACCACCTTCAGCACTAAATCGGCAACCGTACTTGTTCTTGGCACTAAAAGCTCTAACAAATGAAACTGAAGCACACTGTTGAGCCAGTAAATCTTGATGGCTTTCATGCTCTCGTATTCTTTAAGTGTTATGTTAAGCACCTCATATTCAAACTCGGACACCGAAGACACCGCCACCTGCCTATTGAAGATCTGGGAAAGGGACATGTTCGAGGCCAATGGAAATCTTGTTCCGTGATTATTAATCACGAAGAGCCGCAAGTACTCGGGGTCTGTCTTGTCGCCGATTCTTTTGGCTATTGCCTCCGCCAACTCTTGGTAAGTGTGAGTTGTTGAAACCCACATATCGAAGGATTTGCTGATCTCTTTAGCTAGCTTGATCTCTTTTGCTTCTGCAGACTCTCCGTTTATATCAACTGAAGTTTCTTTCTCAGAGACGGCATCTTCTTCAGCAACATAATCACTGTCCTCTTCTCCGTCATTCACTTTGCATGGCTTCACATGAATGTGCAACCGAGTAAAGAGGAACTTGTAATAATCCTGAACGCCGCTGATCCTGCCTCCCACAGACTGCACTTCAGAAAGCTGCACGGCTAAAATATCGCCAGTACTCAACTCATTCTTCTCGAGAGTGAGGTCTGGGTCCACAGGTTCGATTTTCAACCTTGAGATTTCCTCAAAGTATGACAACGACGTCTCTGCGTGGAATCCTAAAAGAGAGTTGATCTTGGGAGTCAAGTGTGAGATAACGACGTCTTTGTTGACAGTCAAAAAAGTGAGACCTCTCACTTCAGAGAGCACTGGATCAAAATATTTGATAAACAAGACAATTTCATCGCCAGTATTCTCATTTACCGCTTGTACTAAGCGCTGCGATACTATCCTCTCAGAGACTTCATCAAAGTTGAAGAGTTCCGGTTGAGTAAGGGAATTTGGTGCGGAAATATTCATGAGCTCCTCTCTTGTCTCGAGAACAAAGAACGCCATTTCGTCGTACTTTCTCTTGAAACCCTTGTTGTAAACCTCCATAACCGTATCGTCAAACAATTCAGGCAGAACCCCACAATCAGGACGCGAGGTTTTGTTGTTTCGCTGCTTGATTGTTAACAACTTGAAAGGTAAGGCAGAGATATCGAAATCAGCATCATTTACAGGATGATCCTCTGTGCTGTCCAGACCCGTTAAATCCGTTGAATCCGTGTAGCCCAATTTGTCACTCAAAAGTTTCAAAAATGATGAGAATTTAGCATCCTTTCTTACCAAGATCTCTGAACCGTATGATCTTGCATCAAATATTTCAGAATCGTATTCTTTGACCTTGGAGGGGTCAGGACACAAGTCGAATCCATTAAAGTAAGTGAAATTCTTTGATGTCACAATCTTCACATTAATGAAATAAAGTGCCTCTCTTCTCAATCTTTCCTGCTTTTCAATCTCGATGCGCTCGGCTTCAAT
This sequence comes from Metschnikowia kamakouana, assembly GCA_002374535.1. Taxonomy (NCBI): domain Eukaryota; kingdom Fungi; phylum Ascomycota; class Pichiomycetes; order Serinales; family Metschnikowiaceae; genus Metschnikowia; species Metschnikowia kamakouana. Next base: position 34,411 of record NKZX01000796.1, read on the forward strand.
CTGTTGGAAAATGTGCTCAGGGATAGCACCCACTTCATCCGGCAAAATCCTAGGCAACTCTGACTCTCTGTAATACACCAACATGTATGCCGATGTGGCCCTCCGAATGAGGTACTCGTTCTGCTCCATTCTGGTGAGCTGTCTCACTTGATTAGCAGTGAGATCAGCGGCTCCGAAATTTTCCTTGAAGACTTGAGAAGGTGTAACTTTCCAAACTCTATCATCATCAAATCTCAACCATGTGTCGCTGTTTCCTTCCGGCTTGATCATGGCGTAGTAGTGACCATTTGAAATGCTTCCCTGGTGAACAAGAACTCCATGAAGCTTGTAGTTCCAGTTCTCATTTTTGATGCTATCATCTAAGTCGTCATCAAGATATGCGCTGAGATCAATGCTGTCTGGAAATTCATAGAAGTCATCGATCTTCACTAAATCGTCCACCATGAAATCATACTCGAATCTTTTCAATTGTAAATGCAAAACTGGGGGAAACGACTCGAAAACAACTCCTTTTTTCGCATCCTGGTAGCCGTGGCCCTCGCCGGCTTGGTATTTGTTTTCTCCGTCTAACATCTCTATTTCAATATAGTTTTCGAAAGACTGTTGCAAGTTCTGGAAGCCTTTGACATTAAGTTGTATGTCCCAGAAATCCTCGACTCTAGAGGATTCGTAAGAAACATTCACACACTTGATGTAAGATTTCATTTTTCCAACGAAAATATCATTCAAGCGGCTCTCGATTTTCGTTCCTTTCATTGCGGACTCCAATTTATCCATCAACACACGATTAAGCTCTTGCACATCATGCTGGGTGAAAGCCTCGCTGGAATCCCAGCCAAAAGACTTTGTTAATTCAAGTGTACCGACAGGTTCTTTCGACAGCTGCATCAAAGAGAAAATCTTTTGTAAAGCAATTGCGACAGCTTTGCTATTTGCTTTGGACGTCTCCAGTAAAGATTCCAGCGTTGGGATTTGATACACAAGATCTCTGAACCCTCTAGTGGTGAAGTATGACTGTAAGAGGGAATTAAGGTAGCATGTCGCACCCTGGTTATTCAAACCTACGAACCCAGTGCTTAGCTTGGAATCGTAGTTAATGAAGTTGTGCCACAAAACACCCGTGGAGGAGTCGTCAATGACACGGACATAACCAGTAATATTCAATTTGTTGTTCTCCATAATCGCATGCAATTGGTTGACTTTCTGAGGGTTAACGAGGTCCCTCGTGGTGATGAAGGAGGAAAATCCCCAGTCAGTTTCATTTTTGTTGAAACGGTGGCTCGATCCACTTGGATAGTGGGACTCTGGGTGATCTGGGTTCCAAATATCAAGTGCAAACTGAGCACAAATGTACCAGTTTGGGTCTAGCTTGCCGTCTGCGTCGGGGCATGGGTGTGGCTCCATATATAGGGAAAGCAGATCGTTGTTTCCCTTGGGAAATAACAAGATGTTCCACTTAAATCCGCCACACTCAAATAAAGGGCTAGCTACCTTGTTTTCCCGCTTGATTGCATTCCAATCCTCGATAGTCCAAACATAATGGATGCAGTCCTTTACAGGGTAATCTTGGATAGGCTTCATCAACCTCTTTCCCAAATTTTTGAAATCTGTAGCAATAGGTATTGGGGTTACCAATCCGGGTGCATTATTATTGGATACGTTCTTGGTAAAGTCGTCACGAGTCTGGACCTCAATATCCGAGCGGTCGGAGTTGTCGGAAGTATCCATGCCGATCACCTCTTCAAGCTCCTCGTTGACTATTTCACAGTCACTATCAATTTCAATCAAGTCTTCTCTTGAGTCTGCACTGTTCAGCAAAGGATTGTGGTGGCCAATCATGGCTCTGGGGTAAGTAGTGGGTTCAAAAGTTGGATTAGGGGAAGATGTTCAGAAACCTCAGAAGTTCTCTATTTCGGCAGTACAGAATCAGCAAAGTGCGAATCAGTCTTTTGCTCTGAATTTAACTTAAACAAAGTGGATTGGTAGATTGCTATTTGGATTGGCAAACTGGCTTGAAAGTAAAGGAGGAAAAGATCAACTGAGTGATTAGGGGATACATGATTCAAGGGTCACGTGGGGTCGAGTGCGAGTGTACTGCTGAGTCACGTGACTGGCAGAAGACTCTTCGGTTGCCCCAGGGCTCCCACGACATACCTGGCATAGTTTTCTTTTTAATACATACGTCACCTACTTAAGCTAAATGTGTGCCTCCGTCTGAGCTCATGCCTAGTGCCGTGCAGAACTTCAGATCTACCAGATAGCGCCTATAATCATTCGTACAAGGCTGTACCTGACCCACTATCTCTAACAGCCCATCAATGGCATGTCTCGCCTATGTTGCTCTTTTCTGTGACGAATTCTCCACTACGACCGTGTTTAGCCCTGACTCATGCCACTGTCTTCATAAAGCTTAACTGTTACATAGTAAATCGTCGTAAAGACTATTACAGTTATCACATATAATTTAGCTCTGCGCTTAGTTCCTTTTGCTACTTTTAGACATGTAATTTCCTCATACTCACTAAGGTCTTGATTTCCCTCGAATTCCATCAATGTATTCTTTATGTCACGTTTGTTCATTATTCTCATAACCTGTTGTGTTGAACGTATGAGACGTGCGAGTCTCATATGTACTGCATATACATGTAATGGTATATGCAGTATATCCAGA
>NKZX01000799.1:0-24428 GCA_002374535.1 Metschnikowia kamakouana
CCCTCTATTTTCTTCTCTATTAAATAAGAACTTGGTCAGGTGAATTGTTGGCCACCCCAGTAACTTTTGGCCGTGACTGAGTCCCGCAATATGAAATCCAGTGTAAAGCTCCCATTCAAATAAGTTGAAATACTCCACTTTCGTAAATATCTCACAAAAATCATCAGTAGTTTGTATTGACTTATGGTGGCAATTTGATGGTGGATGTTTGTTAATACGTCTTTTCAGGCATATAGCACCCTGACAGCTAACCATTACCTAAACTGTACCATAATGAAGGGTAAAAGATGAAGGGTAAAAGATGAAGGGTAAAAGATGAAGGATGAAGATGAAGGATGGAGTAAAGATTTCCATAGATCGGGGTATCAATGCCATGGTCCTTGCTTTGTAATATTAAGACAGCATTCCAAGAATGTCAATCTCCTAGAGCTTCCTGGATAAGATTTGGATAAGATTTTGGATAAGATTTTGATAAGATTTTGGATAAGATTTGGATAAGAGTTTGAGCCTTTTGACAGCCAATTTCTGCTTAAATTCTAACAACTTCATGGGGGGGACGGACCCTTTTATATTGCCTATGCGCCCTGAACCTGAAACATGGCGTGCACATACCCCGCTGTGCATGTTTCATCCTTGCATCAACTGCACTCATCATACATTCAATTCCGAATCTGGCTGTGATAGAGTATTAGACTATAGTAGATTATTAGACTGTAGTGGGTTGTAGTAGATTATTAGACTGTAGTAGATTATTAGACTGTAGTAGATTATTAGACTGTAGTGGACTGTTTACAGCCAGATCCCGTATAGTTGAAACGGGGTTAGATGCAGTACGCTCGTTTTTTAAGGAATTGTCATTTGTTACCCACATCCTTTTAGAGTATTCAGTGTTTAGCTAACAATTAATAGAGCCTTTCTAAACATCTATAACATGTATAGGTTTCTTGATCTAGAAAGTATGGTGTAAAACTGAGACTATAAGATTATGATTATGAGACTGCACATAAGCCTAGATGATGTGGCGCGTTATTCTAACATTCGCATATGTAGGAACACCAATCTCTTTAGTCTTTAACAATTCTAATAAGTATAGTACTTGAGTGATAATCTATTTCATTTCTTTTATCTTTATAATAAAATGTCCTGTATAAAATCTCCTGCATAAAATGTCCTGCATACAAATATTCCAATACTCTTCAATAAAATGGAAACTTCTTACGTTATATAGACCAATGATTTAAACCTTATCCACAGAACAACTTTCCGAAACGTATACTTTCCAAAATCTCTCATTCATTACATCTATTCCGGAGATATCCGTTGGTTCCTTTTATATTTCTCCCATTGGATCGGTATATGCAGGACTCACTTCCCAAGAGCTTTTTTTATCTTTATACTCTACAACTACTCCTTTATTCAATCCTCTGGAATCTAATCTACTCTTCTATATTATACTTTTCAATCTATATTAAGAATCTTCTATACCATGCTTTCCACGTGACCTGAATTAGAATCCAATTATTAGCCTCATCAACATCTTTTAAATCATCAACATCTTCTTAAATCATTAACATCTTCTTAAATCATTAACATCTTCTTAAATCATCAACATTATTAGCCTAAATGTTCAATCTTTTTAATACTGCATGTCCACCCGTTAAACCTTGTGTTAAATTTTATACCTAGCTACGTTATAATTGTTTGGCTTGGAGCTTAATTGTTCCTTACACTGACACCCAGGTGTAGTGGTGGTTTACCAATCTTTGTAATTCATGAGATAGTTATCATCTTAGTTCTGTATATTGTGGGGGCTAAGCTACCAGGAAGTTTCCCTTAACTAAGCTTATTCACTACTTAAAAAATAAGAACAAGAACTATATATTCCTTCTGGACCATAACATGATTACTCGTGAAATCCCCTCCTAGGGTCAATTTATGGAGTCTTATTGTTTCATCTGGAAACTGTATATTGACCCATGCGATATGTCTCACATTGTTCAACGTATGAGACTCGTGTTGAACGTATAAGACTCGCACGTCTCATACGCACTACATTCTGAACAGTTGGAAGAGTATGCACATCAAAAGGTTAGAATGCAGGAGGACAGATGAAACTGACATATGAGAGCCACTTCTGAAACCGAGACTGGAGTGACTGAGGATCTGAAACAAGATCCGAAGGAAGGATCCAATGAGACACCTCTGAAGAAAAGCCTTTGTGCAGAAGCATGCACGAAGGGGTGTTTGAGGAATTTACGGCGATAACTCCGATGAAAGAGGTATCAGAAGGAAATGCCAAGAGTCTGGTTGGTCGGGAGGACGTCACGGACGGGGGTCATGCTGTGGAAGGGCTCTGCTTTATTGAAGGATTTTGGAAACAGTCCAGTCATAACAGAGATAGAAAGGAGTTACGAATATAACTAGCTTAACAAAGAATAGAAATGACTGAGACTATCACTGAAGTACCTTACTTATTGGAGTTGTTAAAGAACAAAGAGATTGGGGTTCCTACATACACGAGTGTTAATAATAACGCGCAACACACCTCGCCTGTTCAACAATAATCTGGTCATAAGCTGAAACTCTTATGTAATCTGTCTCTTATACTTCCATCTGCGTGCCATTTTAGCCCCCATTTTAGCCCCCATTTTAGCCCCCATTTTAGCCCCCATTTTAGCCTTCACTAGTTCATCACGGCTTTCTAGTGTAATAGTAGGCTTTTTTGAGGCATAATCAAATATAGTGCCCAGGAACTCTTTTCAATCTAGAGATCCACATTCTAAGGGGAAATGGAAGTTACACCGTGACAGGCTCTAATAGACAACGAGGAGGTGTTGACTCCAGAGGGACATGGAATCCATGCCGTATTCCCAGAATAGGCCAAACCCCCGTTTTCAATGAAGAAATCAGGAGTGGCTGGTTGGGATCCCCAGGCATCAACACCTTGTAACCAACCCGCCACAACGGAATGGACTAGTACTCAGAGCCAGGCCTAATGAGCACAGGACTGAGCAAGGAGACAAAAAGAGAAATTGGGTTAGAAAAAGATGCTTGATATAGTTGCCATGTGTGGTAGTGGAGGTTGGTTATTTACTTTCGCAACCATTAAAACATTGTAGCATGTGCATGTTTCAGTATGCAGGTTTCAGATGAAACAGGAAGTCCAAAACAATGTTTCGACAAGGAATTGCGCAATGAAGCTTCGATGAGGAATCTGCAAAAATTCCAAAGGACAAGCAATAGGACCCCCCATGGTGTCATGAGTTGGAGCCACGCCGTGGTTATATACAGGACGATCTTAAGATTTGTTTGTTGATTCTACAATTTCACAGCTGATCTCTCACTAATCAGAATTAACTTACAACAGAAGTAAAATGGCTGTTATTTTTTAAGTTGGGCCCAAAAATCACATGTCTCTATATATGTGCACTGACCATAGCCAATACACTAACTATGGGCCCGCTCGTGGAGCAGACGTCCTGAAACGTGCCGTTTTTTTTTTTGTGTCTACATTCTGAAGAGTATTATTATGATTGAGAGAAAAGTGCAGTGCCTTTCGTAAACACTTCCACTTTAACTTCCATTTTAACTGCTTTATCTGCTTCAGTTGCTTTAGTTGGTTTATCTCTAAGACTAGGAATTGCCATTTCCTTTCCTAACTGAGCTGATTTGATCTCCTTAAAATTTTATTCAATTAGCCTTCTTCTTATATATTCATGATGTATTCTTTCGGGTCCATATTGCTCGGAAGCTTCCTCTTCCTGCATGTAAATGATCCTAATCTTTTTCATCTGTTCTTGATTATATGCAGTCACGTGAAAATGCTGTAACGGGCAAATCTTTATTAAACTTGTTGAACGGTAAGAAGATTTCAAACTCACCTGACTCTGTATGGGTGTCAATATGCAGGATGCAAATGGTACACTTTTTTCAAACAAACTCCAGGGTATAAGCTCCAAAGGAGGATTTCGGAAGACAATCTCCGATATATCCGAAGGATCAAACTGCAATCTTATAAGAGTATTCAATGATAAATCCCAAATAGGAAACCCACATGAGGGGTTAATCAGGGGGGCTGCAATTTTGGCTTTGTGGATGGTTGTCAAATGGGTTTGTGGACAGATGTCACAAAAAGAAATCTCCAAAGCTTGGACTATATAAGGAAGAGTTCCCGCTCGGTTTTAAGAGAGTACAAAATCAAATCTGCTTGTGATTAGGAATAAGGATTCCCGATTGGTTAGAAACGAGACTCTTATAGATTACACTGATGGTCTAGATACAGGACAAAATCCCATGGAAGATGGGGTGTTTTCTTTTTTTCATTTTATTAAGAAGATTGATGAAAAATTGGGGTGGTTGATTTATGGTTGGATTAAGGTGTGGTGCAACCAGATAAACCCGTACACCCCCACCCCTCGGAACTGGGCCCAAGTGCGGTTGCAGAGGACCGGAACTGGGCCGGATTTGGATGGACATCCCACTATAAATCCTTATCCCGGGAATATTTTTACTCCCAAAAAAAGTATGATGATGACCGGAATTCAAGCTTTTCAGAAATATGATTTTTATAAATTAAAGTTGGAGAAAAGGTGGTTTTACATTGAGCCTTTTTCTGCTGAGGTTGTCTGGTGTACGGGTGTGTGGACACCATTTCCGAGGGTTCCCAGCGTTCCCAGCGTTCCCAGCGTTCCCAGCGTTCCGAGGGTTCCTCCATTACCCTCACCCCTTGAACATGACATCAGAAGTTCAGTACTTATGGAGTTATGATTGGCCAATCAAATGCACGTGCCAGATTACATAAGCATTTATATGACCGCGCAACATGCGCGTTGTATCTCATGTTGTACGAACACCAAACTCCTCGTTCTTTAACAACTCTAACAAGTAAGATACTTCAGTGATGGTCTTAGTCATGTCTTCTTATGATCATAACAGGTTTTCTTTTTGTGTATGTCTGAATGAAATGATTTGATACTTTTCAAACCTGAGGGGGAACCTCCTCCTTAAATAGTCCAAGGTCAGGGGGCTTCTTCATGTGGGGTTCGTCCACAATCCCCTTTACAGCCTCCTTGAAATCCCCTTTACAGCCTCCTTGAAAACCCCACATTAGGTTTTGTTATCCGAAACCCCACATTAGGGTTTGTTATCCGACCTCTCATTGGATGTCCATAAGATACCCGCTGGGTTCACCGGAGATACAACTTCATGAACATTTCAGCCTTGTTGTCTTAACCGCTCGGTTGGATTTCCTATTTGAGACCTTTTATTGGATGTTTCTATAAGATCCCCGCTTGATCCTTCGGATGTACTGGTGACTCCTTCCGGGTCTTCCCATTTGATTTTGGAGTTTGGAGTTTGAAGTTTGAAGTTTGGAGTTTGGAGTTTGGAGTTTGGTGTTTGGTGTTTGGAGTTTGGAGTTTGGTGTTTGGATTTTGGTGTTTGGTGTTTGGAGTTTGGAGTTTAGAGTTTGGAGTTTGGTGTTTGGTGTTTGGTGTTTGGTGTTTGGATTTTGAAGCCGGAATGATTCATCAAAGTCCACTCGTTTCATCTGAATCCTGAATAATGAATCACATGAGTTGGGGTTCCTTCTTACAAGTTCAACACTTGCTTCAGCTCTCTGCAAGACTTAAGTCCCGAAGATTTGAAGTTTTAAATTTGAATTCTAAGACTAGAAATCATGACTACAACACTATGAGGAATAAGACTATGGAGAATAAGACTATGAAAAATATAAGATAGTCATGGTCTTTGAAGTCATTAATGTTATCATGTTATAGCAGTTTTGTTGGACCAATTATAGCAGGCTATATAATTTTGTTGTTTACAGATAATAAAGTAAACTATGAAATTTATAGAAGGCTATAGTAAATATGGTGTCTTGTATGTCTCAGTGGGTTATTGGCGGTGGTGACTACACTGGGCTGTTGGTTCTAGACCACACGTGATGCTTAATCGGTTTGTTGGCTTGCATATAGACGCAGCTCTTGTATACACTTTCTTCTATCACTCATGTTTCTAATTGGGATGGCTAGTGTAGAGGTTGTTGGAGAAGTTGATTAGGTCTTTAATGGCGTGCATGTGCATGCATAAGCGAAACGGTGTTGATGCGCACATGCGTTTTAAGATCTATGATGCTTGACCACTTTCTCAAGAGTCTCAAGAGTCTCAAGAGTCTCAAGAGTCGTTCATTAAGGTAAAATGGAGGTAACTTCTAAGCAAAGGTTATGAAGGTAATTTGGAAGAATTTTGAAGAATTTTCAATCGGAAAAAATAATGACTCCTGCGTGATTCGAACACGCGCATCTTACGATAACAGAACTTGAGTCTGCCGCCTTAGACCGCTCGGCCAAAGAGCCATTTCTGAAAAAATTAAACTATTACATAGACTTGTTTGGACAATATAGATGTTCATAATGTAAGGCGTAATTAATCAAGAATAGATATTTAAACGTAAAATAGTATTGACCTGCATAGTTACTGGCCACAATGAATATGGTTATGAGCCCTAGCAGTTCTAATCTCACTCTTTGAGATTTTGGTGCTGAGATTCTGGTGTAGAGTCCAACACTAGACTCGGAAAATAGATTCCTGCACATCTTGTATTATTTGGGACATATCCACTTTCGTGTATTTTGACTTACCTAGATAAGAAGGTCCATCTCATGCTGTAGGTGCAGACGCATGCAAGATCTGCAGCACTATTTGCTTGTATACAGGACTGACAAAATTAAACTTTAATTTGTTCGGTTAAAAACACTAAATGCACATTTTAAATTTAAAGTGTATTTTTTAAAGCAAGGTTAAATCAGAGGTACTTCTGCATTGCTTTTCCTGTAGTCCTGCACGCAAGAGTAACGGGTGCATACAGGAATAACGTCTAACCTTATTCATACAATAAGAAAAGGTTCATTATAGAAACCTAAATTACTATACTTTAAGCTATTTAAGTAGTATCATTATAATATGCTGACACGTGATATACCGGCTATATGCAGTATCCCTGTGGCTCTAAACCACCCAAGACATCTTAAGGATACTTCATATAATTTCAGTAACAACATCTCATAGTCAATCTACTTCCAGAGTTGGTTCACTGCTGTTCAAGGATTAAATAGTACTTTATGGTGGTACTGTATATAACGTGTACTGTATATACTATATCCTGCATATACAATGGACTAATCACCAGAAGTCCTAGGTTCAGCCAAGATCTATTGCCTGAAGTATAAAATAAATTAATAATAGTAATTTTAAAGCAATATTATTAATTGAGCCATTGAATTTTAATGGAATCCAATTTTTAGTATGGTCGTGCGAAACTCATATTTTCCTGCGATTTTTACAAAAAAATGACCACACTTCAAAATTGAATAAAAAAAAAGACAATTATTAAATTTAATGCTTAAGTAGTCGTTCATCTTTTCGTCTTAATTTTATTTTTATCAGAAATTTTAGTGTTGGGTTTGGGTCAATTTATTGAGTGAGGATTCTCATTTTTGCAAGATCTCACCAAGATAGTGTATTAAATCAGCACAAAAAAATAAAAATAAAACAGCTATTTTCAATAAGCCATTATGCAGGATAAGATCAATAAATCAGGAATATCGTGATATGGATAATTTTTTTTGACCATGTTTTTGGTTTAGATTGTAGTGGTTTATACTAATGTCGGTTTTAGCGCAAAAATGTCGCGTGTCGCGTGTCGGGTGTACTGATGTGTCTCAATAAGGACAATATCGCAATTTTCTGGTGTACCGATGTCCCAAGTCAACATCACGCGAAAACCTCCACTCTTCTCATCCACACCAACCATGTTCGGAGCCTTCAAATCGTCTCTCGTCGCCCTGGGCGGATACCTCTGGAAAAGAGCCCCTCGTCTCTCTCCTCCCCAAAAAAACCGCTTGCGCTCACGCATGAAGCTCGTCGACAACAACATAGAGACCCTCTACCAATCCTTAAAATTGCCCCAATCAGAATCTACCGGCTACAAGAAAATCGACTACCTCAAGTTCTCCTTACCCAAGCATTCAATCATGGAACCCCGTGATAAGTATACTACATTTGATAAGAAGGTTAAGGGGTACAGAAAGAGTGTACACTTGGTCCCAAAATGGACCAAGAAGTCATTCAGAGAGAATCCTAAGCACTTCTAATCAGTTTCACCAGCTTAACCGAGGTTTACCGAGGAGCTGGCTCAACAGGTTCAAGCAAAGCTTACTGATTTACTGAGGTTTACTGAAAAAAGCTGGTGAAGCCGATTGCTAGGTTCACTGGGCTAACTTAGAGATTAGTGATGACTAGATGACTAGACTAGAGGTACTGAGGTGATCCATGGCAACCATTTCAAGTCTAGACAAGTGAGAGAAGAGAGAAGAAAAGAGGAGAAGAGAAGAAAAGAGGAGAAGAGAAGAAAAGAGGAGAAGAGAAGAAAAGAGGAGAAGAGATTAAGGGTGAGGTTAAGTTGGTAAGACTGGTTGAGCAAGTGAGGCTAGGAAGTGAGACTAGAACATTTGATGAGTTGAAGAATGTTAGTGTCAAGGTCTGGTTATTATGGGTTGATTTTGAACGAGTCTATCATTTACATGTATATAGAGATGGAGAAATGATGGAGAAGTGATGGAGAAATCCCTGGTCTAATAGTATTTTTATAGCCATTGGATGATTTGGTCCTGCATATACCGAATTCAATAAAGAACTGTGGATAGCATACTAAGATTGTATTCTGATATTTCTTATCAGTGTAATGTCAGCTCCTTGTCTTAAACAAACCATTTATTAGCCCTTACATTGGTAGGTCCAAAACCTACAACTTTACTCCAGTACTGCATACCACAATCCTGCATCCAAACCAACACATGCTCCATTACTTTCCTATCAACAAATCTGTAACACAAATCTGTAACACAAATCTGTTGAACCTGTGACATATCCTGATGTCCAAGATGCAGGAAGCAGATGGAAAGTGGCTTCAGAAATTAACAAAGATCCAACTCCGGAAGTGAATCCTGAGGAGGATTTCAAGGACGCTGGAACGAGGGATTCAAGGAGGCCATAGAAACAATTCCCGAGATTGGTTAATATAAATTGGTGGTTTATAAATCGATGGTTTAGTAAAGGATAATAAATCGTTTACTCCCCCACCAGTTTCACCCACAAAATAGCAACCATCACAAAAAAGGATAAAATAAAGCCAGTCAAAAGGATAAAATAAAAAGTCAGTCAAAAAAGTAGCAATGAAGAAGGAAAAGAAAGGAGAGTAGGAGTAAAAAAGAAGGGTAAAAAAGAGGGTAAAAAAGAAGGGTAGAAAATGAGGGCAGGGGAGCGCCTTTTTATATTCTTGGTTTCAGGGAGGGGAAGCCATGCATATGCATGCAGCACCATGTTTCAGGTTTTGCAACCACCTGCAGTCCGGATGAGAATTAGTATTTAAACTCACTCGATTCCACTAAACCCTCCACCCTCTCCATCCTCCCCGCCTTTGTACCCCAAAACACTTATATGCACGCTTCCCTAATAGATTAACAAATCAGACACTGGATTTGGCAAGGGATTCAAGGAACCCAAAACAAAACATAAGACAGCAGCCCACATAAATGTGAGATGCTTTCCACCGACTTCCAGAAAGGGAATCACATTCAGAAGATGTTGAAATGTTCACGGAACAGAAACTTGTCGAGAGGTTTATGAAACACAGAAACCACAGTCTGGAATTCTGAACGTTTTTCCGTGTCATGAAATTAATAGCATGGGTAGTGGCGGCCACAGGACATCAATTTAAGGCCACAATGCCTAGAGCCAGGTGGTGGTGTATACGACGGAACCTCTTCGCATCGAAATACATTTTCATTTGGACCAGAGATGATCAGCCGTTTAGATGATGGAAAATAAGAATCTGAAAGGGAGGTTCAGTACAGATTTCATTCTCTTGGTTCGGGACGATGTGCTCGATCAGGGGTCTCACGTGACTGGATCGAAGCGTATTGCCCACAACATCCAGATCTCGCAATACAATAACCTGCTTCATAAAGTACAGGAATAGTACTTTAGTAGCTGTCACATTCTTATAATCACCATCATCAGTATTGGTTGCACAGCTGATTTCTGGGGCAGTATGGTGTACTGTGGATGATTGTGGTTTGCAGTGGTTAATAGTTGGGATTTTTCGCACCCAAGCCTCACCTCAAACACCTCAAACTGTTGAACAGGCGAGATGTGAGACATCTTGCATGGGTCAATATGCAGTTTCCAGATGAAACAATAAGAGTGCTACATGAAATCGATCCAAGGAGGTTTCGGTCTGAGGAGGTTTCAAGGAAGGGGCTCAAAGATAAGAGCTCCATGAAATCGATCCGAGGAGGTATCGGTCCAAGGAGGTCTTGGGTATGCACGGCGGAAATAAAACCGTCACAACGCGGAAGTGGTTGCCATGAGGAATCGGTCCAAAATAAGTAGTAGAATGTGGCGGCTAAGAAATGATATCGTTCGACCTATCTTTGGATTTGAAGGAGTGGCCATGCTACGCCCAGAAAAAGAAAGGAAAACCATATATATGAAGTTCTTGTTTCTTATGTTCTGGGGTAGCGAATAAGCTTAGTTAAGGGAAACTTCCTGGTAGCTTAGCAACCACAATACACAGAACTAAGATGTCAACACTTTCTCCTGAATTACAAAGATTGGTAGACGACCACTACACCTGGGTGCCAGTGTATGGAACGATTAAGCTCCAAGCCAAACACAAACACCACCTCAAGACCAAAGACCTTTGACTGGAATAAGAAACATTCCATGGACAGTCTGAATAACCATGCCTTTTTATGGAAATGGCTGAGACTGCATATAGTGCAGGTGCTGCAGATAACCTTATCATTATTGATAATCACATGATAATCACACGAATGAAGCTCATGTTCTTTTTCCACTAGAATGTACCGATTCAAATGGAGCGTGTCTGCTGGAAACCTATATCGGATCACGTGACCCATCACATGTCAAAGTAGTCCATTCCGAGACCCTCCTACCCCCTTCCACTCCCTAATGTCTACTGTACAGTAGTTAAAGTATAGTAGAGCAGTGATCTTAGTCACTTCCCCTTCGGTACGAACTAGACTGAAATTCGGGTCTTACTGTCCTAACTAGGAAATCTTGTCACATTCATTCTACCGAACTCCTGGGATTAGTCCTTTGGTTAGTACATAGGAAATAGTTCCATAGAAATAGTTCCATAGCCTTGTGCAAAATCAGTCAAAAAACGGGCGAAAGATCTTGGCAGAAGTAGGAACATGCCCTAGCACTTGACGCATTAAGAAAAACAACTGACAGATTCGGAAAAACAACTGACAGATTCGGAAAAACAACTGAAATTGGGAGATTTCTATTTGCTTCCTTATGGTAGTAAGATATAGACGTACAGTATAGTAGTATGGCAGTCAGACCATACTATCATTTGGAGCGTAAAGGTAGTCTTATGTCTCTGAGGGCACCACAGTACCTGAATCAGTAACTAGACCAGCAAGTGCCCAGATATCACCTGGTGTATTTTTTTGAAGTCCTTATGGCTGACCACTGATGATTGCTAATTTAGTAACATGACCTGTTACCGTATGGGCCATTAGGTGTGATCTATAAGGACCCCAAATCGTGGATAAAAATGTATTAGTGACGTACTTCATTGAATTTCTTGTACCGGAAGATATGAGCTCCAAAGATGAAGAATCTGGACCCAGAAAAACACCCCCTCCAAGTTTATCCTGCTTGACATCAAACCATATGTTTATATGGAAGAATATTAAGTATATGATTCCATATAATGGTACTGACTGCAAACCCCTCGACTCAGTTTCAGGATTCTGCTTGCATGGACTGTTGACTGAATTAATGGGTGAATTAGGAGCAGGAAAACAACCCTCCTCAATATGTTAAGCCAGAGAATTAATGTGGGAGTGGCTACAAAAAGATATTGATTTATCCAAAACAACAGTTCCAGAAGCACTCCAGTATTCGGCCCAGTTAAGAGAAGTACTCCAGTATTCGGCCCAGTTAACACAACCACTACTGGTTCCATAGAATGAAAAGATGGATTAAGTGGAGAAATCATTTCTATTTTGAATATGGAAGCTTATTCCGATGCCATAGTGGGAATTCCAGGTTCAGGACTCAATGTGGAGCAGAGAAAAAAACTTACTATTGGAACCGAACTTGTGGCCAAACCATCTCTACTTCTCTTTTGATGAACCAACCTCAGGTTTACATTCCCAAACTTCTAAGGCTATTGTGAAAGTTCTTAAGGATTTGGCTAAAGGCTAAAGCAGACCAGGCTATTATGTGCACGATCCATCAGCCAGTCATATTATTTAAAGAGTTTGAAAGGTTATTGCTACTCCAAAAACGAGGCCAGACTCTTTAATTTGGTGATATCGAGTTTAATTTGGTGATATCGAGTTTAATTTAGAGGATATTTTGAACTACTTTCTAAAAAATGGTGGATGGACTTGTCAAGCTCATGAAAATTCTGCTGGAGCAGGATCTACTACTATTTCTACACAAGATTGGTTTGAAGTGGGGGAGAAATCAGAGCAAAAAAGGGTTACCATGATAGAAATTGATCAGAATCAAAAAGAGAAATCAAAGAAATCAAAGAAATCAAAGAAATCAAAGAAATCACCAAATATCTTATCCAACTTCAAATTGGTACCAAATGAAACTCGTCACTGGGCGTACATCCCAGTGTTTCTGGAGAAACCCTTCCTATTTCAAAGCCAAAACTTTAATGATGGTTTTAAATGGCTTATTCATTGGATTCACCTATTATGGAACTCAAAATGATCTTTTCTTTACTTATATGACTACAGTCATGAGTTATCCATTAATCATGCAAATTCAAACCAGACCTTGGAATAACGAGACGTTTACGAGGGAAGAGAGAGAATGTGCAGGACATATGAAGGGTGGATTATGATGCCAAGTCAATTTATTAATGAAATCCCTTCTACAATATTCACTGCTATTCTTATGGCAATATATATTTATTTCCCTACAAAAGCAAATGGGTCTGCTTTTTGTTTTCTGGAGTCATTCAATCGGTATCTGAGATTCCGAGGGTTTGGTTTTTCATGTTGAAATTAAGTCCATTTACTTTATGTGATTCCGAATTTGATTTTGGATATGGTTTATTTTTGTCCTGTTATTTGTTCTTTGAATAAACTTTCATTTATTGATCCTTCTAATGGCGCGTCCTGCATATACCACCTGGTTCCTTTTCTAGCTCGAAATCTGGCCTACCTTACCATGCAAATGATTTTTTGAAATGTGCATATTGTGCTTATTTAATTGCTGATGAATATATCCTGATTTTTGGAATTAAATATTCTTATGTTTGGAGGAACTTGGGTTTTATGTGTGTTTTTGGGGGTTTTAATCTTTTGGCTTGTATTGGGTTGTATAAATATGTCCGGATGACTGCAATATCTTTGAATTTTATGTCCAAGAATAAAATCCTTTAGTTTTATTATCTTGTGGCTTCTGGTGCCTATATGCAGGACACAACCAAATCTTTACTTTAATTGCTTAAAAGAGCACACCATTACTGCTGATATAATAGATTAACTAGCTACTATTGGATGAAATGGGTTTGAAGGTATCGTTGGTGAATTGGTAGGTTGCGTGTTATATGCAGGATACCTCGGAATTGGTCATGTGTCGTGACTAAAGTCGACTCTACCGGACCAAATACACCAGATTATAGCTTTTCGAGACACTAAAATAGTCCTGAAATTCCGGAGATGCTATAGCAATTGAGCAATTGTGAAAATAGGTTTTGGTGGGCTGGAGAAAGCGACCCATGTCAATAGGTCGGAACTGGATATAAGCCCCGGAACTGGATATAAGCCCCGGATTTACTAGATACTACTATCATCCTAATATATTCTTTCGAACTATTCTACACTGCAGATCTAGATATTATAGAATAAATCCTTTTGTGCAGACCTATGTTACCTGCACGTGACCACAGCAGAATAGTGGAGTGAACTGAAAGAGTAGGGAGTATTCTTGGTGTGGGAATCAGTGGAGGCAGTCTTGGTCCACGTGATAGGATATTTCAGTAAATCCCGAAATCGACTCAAAGTGACATCGAATCGCCACTTCAAACTCCTGGAGAACGCCTGCGTTACTCCAATCCACCCCCTCTCTTCACCTCCACCTTCCCTTTGAATTCTCCTCTAAATTCTCCCCTCACCTTCCCTCTGGAGGTATCATCCTCTCTTTTTCTTCTTTTTCTTCTTCTTTTTCTTCATCATCATCACCATCATCTTCATCATCTTCATCATCATCATCCTCTCGGTGATTGTTTCTCATTCTTGACAGTCAGATCCATCATTTAGGTTCATCGAGGAAAACCGATCGAGGAAAATCATGCTGAATTGTTGAAGAACAACTGATATCAATATCCTGTAGCCACACTTCCGTATACTGTCGGCTTGCTAAAGAGCTCCTAGAGAGTAAGATCTGAAGCGCAACAAGAACCTCAAGTTGCACATTTTCGAGGAGAACTCACCATAGATCACTTCTTAGAAGACGGTTGGCTCTTCAAACACCATATCTTCATTTGATACCGATCGAAAGAGCGCATCAGTCCTCGGATATCGTTGGGGCTGTATGGAGAAGCACAAAAGAGGGTCATTCTTGGGTCTGAGTCACAGTCTCCGTATTCTTCAGTCTTCTTTCTGTCCTTCTTTCTCCCAGCTTAGACCTCATCTTCCGAAATCTCCTGCCTTAACTTCATTGAAACTTTGGGCCACGATGAGTAGTCACCCAGTCAAACTTTAAATGTCACCAGTGTTTCAGATGTTCAGATGTTCAGAAAGATGCACATGACAATGTTCGAGTGCTTGAAGAAGTTCAAACTTAAAATTCTCACAGAAATCACACCAGGGTCGGAATCGACCCATCTTTCTGATGGGCCCAGCCAATGAAGATTTCTCCCAACCAATTAGGAGATTCATGTGGCGAAGAGAGAGCATAGTCAGGTAGCAGTGGATTCCATGTGTAGACTCCAATTCTTCAGCCAATTTTGATCCAAACTCAACCTCCATCACACCTCCATGATCACCTTCGATTGTTCTTAAGCTTTATCGCTTTAACCTTTCATTTAGGAGAACTTTTCATAAATGGGAGGCAGGATCTCCTCAGAAAACCCAAGAACCAAGAAACAAAACAATCATGCGTTTTTATGGCTTGGAATTCGTCGTGTTATGGATGCAATTGAAGACACCAAAAAATAGTCCGTTGGCAGCATGCATTGTCCATGGCAAGTCACAATGACTAATGCCAATAAGAAGATCTGGATAAGCCACAGGAACAACCCGTGGCCAGCCCTGGGCTCAAAATAGACTATAGTGAAACAGATAGTCCTCCAAAATCATGTCATTATCTTGAACTGTTCCTTGAGCTTTAAACTCGTTCTTTAAGCTTTAAACTCGTTCTTCAAGCTTTAAACTCGTTATTTAACGGTTTGGACTCGTTTCTTGACGTTTAAAGTCGTTCCTTGACATGAACACGTTTCTTAACCTTTGAACAGGCTTTTGAAAACGTTTCTTCACATTGACACAGGTTCCTTCAGCTTTAAACAAATTGCTTAACCTTCAAACAGAATCTTTAACTCAATCCTTATGTTCTCCAAAACAACCTCTAGTGATCTTTCTCTTTCCTTTCACTCCCCAAATGGTCCCAGATGTAATTACTAATAAAATAGTCAGAATACTTTGGGTCGATCTCCAAGAGACTGGCCGCATCCGTGGCCCGATCAAAGATCATCACCTTATCCCGGCCAGCATGGGGCTCTATGTGCACGCCCAACTTGTTGAAAAGGGCGATTTTCATGGACGTAGTGTTGAGGTTGTTGGCAACATTGGCTGCTAGCGCCTGCTCCTTCTGCTGCTCATACTCCTCTTTTTGCCGGGCCAACTTGACCTTTACCATACTCATTTGATTGATACAGCTTTCAAGCTCCGTGAGTTGTTTTGCAAGCGCCACTTTTTCTGTATCCAATTCGACGGATTTGGTGTTAAGGAGTTTGAACACGTCATCGAAATCGGAGGGGGCAAAATTGGACAGGGGGCCCACTGTTTCGAGAATCGAGCTGCTGGGCATTCGGAGCACTTTGAGTTCGTTGGCGATTAGCGTTAGCCTGGCGTCTAGCTCCACGACTTCGGCTTCGAGCTTGTGGAGCTTTTGCGCCCGGACATCCGAGAGCTGCGCCTGCATATGGCCGATACGCTCCAAGCTAAGGAGATCTGGTTGTGTTTCAAACCCTTCGATGGCTGATTGGATGAGACTGTGTGGGGGTTCGTC
This sequence comes from Metschnikowia kamakouana, assembly GCA_002374535.1. Lineage (NCBI taxonomy): Eukaryota > Fungi > Ascomycota > Pichiomycetes > Serinales > Metschnikowiaceae > Metschnikowia > Metschnikowia kamakouana. The sequence continues at coordinate 16,348 of NKZX01000799.1, forward strand.
AAGCATGTTGTTGTTTGAGGTGAGTTTTATGTGTGTTTGATATCGCATCAATACATTAGCACTGCATCCAGGCGCGAAATCCTGCAGAAAGAAAGGTATTCCTGCAGATAAACACACAAAAACAAAAACAAACCCGTACACCACAGCACCCAACACATCCGTACACCCACAAACTACCCGCGCACCCGTACACCAAACATTATACTCGATCCTCACCACCTTCTCACCTCTATACACATGAGTCTGAAACCCTACGACAACACCGAGCTCCCCACCAACCCCAACCTCCCTGCATGGATCCTATCGCCCAAAGAGGAGCGGGTGTGTTTTGAGCGGTGGAGAAAAAAGGCCTTCGCCCGCTGTGACGAGCTCATCAAACTCTACGTTGCTTGTTCCAACTCCTACGAAAGTCCCGTTGACGCCATGAAGAATTGTGACCAAATCAATAAGCAATCCCAGGAGTGTGTACAGAAATTCCAGACCATGGAGTACTTGGATCAGGAAAGAGACATTTTGATTGCCGACAAAAAGTTGAAGCAGAAGATCTACAGGCAGAGATTGGTCGAGCAGACGCTGCAGAGCAAGGCGGAGAAGTAGGTGGAGAAGAAGAAGAAGAAGAAGAAGAAGAAGAAGAAGAAGAAGAAGAAGAAGAAGAAGAAGGAAAAGGCGTCGAAAGTATATAGTGATAGGAATGATAGAAATAGTCAATCAAGTATAAGATAACTCTTGTACTGTCTTATAGTTTTTAGGATTGTCCATAGTGATTCTTAAGACGATAGTAGTAGTATTTTGTAGTAGTATTTTGTAGTAGTATTTTGTAGTAGTATTTTGTAGTAGTATTTTGTAGTAGTATTTTGTAGTACTGATGATTCTGTGGTGGTATTCTGGGGCTGGTCTTATGTGCAGGACACCCATATTAGCATTATTCCCAATTAAATTACAAAGGGTAATTATAATTCTGTTGAAGAATTGAATTAAGTCAATGAGATGTGAATGGCTAATAAGCTTTGGGGGATTAAAGAGTGGGGATGGGACCCTCGGAATTCAACCGGGGTGGGTCACGTGACTTGCACCCATAAACCGGTATCTCCACCCAAACACCCGATATAAAGCTAGTAATTGCAAATGTTTCTTTTGAACCCAAGGAGAATGCATCCAAGCTTTAAAATCTGTAATTTCTTGATTTTTGTGGAGGCTAAACCGACCTGAGTCAATAGGTCGGAACTGGATATAAGCCCCGGAACTGCCATTCCGACCCAAAAAGTACCCCCGGTGCACCATATATCCTCCAAAATATCCCCTCGGAAATGATGATTCCGATAGATACTGAGCCTAAACAAACTGTAGTACTAGACTACTACCCCCTAGTTATCCCCTTTCCGGAACGACCCCCCGGATATCCCTCATTGGGACTTCCGGAGTTTTCCATTGGATCGTTATGCAGGAGTAATTCGGTGAAGTTACCTCTTTCATCTGCATACTGCATACTGAAGCATGTGTCATGTCCTTACTTCTCTTAGGTTCAACCCGTTTTGTGCGGCTCTTGCATGAGGGTTGATGCTGAAACACCCAGTGCGTTGCAGCCAAGCAACGGTTGGCGCATTGCGTCTGTGACGCACCAACCATTTGTTTCAGGTTTACGAGCCCACTTATTATAAATACCCCTTCGCCCCCCTCAGTCGAAATCACAGCCATTTTTTTTCTAATGCAAATTTGTGAAGAATTCAGAACAATATGGCTGAGTTTCAAGAGTGTTACTTGAGTTATTATCAATAGTGCGTCCGTTCCAATCTTTACATCCAAATGATAGAGTATAGAGGTTAGTTAAATGTGGTGAACTAATGAATTGGAGAGTATAATGGAGAGTATGTTGTCATTACTTAGATAGAGTTCTTTATGGGAGAGTATCACTGTTGATGTTCATAGTGTTAAGGGGGACTAACTACAGGATATAAATGTTACTGAGTCAAAAGAATGTCAATGTGACTTGTTATTAAGGTTTTGTGGGCTGATTAATATGTGTCAACAATGGTTGGATGTGGATCCTAAATACAGGAAACCGACACCACACCCACACCATCAATTACTTGATTAGGATATGGTAAGTTGACTGGTCTTCATTTCTTTGGTTTAAAGTCTCCGATGCCCACATTTGATATCTCCTGCATCTAAACCCACATCATACTCAAGTGGCCAAATCAGTGGCTCACATTACTGGTTGCACCTTTTTCTGTGGTGAACGTACAGTTCAAGGTACTTAATCCATTACCACCCTAATCAGTTTCAGTTTCTTTTCAGATCAGTTTCAGCATACCCAAAATGGGTTCGTGCCAAAAAGTGGCTTCAAAACATAGCTCTAACAGAATGACTTCTTGCCAAATTAAAACTCGCACTTTATCAATTTCAATTTCGGTTTTGAAACTGGATTTGTCGAGGAAGAGTAGCTATGTGGCTCCTTAATGTAATGCATTGATGCCGAATAAATTAGTTAGTATTATGATAGGATGACTTGTATAATGGAGCCCAAGAGTCACGGGTCACGTGACTTGACCTGCTTGAGTTGCAAGGTGCAGGTTTCCTTCCACACCACGGAGACGTTTCCATTAACCAGCAAAAGGTGACCTGGTTTTTCTTTGTCTTGATGCATGCCAGCCGTTGTTTTATATCTGTACTGTTTCAGATGTGTTTGAAGGGTATTTCAGGCTTATTTCAAGAGAGTTTCAAGAGAGTTTCAAGAGAGTTTCAAGAGAGTTTCAAGAGAGTTTCAGATCAGTTTCACGACTGTTTCAGATCTGTTTCAGGACTGTTTCAGGACTGTTTCAGGACTGTTTCAGGACTGTTTCACCTCAGTTTCAAATCAGTTTCAAATCAGTTTCAAGTCAGTTTCAAGTCAGTTCCAGTTTCAAACATAAAAACATAAAGAGATCCAATTTCTATGTTCAGTGTTCAGTTATTGGTAAATGCACATTCAAAGATTACTACCTCATTATAAAGAAATCCACGCCAAAAAAACAAAAACAACCCCTAATCACGGTTGTGTCTTTGTGTCACCATTATTCCCATTATAATTGTTACCGAAAACCTGGTGGCTGGCCATGAAGAGAGACCCGTGCATGATGCCCAATTGCTGGATTGAGTCATACTGCGTACAGAGGTCCTTGACGAGCAGATCGAATTCCATAAGGTTCGACAGGAGAATGGCTGTTTGTTCATTGAGCTGTGAAAACTGTTTCCGCCGTGTTTCAGAAATCGACATGAGTGTAGGGGTAGAAAGGAGTGTGTGTTTAGAGTGTGTTTAGAGTGTGTTTAGAGTGTGTTTAGAGTGTTAGCGCGGGAGTGCATATAGGCGTGTCTAGGGAGTATAGGAGTGTGTAGAGTGTGGAGGCGGGTTCGGGGGATGGGTCGGGGCCGCGCGGTAATTACCGCATGTGGTAATTTCAACACTCACTTCGCACCACCCCACTAAAACTTCTACCTCTACATCTCACACAGCGTACTACACTGATCCCACAGCAACCAATACCATCTACATCTCCCAATACACCTGAAACACACCTGAAACACACTGAAACACACCTGAAACACACCTGAAACACATGAACACCTGAAACACCCCTGAAACACCCTTGAAACACCCTTGAAACTCACACAGAATACCCTTATCCCTATCCACACCCGATGTCGGAAAAACGGTACGAAAATAAATACGCCAAAATCCAGCCGGCGGTAGCGATTAAGCCTAAACCCATAAAGGGCCAATCTCCGAGCAAAGTGTCGTTTGACCCGAAATATGACCCCCTAAAAAGTGTCACCACCATTCTCTCCGATGACAAATCCAATATCAATACGCTGAGACAGTGGGTGCTTCCGCCGAGGCCTCGGCCGGGCCGAAAACCTATAGTGAAGGATTCGGCGGTGTCGATGCAGAGATCGGGGGGCTCGGGCTCGGGGGTAATGGGCTCGGCTCCGAGATCCGGTCCGGGGTCTACTCCGGGGTCTACTCCGGGATCGGTCTCGGGGACCTCTTTGGGGACTTCAATGGTGGCTTCAAAACTGACAAGTTCGGTGATCTCGGGAACCTCGGGAGGTTCGGGAGGTTCGGGAGGCACGGGTGTTGGAAGTATTGGAGGTACGGGTGTATCGGGCTTGAAAGGCCGAATAGACCAAACCTCCATCTCCAATAAAACTCTGGACGAACCCGGCACCCCCGTGCACCAGGAAGTCACCTGGCTCCAAAAGACCCTTCTAGCCCGTCTCAAGGAACAGGAGCTTGTGCAGAACTACATTGAGGTATTGACCAATCATATCCACGAATTGAAATTGGCCCAAAGTGGAGTCATTACTTTCGATGCTCTTAACCAAGAACCCGTCCCAATGCGGCAGGTGCACACGTCACCTGACCACCTCGACCATATCCACAATGTTCGGGATTTGGACAAGTTTTTGGCGCATTTAACCACGCAGTCCAAGATCATCCATAGTGTGACCAAGAAATATGTCAATGAGGCGGGCGATGGAAGTTTGCAGCTGCAGATTAAACACCAGCTCCGGCTTAAGAAGGAATATGAGACTGCACACAAGCCAGCGCTGCGGCCTACACACAGGACATCTGTCTTAGCTCCCCAAAGCACAAGTTCCGAATCCCAAGCCCCCAAAAATCCCGCTTCAAAATCATTTACTCCCAGTCTCCTACGGCCCATGAACCTCAATGCCTTTGACCAGGAGGATGACGTCATCGACGTGGACATAATCAAGGATAGTGATATGTTTTCCCGAGACGATGACAGGTTTAAGGAGGAAGAAAGATCCAGACTCGATTTTGACCGGCCAAAAGATGAGGATACATTTGCTGTGTTTTCCAAATCACGCAGAAGAGGCTGTGGCTTCTGCAGCGGCGATGCTCCATGTCTTTGTTTTGATGCCGATAGTTTGTTTGGAGAACGGCGGTAGGCTGCAGGACAGATGAAGTTTCAGCACATTCAAATGGGTATTATCATATGAAAAATGGCCCTGTTGTTGGTATTGGTGGATCAGTTTGACTGTTTGATGGTTGCGTCCTGCATATAACCACACCCATGTCTTGAATATCGGCATATCATTGGACTCACTAACATGCAGAACTCAAGTGGCCAAATCCTGTCATACTGAATGATTCACTCCAATGTTCTGGGGAACCCAAAAATGTGGTCACGTCTTTTCCATGGCAGTTGGGACTTCCTCGTGGAGCAGGAATGGACTTCTGGCACTGGACTCGCTAGTGTGAAGTGGAGATACTCCATGAGTGTCCAATTCCAAGAGCGAATAGAAATGGCGTCAGTTCCAAACGCTTGAATTCTTTCCCTGTCTCGATGACTATTCAATATCGGTACTTAACCGGTTCCAACATATTTAAAGACATCATACTGTCAATCTATGACGAAGAAGATATCAAATATAATACCATGATGGACAAGTATAATATTGTGGATTAACAATATCCATGCCACATCAAGGACTATATCCTCACGTGATTGTAACCTCGTGCTGGAACGGCTATATCATGTTCAATCTCTAAATTAGACAAGTAGACAAGTAGACAAGTAGACAAGTAGACAAGTAGACAAGTAGACAAGTAGACAAGTAGACAAGTAGACAAGTAGACAAGTAGACAAGTAGACAAGTAGACAAGTAGACAAGTAGACAAGTAGACAAGTAGACAAGTAGACAAGTAGACAAGTAGACAAGTAGACAAGTAGACAAGTAGACAAGTAGACAAGTAGACAAGTAGACAAGTAGACAAGTAGACAAGTAGACAAGTAGACAAGTAGACAAGTAGACAAGTAGACAAGTAGACAAGTAGACAAGTAGACAAGTAGACAAGTAGACAAGTAGACAAGTAGACAAGTAGACAAGTAGACAAGTAGACAAGTAGACAAGTAGACAAGTAGACAAGTAGACAAGTAGACAAGTAGACAAGTAGACAAGTAGACAAGTAGACAAGTAGACAAGTAGACAAGTAGACAAGTAGACAAGTAGACAAGTAGACAAGTAGACAAGTAGACAAGTAGACAAGTAGACAAGTAGACAAGTAGACAAGTAGACAAGTAGACAAGTAGACAAGTAGACAAGTAGACAAGTAGACAAGTAGACAAGTAGACAAGTAGACAAGTAGACAAGTAGACAAGTAGACAAGTAGACAAGTAGACAAGTAGACAAGTAGACAAGTAGACAAGTAGACAAGTAGACAAGTAGACAAGTAGACAAGTAGACAAGTAGACAAGTAGACAAGTAGACAAGTAGACAAGTAGACAAGTAGACAAGTAGACAAGTAGACAAGTAGACAAGTAGACAAGTAGACAAGTAGACAATTAGACAAGTAGACAAGTAGATAACTAGACAAGTAGACAATTACTCTATCAGAACCGCTGATATCAGTAGGTCATGGATTTCAAGGCAGAATGGTTCCAGTCATATAGTATAGCGGGTAGGAATATTGTCTAGGTTTCTGGAATAAAACATTCCACCAAAGGCTAAAAGTCAGACCAAGGAACCATTTTATACCGAGGGCAATTTGGAGTTGAGTTGTAGAACTTGGAGTTGAGTTGTAGAACTTGGAGTTGAATTTCCTTTTTGGGAACCAAGAGCTTTAAATACTCTGTATTGTGCCGAAAGTGGCAGTCAAAGGTAAATTTTTGGGACTGAATCCTTAGAATAATATGAGTTTCTAGTTGGTCTATCTGTTTTTGTGCAGTCCCCAATGTGCAGTCCTTAGTTTTAGACGTTCATTTCAAATCAACCATAGAGATTTTATGCCTTCAGAGATGTACTGGTTACCAATGTTCAAGAATAACTTGTTGAAGATACGAGAGGTATGAGCCGCTTATCGATGTATACGGTGTACTGCATACAGAATGCCAATACTGCATATTGATACTACGCACTGATACTGCATATTGATTTAGATACTGTATACAGAATGCGGAATACTGCATATTGATACTACGCACTGATACTGCATATTGATATTGATACTGCATACTATACGCGATTTTATATGCACCACCTCCCAAATGAAGCATTGTTCCAATACAACAATTAAAACTATTGTATAATGAACAATTTAGACTATCGCTTAATAGAACAATTAACATCATTATCTTATAGAACAATAAAACTTCTCGTCTAATTTGGTCTGCGTGTCATTAAATGATAAATATATCAGTTGATTTGATATAAGATTCTCGAATGGTTTCAGATTTCCTAAAAAAAGAGATTAGTATTAATTTAGAACGATTCCTGCATATAATAAATCATTCTGACTTTATTGTACTATAATTTCCTAGAGTTCTAAAGGAATAACGTTGCTTAAATTCCAACTCTAGAATGGCTATATTGACGCGCGGGATTAAAGTCCTGCATATAAGGATGCATGAATTTGTGCGTATGTGCAGGAAATTCGATCTTCAAGGTGTACATGAATCTATGGATTAAGGTCCACCACAATGTCGGAGTTGCTTGGACGAGCTAGATTTGGCCATGCTTATATGCAGTCCGCTAAAAATTCTTATGGTCTAGACTCAATCAAATACCAAACATACGGAAGATATTAACCAATTAAAGTGATATCCTGCATACAAGGTACCAAAGTTCAATCTAATTGGAACACCACAATATCAGACTTCTTTAAAAATACTACCAAGAGTGACTACATAATGGTCTAGACTACTCGTATCATATCTAAAGAATATAAATCAAAGATGGACTGCATATAAGGACCCTTCTATTCTTATTCAAACTACTCCACTTTCCTTCCTATATTTTCTACCAAATGTATCCTTTTAGTATAATGTTTCTCTAAATTCTATTATTTCTTATACAGGTATAAGAAAGAAAGAGTGAGTGAAGAAAGATTCTGTTATTCTCCCTTACTAGATGCAGGAACAAGTTCAATCTGCAGGACCAAGTTCAATGTGCATTCAAACATTAATCTTTCACGTGTGCAACTCATAATACTTATTTTTTGTATTGGAATATATTCAAAAATAGGTTTGTAATCGATAGGTCATTGTATAGAAGAAATTACATCCGTACACCAACTTCTT